>JBAMJV010000001.1:0-105241 GCA_037951105.1 Echinarachnius parma
TGGGCAGGTGATATCCTGAGCATCTGGCCTGCAGAACTCGCGGATCTTGCTGAACAAGTACTGCTGGCGCTCCCTTGGTAGACCAGGCACAGGCTCGCTCGGTGGCAGCATCATCGGAGGGCGATGGTTTGGGTCCTTCAGCAGGCAGAAGCGCACCTCATCGGAGTCAGCGTAGGCCTTGGCGTAGACAACTCCGGGCTCGTCAACAGTATACCTACAAGATTGAATAAAAAGAAGACAAGGAAACAAGAAATCAATACTATGGAACTGACTATACTTGTGTTATAATACCTTTATGCTTATACTAAATGAAACAAATAATATAACATCCTTTATTAAAAAAATAGTAGAGTTAGCATACCCATAAATGTAGATCATTATAGAGACTTATGAAGTCTAGGGAATTCACTACAGATAATTATGTTTTAAAAAAAAGGAAGGCATTTTGTCATTATACTTTTCTTCAATAGAGTTTCATTGCGAGCAAAACAAACCTGAAATGGTGATACTGCTTGATGTTCGGGAGTGGCCGGAAATATGGAGACAAGAAGTTCTGCCACTGGTACACCGGGACGAACTGGCGGCCGCTCTCATCTCCAACGAGCTGAGGGATGTTCAACTCGTTCTTGGCGCTACTCTTCACAGCCTCTGCGATGTCAGCCAGGGTAGAGATGGCTGCTTTGTTGACGGCATTCTTCAAAACCCCAAAGCAGAAGTCAGGGCTGAACTTGGTGTGTCCTGCCAGCAGGAAGTTCAGGGTCACGGTGTGATGAAGGCCCCGCATCACCCTCCAAGCCAGGTACCACAGCAGATAGCGATTCTTATTCTGGCCAGAACAATTATCGCAGTGAAGCTGCACCTCCTTCTCTCCAAGTCCGTAGCAGCGGAAAAAGAAGTGTAGGAAGGATATCACCGCAACCGAGCCTTTGGAGACACACATTCCCTCATCAATGAGGAAATTCACCTAAAATGACAGAAGAGAAAAAAAGAAAAGGAAACTGTAAAAATGCATAAACAACTAATCATCGACTTCATTCATTTAACATTTCTTCTTCTTTTGTGAAGAAACTGATACACTGAAATTAACAATTTATACAAACTTTACAAATTACAAACTAAATTTTATATCAAACCACTTTTAACTAGCTTTGACATCCATTTCACTACCCTAAAAGAATGTCATAACTTTGATTATTGCTCTCAAGTACCATTGTACACCCCCCCCCCCCCCCCCACTAAAATAATAATTACATAAATCTCACCTGCTGCTGAACTCCTTCGCAGTTGACTCCAAAGATACCACACTTCCTCGGGGTAAGGAAGTAGATAGGGCCTGGCTGCTGTGGGTTCGATGGGTAGTGGAGTTGCTGGGCGTAGTCGAAGCTGTAGTGGACGACACTATCTCGGGAGCACGGTGGGTTGAGACCTAGCTTCTGACCTTCGACTGCCGTCTTGCTCTCCGCCACCATCCCTTGTAGGACCCGTCGTTGCTGCTGGGCATTATGGAGGTGTTGCTGGTGCTCGACGACTCGCCTCTGCTTTTCCTCCTCTGGAAGGTTTGCGCTGCGGTACAGAAGAGTGTTGTTCTTCTGGCACCGCCAACACAAGTCTGTCATCGGCTTACAGACGATCACGTTGGGGCAGTACAAGCGCCACATCTTCAGAAATGTGCTCTGCTGCACAATTCTCTGCTCTGAAAGAGAAAGAGAAAGAGAAAAAGAAAGAAAAAAATACATTTAAACTTTTATGCTTTTATTTTTTCCATCAAGAGATCATTATTAGGTAAAACAATAATAAAGTACTGTATAATTATTGTATAAACACCATTATTTTGTAATAATGCTGTAAACGATCATCGGATCGGAATTCGATCACGATCGATCAAAATGATCGGATAGAAATGCCGATTTTAGCCAATTTCCGATCATGCACAGATCGGATCGAAAATCTGAAGAAAACTAAAAATTAATAAATGAATACCAAAGCAACATATTATATCCACATGAATAAGCCCAAGGTAATCTTGTATGGGTATGCGTTCATTTCAAACTGATTAACTCTACTTTTACAAAATTACTCGCGGCGATTCTGAAAGGTACGTCAAATTAAGCCCATGGGACTGAGCTCAATTTTTTGTTTTTTCCCGATCCGATATCCGATCAAATTTGGATCATCGATCAAATTTTGCCGATCTGATCATCAAGGTCAGTTACAGCATTATTTTGTAACCACAGTCCTGAAAGAAAATATTTAGTTCGTTTGAAAAAAATAAGGAAAGGTACGGTTCTAGATATTGAATTTTGTTTTTGCTAAATTTCAATACATGCATGCATAATAAAACCTGATTTAACGTTAACCACGATTCAATTTAATTCTTAAAATAAAGCCCATGCAAAACTTAAATGGCAATGAAATTCTTTTTTAAACGCACCTTGTTGAGCCATCAGGGTCTTGTACTTCCGCCAGACAGCCACCTTGGGAGCAGATGACGGGAGAAGTTTGACATCTGCCCTCTTGTAGCCTGGGATCCGCCCTGGAAGAAACACACCATGCTCCTCTGCATAGTTTGTGATGAAGTTCACTGTTGCCGTCACCTCTTCTGCAGACAAGGCGTTGGTGTTGAATCTCCGCCCCCCAGCATTATGCACCACCGGTGTCACACGAACTCTGCCAGCCATTTCTTCAACGCCCCTATCTTGTTGTTACTGATGCTGTAAAAAAAAAAAACAAGATTGAAAACAATTAAAAAACATAATCGCTTGCTCTAATTTTCTAATTCTCAACTATAATACATCATAGCCTGGTACGAATCGACATGTATGATGATTTCATCAAATTTCCTCCCATAATATAGATCTTGTTTATGATTATAAATTATTATTGTTTAATTTTGTTTAAATTTTGCAGTTGACACCCATCACTACTCTAGTCATGCATGCGAGAGTTGACAATGTTAATTGATAATACAATGAAGATAATTTAAGAATATTGCATTTAGTAAAATCTCTTACCTGTTAAGGAACTTGAACAAGTCCCGGCAGATCTTCTTTCCTTGGAAGACGTAGTTGCTGCGATCACGCTGTCTCTCTGTCTGTTCCTTCCGCTTGGAGCAGCATGTCGTTGAGTCCATCGTCGTGATCACGTTCAGCTGCGCCAGTATCACCAGGTCCTTCTCTGTTCGTGTAAGTTCAATTATTGAATAACGATACTCTACCAAACGTTCTATAGGAAACTGGTCCTTGCAGTTGCACTTGCAGGTGAACTCCTCCACCTTCTTGTCGCTGGATGTGTCTTGGGCTGGGAATGGACCAGCAGCATCACCAGCAACAGGGCCAGGCCCAGGGGCAGCAGCATCACCATCAACAGGGGCAGCAGCAACAGGGGCAGGGGCAGCGACAGGGGCAGCGACAGGAGCAGCAACAGGATGAGGCTGGATGGGCACTGCCGCAGCATTGATCGGCATGCTGTCGTCGTCGGAGTCTACTTCCATATCCGACACTGGGTAGTCATCCTCATCGTCGATATCTCCATCATCACCACAGCAGAAATAGTCGTTGACGATCCCCCGCCAAGCACCGTCACCTAGCCCGCCAGCTCCCCGGAGATTCGAGGCAGCAAGCTCCTCTAAAGCAGCTGCCACGTCCTCCTCCCGTCGACCAACTCGACCGTGGTTCAATCCAGGCATGATTTACTTTAATAGCGACTTGATGGTTAGAGCGCGAGTGATAGTAGAAATATTCCGATAAAATTGATGTCCGTAAACGAGAGCTGATGAAAAGCATAATGATTATGGTTATGTTGGCATCTTGGTTAAATAGAAAAACGAAAGTATTGTTTGTACTTATCAGCTGATCTTCGTCCATGATCACCGCGCGCGCTGCCCTTTGATGTGATCTACAATAAACCACCGCTGCATATCATGCACGGTACCATGTCATTCAATAGGGTAGGTACCGCTACCGGTAAGCCGCACAGCGCGATTCAATACAGTAGGATGCGGTAGGCTGCACACGATGCGCTTTGATAATGCGAGGAAAAGCTAGCTACAGAATTTACATAACAAGGCGCGATTCAATGCGGTATTATACAGTAGGTCGCGCACGCTACCAGGAAATAATACAACGTACCCAGTACAACTCTATTCAGGTCAGTCTGACCAATCACAGCGCTTTCCGCCCGCAGCTAGCTCGCATGCAGCGGTCCGGCGTCACGTGCATTCATAGAATCACAATCGATCGATCATGAACAGCCAGCGAGGATAAACCGAGTTTCAGGTCGAAACCAAAATAAAGGTTGCTCAGAAAAATCATTATTTTCGGTATAAAACAATCGAATTACGACATGAAATTTTCAGAGAATGTAGATGACACATGTAAGTATCAAATTCCGTAAATTTGAAATTTTCAGCCAAATACAATTTTGTATGATTTTGAGGCTCTATGTACTAAAGTCCCACTCCGACTTTACACCCATTCCGTAATCCAACGTCACATTTTAGCATTTTAATTCATATAACAATCATTCGATAGCATTTTGTTTGCATTCAATTTAAAACGGGAAATTCGTGATTACGTAATACCGTCTTCCGTGAATTCCGTTGGCGAAATTGAATGCTAATAGCGTGCTTTTTAAATTGAATTAAAGTGCCAAATCACTTGAGCAAAAAGGTAAATAGAATGAAGGAAATACAATTTTGAACGACATGTTTAAGCCTTCAGCGTAATTCCGCGAAATAGAATGAACCACTTATCAATATGAATGCAACGTTTACCAAAGTTTAACCCTGACCATGAACATAATCCTAAACCAAATCCTAACTCTAACATTATACCCTGGCCGTATAAATAATCCAACCTAATTCCGAACCCTAACACTATACCCTGCCCCTAACCATAATCGTAACCCAAATCCTAACCCTAATAATTTACCCTGACCCTAACCATAATACTAATTTAAATCCTAACACTATACCTTGACCCTAACCATAATCGTAACCCAAATCCTAACACTGTACCCTGACCCTAACCGTAATCTTAACCCAAATCCTTACCCGAACACTATACCCTGACCCTAACCATAATTGTAACCCAAATCCTTACCCGAACACTATACCCTGACCCTAACCATAATTGTAACCCAAATCCTTACCCGAACACTATACCCTAACCCTAACCATAATTGTAACCCAAATCCTTACCCGAACACTATACCCTGACCCTAACCATAATTGTAACCCAAATCCTTACCCGAACACTATACCCTGACTCTAACCATAATTGTAACCCAAATCCTTACCCGAACACTATACCCTGACCCTAACCATAATTGTAGCCCAAATCCTTACCCGAACACTATACCCTGACCCTAACCACAATCCTTACCCAAATCCTAACCCTAACACTATACCCTGACTGTAACCATAATTCTAACCCTGATTAATATTGATGCCAAATTTGAATTGAAATTGACAATGCATGACTGAGATATGATGATTATTAAGATTTTACAAAATAGTGTCCTGATGACGTCACTTTGATGTGACGTCACTGGAAAAGTTTGCAGATCTAATATGATCTATCATCATGAGAAGATTCATAAGAATTTATTAATCCGTTCTTGAGATATGCGACGAACAAAATTGGGAAGAACATTAAATAAATAAATACAAATCTTGACGAAAACAAGAAGTGATACGTATGACATGTATGATATACGTATCACCTAATAATAACAGCCACGATAACAATGGCAATTCTACGGTTTGCCATGTCAGTTCATTTAACTTATTAGGGTAATTTTTAATAATATTTGTTCCACTTACATGTACATGTATTTTCATGTAGGTCTAATTACACTAAATACTGTTATAGCTATGCATAACGTACACACTTATGTTTGGCGTTTGTTCCGTTTTCGTTCAAGGCCCAAGAAACGTACGTCATATTTATTTCATTGGACTAAAGCTACACTGGCACATTGAAATTACATCGCCACTAAGATTCTTTTCTTCTTATTATCCCAAGTCATTCGACTGATACGCGGTGACAATGAACGGGAGTGAAGGGTGGAGTTGTTTTATGATAAATGATTTTTCAATAGTCTACCTAGTTATGGAGATATTTAGGATTAAATTTTAAAGCGTCTACAGGGTGGCCCAGAAATAACGCAACACGTACGATCGTTAATTGTATCAACATCATCGACCAAATGTCATTGGTTTTTGTTTGATTAGGTAGAACATTATTTTTCCAACAAAATGATACCATGAGCATTGATTTTGGGTAAGGCGTTTGGATCCTAGGGCCATTTTTCTGAGTTTCCTAAATTTGCTTCTTTTTCGTCTCCAGCGATCCTCGGAACACTGAGACATTCTCGCCCCACCCCACGGCCTGCCGTAGAATTAGCTGTACAGAAGAACCGCATGACTGCTCTCCCTTTCTTCCGATCAATTTTCACTTTGCACCGAGAATATCCATCCCTAATTAATAGGTATTACATTTTCTTTGGAACACGCTTCTCTTGGACTTGAGTCAAATTCCATCTCTGATTAAAACATTATTATTGAGGACTTCTCCTATTATTTGAGTGCAATACTTTCCCTAATTAAAAATGTATTACGTTTTCTTTGAAAGCTCATCCTCTTGGAATGGAGTCCAATACCATCCCTGATTCGAGTCTGCGTGCCTCTAGCGAGATTCCGGGTGGTGGAGCCAGACATGGCCGTTTGAATGCGGTTGCTGACCGTGACAATTTAGGAGCATGGGTCTGCAATACCATTTCTATCATTCCTTGGATTCAGGTTAGAGAAAGGGAATCAAAGACGAGGGAATCAAATACACCGTGTCCCAGAAAAAACGAAACCGGGTTTCATGGCAGAAATTTTATGTTATAATGAATAATTTCCTTGATGATATATATATGTCTGAAAAGCTATGTGTCTCTTCTTTTATTTGATATACAATTTATGGCACATAATTCACGCATGACTGAATTAGAACGATAGAAAGTGGTGTTACCAAAATTCAATTTGCGCGCAGAAATTGCAAGTTTGGGTGATGTTTTGGGGAGAGTTTTAAGAGTAGTAAACGTACTTATTTTGAAAAAGGACAGACACCGCATGAAAATTCATAATTTTATCTTTTATATGATACCTCATGATTAAAAAATAAATTATATATGCCAGAGAACGAATACAATGAAAACATGCGTGATTCCAGCCCAAATGAGTAACTTTCCTGATATAGCCTGTTTCCTGATCCCCATGTTTGTGTAAATTCACTCATGCATCAAAGTCCATTGTCAGCTGCTAGTCAGGAAAGCTGAGCGACTTCTTACTCAACTTTCACTCATTCGGGCAGAAATCAGGCATGTTTTCATTGTATTCGTTCTCTGGCATAAATCATTTATTTATTTTTTAGCATGAGGTGTCATTTAAAAGATAAAAATATGAACTTTTATGTGGTGTTTGCCCTTTTTAAAAATAAGTACGTTTACAACTCTTAAAACTCACCCAAACTTCAAATTTATGCGTGCAAATTGAATATTGGTAACACCACTTTCCATTGTTCTAATTCAGTCATGCTTGAAGTATGTGCCATAAGTTGCACATCAAATGAAAGAAGAGACACAGAGCTTTCCAGGCATATATATATCATCAATTAAATTATTCATTATGACAGAAAATTTCTGCCATGAAACCCGGTTTCGTTTTTTCTGGGACACGGTGTATAGTTGAGTTTGTCGATGTCGTAGTTGTAACCTCTCCGCGGTAGTCCACCGTGCACCTGCAACGGGCGCCAGTGCCGGGCTACGGTACCACTAGACCGGCAGCCCAGAGGGGTTTGGTGCATCGAAAAGCGTACTGATTTCTGAACATATGCCTATTTAGAGGAGAATGTAACAAATCCAAAAATATGAGTCTGCCGGGGTCTACCCGGGGACAAAAGGCTCATTTGCGCCTCCCAAATTACTTAATTACTTAACGTCTGTTTGTGCGTTTGTTTATCTATTCGTTTAGTTTGTTACAATTCTTCAAATAATTTTTCTAATTTTTGGAGGCGCATGTCCTGGTTCCCATTCCAGGAAAAATATAAAACAATATTGTCAAGGGCTACAAGGTCACTTGCTATCAGTGTATAAATATGTATTATTCACGAAAAATGTATATGAAGGAGATATGCATACATACAGTAGCTCAAATAACCAATAGGCCTACTAAAGTATGTCTGTTATATAACATAAGTATAAAAGGATATAAACATGACATTCAAATATTCAGTTGATATGAGTGTGCCATTGGGTGGATGAGTGTTGGTACTGGCGTACCCAGGGGGGGGGGGGGGGGTATTTCATCAGCCAAATTTCTGAGGTGTGTAAGCGGGGAGGGGGGGGGGGGGGGGCGGTGTCCGTATAAAATTTCGATGCCAAGGCCAAGTACCTTCAGAATTTTCGAGGCCGAGACCAGTGGCCATATTCATACAACCCCGATAAGCTAGTTGGTTGATCAAATTACAATTTTGATGTCCGCTAGGCTTAGCTGGTATTCACAAAAAGCCAATAGGCTAAATTCGCTATCGTAGTCAAGGCCCGACCTAGCATGACAACCCATCTGTCTGAATTCCACAATCATTTGGTATTCCACGACATTGTTAGTCGAAATGCGAACAATAACAACAATAGATCTGTGGTGCGGACTTATTGATTGAAATCTATTGATGTGGGACCTTCAGTTGGACTTACTACAAAGGCGTGAAGTTGAATGACGACCTAGCACCTAGCTACATTTTTCTTATTCACAAATGCCAAATAGGACAAATTTGTAGGACAACTGGACAAAAATTTAGAGGTACTCCGGTGTACCTCTAAATCGCTAGCAAGTAACAATCTGCCCGATTGTAGTGTGTATGCGTGTGGCGAGATCGTGAACATGGCAAGGAGAATATTCGAATAAGGGATATTAGATCATTCTTTATGATAGCGTGATGTTAGTTCAAAATAGTTCCCTAAAATATACTTTTCCATGTTTGTCCTAGCATCCTTGTACTTTATCAATAACATCTTTTATCAGCTTAAATTACATGTTTTTATCTAGAGAGTATAATTGCCTTTATTTGTTCTTTGTGACATATTAGCTTACTTTTGCAGTTCGGATTAATTTTATGTGATTTCAATTCTGTTTTGATGAATCTATCTATATAATACTATTTAATGCAATTCGTTCCTGTTTTCACTGCAATTGAATAGTTTCCCTTGTCATGCTATCATATTATAAGCGTGGCGGAGCTTGATCGTAATGAGGAGGGAGATGTATTTAGTTTTGCTTCATTGGGGTGGCTATAAAAACATGTGCCTACGCGTGATCCCTCCCCTCCCCCCCCCCCCCCCCCCGCCCCGAATAAACATCATTCCTACTCACGTACGCTCATATCTATAGTAACACCCTTACATTTAGGAATTCCCCTTCCTGTCACAACTGTTTAAGAAGCATTATTATGAGTATAGCACGCTTTTTGTTTTGGACACAAGTTAGGCTCTAGGCTCTACTCCATTTGCCTTTTTATTCTTTTTGTTTTGTTTTGAAATGTTCAACGTAGATAGCGTAATGTAAAACGATTTAATTGTGTTATGTATTTTTATTGTAAGGACCCCTACGAAAACCAGCCTGTGGCTGATAGGGTGTTCCGCCCATGAGTTTGGAAATAAATATATAATAACAAACTCAATAAGACGCTTTTATGATTGGTACAATAAGGAACAATTCGTTCATTCACACGTTCGAGTAAACTGCGCTTTTATGTGATGTCAAACAAACTTGCAGCAGATGGAATGTTACCATGACAGCCACGATGAATAAATTAGGTCATCAGAGTTGTTAGCTTGTTATCTGTATGGTTAGAAGTGCTTCTTGAATTACGATTTAGCAACCCGCTACGAAGATTTCAAATGGCTTTTGTATTACAAGGCTTAGACGCTCGTTGATTGGTCGATATGGTATAGGCATAAGACAGCATGCAAAATCTACACACATTACTAAAGACATACCCATGCACGTGTGTGTTGTGCACTGGTCTGTGAAAACAAAGATGATCACCCAAGCGAGTTACGTTTGTTCGCCGCTACTTATTGTCCAACCTGGCATTTTGGCAAGGAGATAAGGCCTAGCTGACAGATAGGCTATCGGGCTTTTATGAATACTAGCTGTACCCGCGGAAATCCGCGGGTTTTTGTAAGAGAAAGACGATGATGACATACACCACTTTAAAACTTTACTAAATATCCCACAGTCATCATTTAAATAGTAAGACAAAATAGACTCGGGCGACTCAATCCCGCCCCCACAACCCGTCGGGGCCCGTCCAACGATACATTCGGCCACTGATCACAAAACCATGATGATTTAGTATCCACGCAAAGTTATTCAGTTATCCCCCATATTTTATATGATCCATAATTTGTTCCGCTTGTATTAAAATAGATACAATACACTATGTATGTGTTCTTGCTAATAAAGTAGCTTCGCCGCTCCCATACATGCATTTGCATACTACATGAGCAGATACTTCCCCCATCCATTCTACCCCCACCCCCGATAATTTGTTCCGCTTGTATCAAATTAGATACAGTACACTATGTTCGTGTTCTTGCTAGCTTCGCCGCTGCCCCCCCCCCCCCCCCGTGTCTTCAATTGCCTGCATGACACATAACCCGTCGTGTCCCCTACACAATTCATATCCAAACTAAGTTCTCCCGCGTATACATTTTGTTCATACTCTTGTGAAACCCGATGATAGCCGTTTATACATGCAATGCATAATGAGCAGATACCTCCCCGTCCATTCTACCCCCACCCCCACCCCGTCGGCGTCTCTTCTGGTACTGCATGCTAGCTTCGTGGCTAACTTAATACATCTTACCACAACCCAGGTAGCAAGCCAACGTTGGTCCATCGTTGGACCAACGCTGTCCAATTTTTTTGGCAACGTTGGTCCAACGTTGTCCGGCAACGTTGGACCAACGTTGCTTGTGTACGCCCAACCAACGTTGCTCCAACGTTGGCGAAAACAAAATACCAACGTTGGATCAACGTTGGTCCATTGTTGGAAAATTGTTATTTGTCAACGTTGGACCAACGCTTTTCCAACGTTGATCCAAGGTTGGTATTTTGTATTCGCCAACGTTGGAGCAACGTTGGTTGGGCGTACACAAACGTTGATCCAACGTCAAAGCAACATGTGTCCAACAAGCATCCACCATATTTCCAACAAGCATCCAACATGTCTCCAACAAGAATCCAACGTGTCTCCAACAAGCATCCAACATGTCTCTAACATGTCTCCAACAAACATCCAACGTTGGTCCAGCGTAATTCACCAACATTTCTCCAACGTTGGACCAACGTTGGTCCAACGTTGGACCAACGTCTCACCATACTAAAAAAAAAAAATTAATATTCATATGGCATGCCTATTGGTGATATCTAGAGCATCCTATCCTATGATTGCTATACCTAATATTACCTTTACCTAAGACTATTCCTATTCCTATTCCTATTCCTATCCATATATTCCTATTCCTATTCCTACACTCACTACATGTACATCATTCACTCAGCTTTATATAACCTAGCTTCTGTGTTAATATTTGTTTGATGGTTGGTATTTGGATAAAGTTGAATGTTTGGATAAAGTTTTAAGAATAAACATTAATACATCATGGAAACAAACCTTTAGTATGTTTTTGTAGATAAATAACTTACATATATTTCAAATAATGAGTAAATAATAACATTGGATTCATTCTGAACAATCAAATAACACGATAATTAATGCTTTTTGCCGTCAATGATAACCGATCATGAATATTCATGAATAATAACCAACGTTGATCCAACGTTGATCCAACGTTGGAATACATCCTGATTCCAGCAGCTAATTTTAAATCCTTTTATTATGCAAGGGGGTTTTAACCACCTGTGCTACAAGTAAAATAATTGACTTTTCTAACATCAAAGCTAGTGAACAACAGATGTGAAATGTTGGATTCTCGTTGGATTAACGTTTCACCTAAGGCTAATTAGCTATAATATAGATCGTTAATCCGTGGAAGCTTAATGTCCAATACCTTTACAATGATGAGTGTTTAAAGGGACTTAGTAACATTGTCCAAATCCTCAAAATAAAATTGTAATTCTAGCGGTTCCTTTATACCTTGTTGTATTCGTATTAACAATAAAATCATGGGACAGCTTTCGGTTTTTCAAATTTCCCTTTCATTATAAAGATATGTATGATTGAAGTATTTAGATAAGAAAATCTCCGGGCGAGATTTTCATCCCTGTACAAAGTGAATGCAGTGAGTTGGTGAATATCACCCAATATCACTTTGCATTTTCGCTCATTACTTGGCCATACATTGTCCATTTGACCTGAAATTTTCACACAATACCCTGAGGACATATGAGATAACAACAGTATACATTGCATCAACCATTCATCAGTTTTTGCACATCTCAACAAAGTTACTAGATCCCTTTAATAGTGGATCAAGATTGGAATAGTACCTCATTCCATCAATGAAGTATTTATATACATAATTCAAACAATGCACTATAGCTGTAGCTGTTATGTGGTGTTTACTTGTCCTAGGCTACTGTGATTCTGCATATTTCACTACCATGACAATTTTGCTAGATTCACTGTTTTTGTGTTACACATTTACCTCTAATCAAATGCATGCATACCTTAAATCTAGATCATATTCTCGATGATCAATTAAAACTTTTAAAAAAGGATTTATTTCATTGAATTGACAGCAAATTATGTCAAAGAACGATATCAGTATGTATGGCCGAGTTGTCCGGCACCCTCGACAGACTCATGCACGCCAGCACTCTCGGCGTAGAAATGGCAGCTGATAATAATTAACACGTCCCGAATACAGGGAAAGCACGAAAAATATACTACAGCTAGCATACATCACCGGCAATTTACCTAGAAACTTGCAGGAAACTATAAATGGACTGGTATACTCCATCACCATCCATATCCGTAGGCTCGCCCGAGTTCATACACTCACCCGAGTTCTTAAAAAAAAACACAAAAGAACTGCTGTGATGTACGTTGCTAAATTATCAAGCCCTCTGGTGTCTATGGCACGCTAACTTACACAAATCTGCTATGAGTAGCCGATGCGCAACAGATGCACAAATTGAAAACTTGAAAGATGCAGATGTCGACGTTGATTCAACGTTATTCCAACGAGTTTGTCCAACGTCTGTCGAGCTGCAGTGAGTTTCTAGCGTTGGACCAACGTTGGCATCCAACCTGATTCTCACATTAGATTGTGACATTTGTATGCGGATGTCCAACGTTGATCTAACGTTGGTCCAACAAGTTTGTCCAACAGCTTTCGAGCTACGTGTTTCCAACATTGGACCAACGTTGGTATCTAACCGGATTCCAACTGTGAAGGAGTGATCTGTTAATTTCTTATCCAGCTATGTCCAACGAGTTGGCATCCAACCTGATTCTAACAAAGATTGTGATATTTTTATGCGGATATCCAACGTTGATCTAACGTCCAACGAGATTGTCCAACGTCCATTTCACTGCGAGTTACCGATGTTGATCCAACGTTGGTCCAACGAGATTGTCCAACGTCCATTTCACTGCGAGTTACCGATGTTGATCCAACGTTGGTCCAACGAGATTGTCCAACGTCCATTTCACTGCGGGTTACCGATGTTGATCCAACGTTGGTCCAACGAGATTGTCCAACGTCCATTTCACTGCGGGTTACCGCTGTTGATCCAACGTTGGTCCAACGAGATTGTCCAACGTCCATTTCACTGCGAGTTACCGATGTTGATCCAACGTTAGTCCAACGAGATTGTCCAACGTCCATTTCACTGCGAGTTACCGATGTTGATCCAACGTTGCTCCAACGAGATTGTCCAACGTCCATTTCACTGCGAGTTACCGATGTTGATCCAACGTTGGTCCAACGAGATTGTCCAACGTCCATTTCACTGCGAGTAACCGATGTTGATCCAACGTTGCTCCAACGAGATTGTCCAACGTCCATTTCACTGCGAGTTACCGATGTTGATCCAACGTTGGTCCAACGAGATTGTCCAACGTCCATTTCACTGCGAGTTACCGATGTTGATCCAACGTTGGTCCAACGAGATTGTCCAACGTCCATTTCACTGCGAGTTACCGATGTTGATCCAACGTTGGTCCAACGAGATAGTCCAACGTCCATTTCACTGCGAGTTACCGATGTTGATCCAACGTTGGTCCAACGAGATGGTCCAACGTCCATTTCACTGCGAGGTACCGATGTTGATCCATCGTTAGTCCAACGAGATTGTCACCAACGTCCATTTCACTGCGAGTTACCCGATGTTGATCCAACGTGGTCCCAAACGAGTCTGTCCAACGTCCAAATCGTGTTCCAACGAGTTTGCAAGTTTCCAACGTTGGTCCAACGTTGGCTTGCTACCTGGAAGCTGGGCGCAATTATAGTATCGTGTACGGTAGGGCGAATAGAGACGATGGTCAGCAGGTCAGTGAGCTATGCAATAAACTACGGGTTCGGTGGGGTAAGTAGATGACTGCGCGACGTGTATACACGGCTGTACAGCCATCGCGCGTTGTATAACCGCAGCTAAATTGAAGTTGTCGCATTTTGTCGTTCATGCACTTACAAACACGATGCCAATCGGCAATAGCGATCAGTACCATACCATCCGCGTAATATAAATATGATATTATCAAAAACCTGGGGGTAGTTTCGCAACGTACCTAAAATAGTTTCTCGATATATGAATTGTTTTATCTACTCCAATTTATATTCTTACAAAATACTTTTACGGCGAAATCGTTAGTCGAATGCTCGGCGTCTTAACGGGCATTGGACATTGCTGACTTTCCCTATTTCTTCGATCTGAGGACGACCACGGGCGGAGAGCGACTCGGGAATGCCTATTGTCCTCCGCAAAACGTATATCTTCGATCGCGACGGTCGGGAAGTCGTCCGATCCTCGGGGTGAGGATATCTCGAGTAGGGAACCATTTTTGGGGGTTGAAGCTTACCGTATAATATAATAGAAGACGGCCACAGTTCCTTCAACATTTTCACCCAAGACCGGATCCTTCACATTTTCGAGACCAGAGACATTGGTAATGATGGTCGAGGCCACTAAAATGTGGTCTGAGACAAGCTACAAGTGGGAAAGGGGGGGAGGGGGGGGGGGGGGTGCAAACCCCCAAAACAGTAATTTTGTTGGTCAAGGGGGGGGGGGGGGGGGGGGGGGGGTTTGAACCCCCCCCCCCCCCAAAAAAAAGTTCGCCATTCACTGTATAAATGATAACGAATTTGGGGTGATTTCGTTTACCAAGTCACTGGCGTATCATTTTCGGACTGATTAGGGGACGGATATGGGGTAGAACACCTTATGTATATATTTTATGTTGTATTGTATGCGGCAAACCATTTAAGGGGGCACGCCCCCCCCCCCCCCCCCCCGTGCCCCTCACCCCATTGCAACACCAATGTATGAAGCCCTATCGCAATCGTTCAGGTGAAATGGGTATATGGTAGTCACCTAATTCATCCCTGTGTCTCGGGGTACCTCTCTGCTAGATATTTACAAAGCATATGCAAAAACGAGCTTGCGATTATTCATGCATCCCGCTTGAAACATGGATTTGGGGCATTTCAAATCCAATTCCTAAATTTAGAAATAAATACGGTGTTATGAAATTTACCTTGAATGTAGCGAGTATCATGCTTGAAATTCATCGCCCTTTTCTTTATTATAAATTGAAGAACTTGTGTTGCATGTTTGCTGGTTAGAGGTATGCTACTGCATTATGTGAGCTGGTATATGACGTATTTAGGCTACGCATAACATTTTGGCGAGAAATGTAAACATTGATGATCGGAGGAAGGAAACACACGCAAACAAACAAAAGGATTCATCTAGGCCAGGCTTTTTCCAATTGTTTAAACGTTACGTAATTGTGTCTCGAGGTCGAATCTATCCCACGGATGAAAGTCTCGGCGACAAGAAGTTAAACCGTGGATCATTTTCTTGAGATATTCCGCTGTTGAGAGTATAAAGCGGACACTTTCCATGAAATTGTCGGGCCAATGAGTTTTTAGAGAACGCCCTCTTGAGATTTAACGGCTCTTTTTGAATGATAACAGGCTTTTTACTTAGTCGTTTGTAATTTGTTATTCCTTTCGAGCATGGTGGAGTTATAACTGTTAGTTTGTAATGTTATGGTGCAGGTTTGGGTCAATTAAACTCAGTTTGACCAAAGCTGTACACTGTAAAAAAATAACTATAAAATTACAGGGTTTTTTGCCCTTCAAATTACAACTTTTCACCGTTTTATCAAACTTACAGAACTTTTCCTGTAAAATAACAGAAATCTTGTTAGTTTATGGGAAATCATCATTTATTTACAACTACCTACATTCATAAATGTTAATAAACGGGTTTCCTGTACTACCTACGACTGTCCCTGTTTTTTTTACAAACCGTTCACATGGCTCTGATTTTTTTACGAACATTTTCCTGTTAAAAAACGACAATTGCTTGTATAATCAAACAAAAAATGTATGCTAACGACATAGGCTGTTTTTTTACTACCCCGGTCTGTGAAAAAACAGGGAATATATGATTACAAGTCGGCCTATAAATTTTCAAGACATACGCAATTCGCCTGTAAAAAGACAATACTTTCTAATAACAAAAACAATAACTGTAAAATTACAGGGTTTTTTTGCCCTTAAAATTACAATTTTGCACTGTTTGATCAATTTTACAGAATTGATCCTGAAATGTTGTTAGTTTATGGAAATCGTTGCAGGTAGTACGAAACCGTTTATTAACAGTTATGAATTTCATAACTGTTAACAAACTGTTTTTCGTACTACCTGCAACTTTCCCTGTTTTTTGTAAACAAAATTGTTCGCAAGGTTATGTTTTTATTTACTGGCGACAATTTTCCTGTCAAAAAGCGACAATGTATCTTATGAAAACAGAACACATACTGTAGACCTACGCTAACAACACAGGCAGTTTCTTTTACTACCCAGGTCTGTGAACAAACAAAACAGGTAAACCTGTTAAAAAACCTACATTATTTTAGGCATAAATACGAATATACCGTTAAATCACAGCATTTCCAGTAATTTGTAACAGGTTCATGAATATTCATGAGCTAGTTTGTGCTTTTGCAAAATGAACAGAAAAATCTGTTCATAATCCCGTTATTTTGTAAAATTATTATCGAAATTAATTTTTGATTTAGATTAGTATAATTAATTATCAGTGGACTCTTGTTAACCCCTTATGGGTGACAATTCATGAATGCAATAATGTTTTAACGTCTGTGTTAAAGTACTAACTATCAAAACACATACATCGTGGTGTACCATGTTTATAAGCTAATCGTGAACAAAGGAAGATGGATAGGAACGATAGGTACGATAGGTATAGGCATAGGCTTAGGGCACAATATGTATGTCGTAGGTTATTAGGTAGTTTATTAGGACTATGAGGCTTGGACTACACTGTAACAAAATACTCCCAGGAATTTCCCGCCAAAAACGCTATTTTTTTTTTAACAGTGTATGCCGTGAAAAATACAGAAAGAGTATGTGGAAAAACAGAATACAGAAACAGGAACATTATATTTTAACAGGAAAGTCTCTGTTACAAAACAGAGATAACTTGAATTTTACAAGATTATATGAGATGAAAAATACAGAAAGCTACTGTGAAATTACAGTATGATCATTAACGGGAACCTGTAATTTTACGTGAGGCTATAAAATAACAAGAACTCTCGTAAAATAACGGGGGTTCCTGGCGTTACGACTGCCAGGACATTCCCGTAAAAAACAGCATTTATTTTTTACAGTGTACTCTCTGTACCAAACTTCAACTATTACTTTAAAGGCTGTGTAACACATTTGCAAATACCCCCAAACACCGCGGATGTATCTCAAACTCTGCATATAGCTATAGGGAATGATGTTAATAAAATATGTGAGAAATATCAAATCAATTGAACCCTTATTTCTTCAATAAACGAATTTAATATTTTTCTGTTTTACTACGGAAAGAATATGGCTTGAGGTAACTCAGCCTCTGGATAATTCGGCACTTGATTAGTCGATACTTATACGACATACTCTGGGTTACACAATGATAACAATACACTGCAAAGATTTTCCCATGTCTTTTATATATGCCTTGTATAATGGTTCAGGGGACACTACAGTGCACATTGAAAGTAGGTTGAATAGGGAGTAACATGGAGTGGGTTAAGTTATCAAGTCAGTTGTTTAGTTATTCGGTATGCACGCGATGCATGCTATGCATTGTATGTAGTGTACATTGTAGTGCAGAATGGTTGTAGGATAATGATATAACAATAGGAGGTGTGTAGAATAGTGCTAATGGCAGCGTCACACCGGTGCTACGCTTCTCCCAACATTTTGATCAAAGCGCAGTTGAAGCGCAGACAAATCGAGCGATTAACAATGACACAATGATAGCTCGTTCGCGCTCTTACTACGTTCTAACTACGCTCTCAGTACGCTTTCGCCACGCTTTCCGAGCTATTCACTGTGCACGCTCCGTGTATCTGTAACAATAGCTAAGGACAATGAGAAGAGGCCGTTTGTTCTACGCTCTCGCTACGCTCTTGTAACGCTCTCTGCGATCCAATACGCCTGCAGTTGAACACAGTGCGTTTCCGACTGGCACACTGCGCATACTATTGGCGTATATCTTTTTTAAAGGGTGACTAAATTAAAAAATAAAAACGCTTTGGTTGATCTATGATAATGAATACATCACATATCTGTTGACTATTTCATGTACATTTCTGTCATATTTTTTATATTATTTTTTCTATTATTTTTATTCTACCTGCTAAGATCCACCCCTAAAAAAACCTACACAATTGACTTCTCTGACATCACAATACCATTCAACCACCGATCAGCTAGATAAACACTTACAAAAGATATGTTCTCACCCACTGAGTACCGTATTTCATTGAAACCTTCTTTTCATGGTGAGTTGGCATTGTATAAAGCTTACAATACTATTGTAAACAGAATAAAACTGGTAGTCAGTTGACATACCAATGTCTTTTGTTCATCTAGCTGACTGATGGAATGGTATTGTGAGGTCAGAGAAGTCAAGACAATAGCTTCTGGCAGGGTTTTTCAGGGGTGAAGCTGAGCAGGTAGTAAAAATAAATAGAAAAATTAATATAAAAAATATGACAAAAATGTACATCAAATAGTCAACAGATATGTGATGTATTCATTATCATAGATCAACCAAAGCGTTTTTTATTTTTAATTTAGTCATCCTTTAAGAAGTGGTATGGAGGGGGATGAAGCAAGGGGGAGGGTTATTATTGTTAATATAATTGTTATTATCCGTAATATCATCATTATTGTTATGATGCTGTGGAAATATCAAAAGGGTCGTAATTAAAATAAAATTAAACTTACCACCGACAACTCGGTGCAGCTCGATGTCGAAGCTTTCCTCTACGCTGGCTTCGTAGAAACTTCGCGAAGTAAAACTACCTTAACATTTACATGCGCACAAACTTAACGTGTCAAATTAAAGAAATCGCCTGCTCGCGCAAAAGGCCTTCGCAACGATACAACGAAACTAAAATAAGACGCCAGCTCAGCTCGGCTAGCACAAGCGTAATATAATTTAAATCAACGAGGAAAAATCCCTAAATCTTGAAGGATGAACTCAAAGTGACTTGGCAAATACGTTTGCGAAATAAAGCACAACTCCCGAAGACTGGCCGTGGTAAAGAAGAAAACTCGCACACGTCTGTCTGCTTCGAGGACCGTAATGCTGTGTGTCCCAAAAATGAAAATGCTTACAAACTACGAGGTTACTTGCCTCTGATTGGCTCACTGATTGCCGTTGCCATAACAATTTAATTATACGGAGTTGCCTCTTACGATCTACCTACTTAATTAACTATATACACACGGGAACGCTACAATGCATTTAAACAAATGTAACTTTGTAAGTTAATAAGTTTGGGGGTACTATCATTGCTAGTCACTTATTTCCTCATGAATATTCCCGATTACACAAATAATCAATATTTTATGGACCACTGTCGTCTGCTTTCAATGCCCATAGGAGGCGGCCATGTCTTCAACTACTCGCGGTGAAATGACGTGTCAGGCGGGGAACACAATAGCGGGTTACGATAATGCTATTGTGTTCTCCGCCTGCCACGTCATTTCACCGCGAGTAGTTGAAGAAATGGCCGCCTCCTATATGGGCATTGAAAGCAGACGACAGAGGTCCATAAAATATTGATTATTTGTGTAATCGGGAATATTCATGAGGAAATAAGTGACTAGCAATGATAGTAGTTATGCTCTCATCACATCCAGTAAGTCAAAAGGATAGGAGTTAATTCCCCTTTAACGTCTAGCCTATTAGACGTTTAGCGATTTTGAAAATATAAATAAATAACAAATTCAATTTCTCTCTTATCTGATCAAAAAGGGACACATAACTTGAATTGTAGAATGTGTCCGTTAAGAGCTTTCGTTCAGCCCCAAAAGTTGCAAGATTTGTTTTCCCACCTGGTTTGGTGGATGCAAATGTGTTACATTCCCTTTAAAGGGGTAGTTTAGTTTTGGTAGAGAGGGCGCTGCACATCAAAACATTTTTGTGAGGTAATTCAAAACTGAGTGTCGAATTTGAGAGAACATGCAATTTTAATGGCAGAATAAACTTTATTTGGTCAAAATCGGCCCAGAAACGACTGAAATATCAATAAATATATCTGATCTTATAATTATTTGGGGCCCAAATAATTAGATGATTTTTTCAAAAAATAAAAAAAATGCTTGCACTTTTTCAAAAATTTTCAAAAGCGTTTTTTAAATAGATGATCTCTCTATTTAATCATTATTTCAATAAAACATCACATGCATAATTGTGTATTAAAAATGGTTGAAACCAATGCCTTTTTAGAGAGCGCCCTCTTGTGTTTTAATGACTCTTTTTGAATGATTACGGGCTTTTTACTTAGTCGTTTGTAATTTTGTATACCTTTCGAGCATGGTGGAGTTATAACTATTATTTTTATAATGTTACTGTTCAGGTTTGGTTACTAAATTTGAGCCTTACCAAAACTGTACTACCCCTTTAAACACTGATCTACACATGTGGTAAATACATATCTATATTTAAAACCTTACATATACAGAGCGTATCAAAAAAAGCGTTACACTTTTGAACATTTTTTCAAAATTACATTTTTAGATATTTAGAAAAAAATTTCATGTCGATGGATGCCCAATGGTCTCATCTATCAAGTGCCACTAACAAAACAAATTTTCGTTCACGCTTGGGCAAACACTGACTGTTTTTGTACATGGTGTGAAAAATAGCTTGCGCCAATTCGAAAGAAGAGGGACAATTAAACCAGCAGACCAAATAAGTACTCTCTTTCAAACAAATTGCTCTTTGCCATTAATTTAAGATTATTTTATGATAGTGTAATCATTTTGTGGAAATTTTCTAATCATAATTTAACTGATCTCATTGCTTTATGCGTGGGTGAGAATACATAAGCCATAGATTAATAGATAATGAAAGGACTTGCATCGTTAATGACAAAATTTTCAGCCTGTCCTCATTAACGATTAAAATCCTTTCATTATTGATTCTCTCCCATGCATAAAACAATGAAATCAGTTAAATTATGATAGATAATTGCCACAAAATAATTACACAATCATAAAATATTCTTAAATTTATGGCAAAGTGCAATTTGTTTGAATGGGAGTACTTATTTGGTCTGCTGGTTTAATTGTCCCTCTTCTTTCCATTTGGCGCAAGCCATTTTTGACACTCTGAACAAAAACTGTCAGTGTTCGCCCAAGCGTGAACGAAAATTTGTTTTGTTAGTGGCACTTGATAGATGAGACCATTGGGCATCCATCGACATGAAATAAATCGTATAAATATATACAAATGTAATGTTGACAATTTTTTCAAAAGTGTAACGCTTTTTTTGATACGCCCGGTATAGGTGAAACAAAATATACAACGTTATTTGTCTATGAGATAAGCCTGTCCTGTGTACATCATACGTATAGTTAATTATATTGTAATGATGTTAGTTGGAACTAAAATTAAACGTACAATATAATTGTAACTAATATGTGATACTTTCCGATTCATTTTTACTGTAATTATAATTTAATGTGTGTGATATTTATGCATGTGTTAAATACCATTATCATACCCTAAACAATAACTCCATAGCATTAGTAATATTTTATCATTATGAAATTGACGACTTATCATGATCTACTATGACAAAATTAAGGTTGATCTCGGCTCTCCGTTCCAAGTCGTTGCTGTGGCAACACAAGGAAGTCCCGAGCTCTCCTATTGGGTGACGAGCTACAAGGTCACCGTCAGCTTGGACGGTATGACCTTTTACACTGTTACTAACGGAGCAGGTGTGGTGAGTTGTATTCTAATCACCACGATTAATCAGTGTTATGTTGAATCCTCCCCCTCCTCGTGGCTTTTCTACATTGAATGGCACAAGTAATCCACACAACCCGGTATGATTACATGAATTTATAGTGTTTGACTTTATCTTTGTAAACGACGTTTTGGTTTGATAAATAAATTTCATTTCAAATATATATACATTTTATCGAAGTGTTACTTTCAATGGGAATTGGAAGGAATATATCTAAATGGTATTTGATAACTGAACGAATGTTATGAACATACATAATATCCTTCTCAAACGGAATAAAATGTAAACTGTCGAAAAGGTAAAACCGAATACTATTTATGAATGTTTTGTGAATATTTCGGCTGGTTTTAATTCAATTAAACGTTCATTTAGAAAGGTAAAATGATCCTGAATAGTTCCTCTCCAAGTGCTCGCATTCCTGTGAATTTGTTCTTCTTGTGGGTAGCTATGAAATCAATTCAATATGGTACAGTGCAATTACAGTTCGGCTGCAGTTATCCTCGATTATGTTTACTATTTAGGTTTAATCATGCAAATATCACCCTGTTGACTATTTATCAGACCATAAAGCATGTTTAAAGGTGAATGGCAGTAGTGGGAAACGCCCCACCCCCTAACAATGGAATGTACACTCTTATTACCAACCATGTGAAAGAATACAATTTTACTAATATGGGATTATACAAATTTGGCCAAGAAACCGCCTACTAATTGATATATTTGCAAAATTATAAATTGATCTGCTGCGGATTGATATCGCCAACGCGGAATCGCGCATACGCTACGTGCAAATGACCGCGTGTGTGTTCGCTATACGGGCTTGTCCCCAGCTTGTCGATATCTCCAGCCCAGCGCTAGCGGCGCGGACAGGTGCGAACGGGCGGTGGAGTTATACATTTCACGTGCGGGTATTGGATTTCTTCCGATATTTCTGTATTTAACGATGCTTAGGTTCGGATTTTACCACACAAGCCCTATTTAAATACTTATTCAACAATATTGATCAATATAGATGTTTTCGGCTACTTTCCCAAAACTGTTATTCATCTTTAATAAACCCTTCAAAGCAAACATTTTTGTTGAGGTTTGATTACTTTTTGTAATGACTTGAATATGAGAAACAAATCAGAGCACGGACATTAATTATTCCTAAATAATGTCTTTATTCAGTTGTGTTAATTTCAATTATTTTTGTCCTCTTTACAAAGGTTTTCGAAGGTAACTTTGATACAGACACAGTGGTTCGGAACGCCTTCCCAGACCCGGTATGGTGCCGGTATGTGCGTATTCAGCCCGTTACCTGGAATTGGTGGATCGCCTTGAGAATGGAGCTTTACGGGACAGGTATGAACGGTTTTAAAACACTGTCTTTTATCTTTCCATCAGGGAATCGCATGTTGGAATCCTGGGGCTTGTTGCAAGAAAGGGTCATATCTTTAGGACGTCCTAACTGTCACGTGATTGTCATGTGACTACGACTGAATTACGTACACGTAGGACAGTTGTCCTAACTTTGTGAGCGGAACAAACCCCATCATCGGTCAAATGTGAACATGTTTTATGGAAAGCTTGCGTTATTTCAATCAGTGAGAAGGGGACATGATATAAAATGAACTAAACTATGTATGATTCCATTTGGAATAATAAATCAAATATGAGTTATAAATGGCACCGAATGGGGTAGGGAATAAATCCCGTTATAATACACCGTGTCCCAGAAAAAACGAAACCGGGTTTCATGGCAGAAATTTTCTGCCATAATGAATAATTTAATTGATGATATATATATGCCTGGAAAGCTCTGTGTCTCTTCTTTCATTTGATGTGCAACTTATGGCACATACTTCAAGCATGACTGAATTAGAACAATGGAAAGTGGTGTTACCAATATTCAATTTGCACGCATAAATTTGAAGTTTGGGTGAGTTTTAAGAGTTGTAAACGTACTTATTTTTAAAAAGGACAAACACCACATAAAAGTTCATATTTGTATCTTTTACATGACACCTCATGCTAAAAAAATAAATGATTTATGCCAGAGAACGAGTACAATGAAAACATGCCTGATTTCTGCCCGAATGAGTGCAGTGAAAGTTGAGTAAGAAGTCGCTCAGCTTTCCTGACTAGCAGCTGACAATGGACTTTGATGCATGAGTGAATTTACACAAACATGGGGATCAGGAAACAGGCTATATCAGGAAAGTTACTCATTTGGGCTGGAATCAAGCATGTTTTCATTGTATTCGTTCTCTGGCATATATAATTTATTTTTTAATCATGAGGTGTCATATAAAAGATAAAATTATGAATTTTCATGCGGTGTCTGTCCTTTTTCAAAATAAGTACGTTTACTACTCTTAAAACTCTCCCCAAAACATCACCCAAACTTGCAATTTCTGCGCGCAAATTGAATTTTGGTAACACCACTTTCTATCGTTCTAATTCAGTCATGCGTGAATTATGTGCCATAAGTTGTATATCAAATAAAAGAAGAGACACATAGCTTTTCAGACATATATATATCATCAAGGAAATTATTCATTATAACATAAAATTTCTGCCATGAAACACGGTTTCGTTTTTTCTGGGACACGGTGTACGAGGGAAGTGTAATGTACAAATTTCACCCCCCCCCCCCCCCCCCATAATGAAGAATGATTGCGAACTTGAATATGATTGTAAAGATGAAGTATTTTTCGTTTGTATGTATCGGTTATATTTGTAAGTGCCCAGCCCAAATCTGATTAGGGGTTTTATAATCGCAACTACACGATGCTTAAATATTTATGGCTTTTTCAATACTTTACGATATTATTATTTTTTATATGTGGTCGGACTGATCGGGGAAGAGTGCTTACTCTTCACGTATGAAGCAGCACTACATTGGTCGAAAAAGATTATGGAGATACTTATAGATTTACAATTGAATTGGATTGTAGATATTTCGAGTACACTAACATATGTTAATATGGGTGTGTCGTGGCATATTTATTGGGCCCTCGTCTTTCGATACGGAGGTCGTGGGTTCGATTCCAGACCGCTGCACGTGTGTCCTTCATCAAGACATCCACATTTGCTGCTCTCAACCCAGGTCTAGTGAATGGATATGCAGTAATGTATCCATTGAAAATGATTGGGCGCCTCGCAAAATGGCAGCTCGACTAAATCCAAGGTTAATATGATGTGAGCGCTTTGAAACTTCGGTGATAAAGCGCTATATAAAAATGGACAGTAAAAACAATTATTATACGGTATACAGTGAGACACACACACACACACGCACACACACACACACACACACACACGCACACACGCACACACGCACACACGCACACACGCACACACGCACACACGCACACACGCACACACGCACACACACACACACACACACACACCCACACACCCCCCCCCACACACACACAAGCACACACGCACACACGCACACACGCACACACACACACAAACAAAATATGAGTCCTAGTTTTTTTGCTTCTTCCAATCTTGAACTAATAATCTTTCCGAACGCTTCTATTTTTCAGCTCTGCCAGAATAGTCTATCAGGTTATGTAAAGCAGCAATTTTTTTTGCTATAATCTTGGAAACAGTTTTTAATTTGGTCTTAATACATTACTGATGTGAAAAAGTGATGTTTCCATTTTTTATTTTTGGTCCCAGGGTGCATTTTGGCGATTTTAAAGATAATTAGCTAATTTGCATATTTGTGAAATAAGGTCAGGGGTCATTTTCTATCTAGGAATAGTACAATATTGATAAAAACTAGTATTCTAGGGTATTTTGAGGCAAGGATTCCATTTCCGGTGCTCGTTTGTAAGTGCTGTATGGGAAACACTCTGAAATCAAAGATGGCTTCCCCTAATTTGCATATTTATGAATATTATTGATTTTCAGTGGCTACAGCCCCTAATAAGCAATAATTCCGGATTATTATTTGTCAGTTATGTTCTAAGTATGTATTTAAGATATCAAAGATGAGTTAACATCATGGCAACCTCTAGCAATGCATATTATTTGCATAAATATGTATTTTACCTAATTTGCATATTCCCCCAAATCGAGTATATTGGGAACCCGGCAAGTAAAAAAGACAAGTAATACCACTTTTCCAAGGTTTTAGGAGGCAACGAATCCATTCATGATACTTATTTACCTGTATCA
This sequence comes from Echinarachnius parma, assembly GCA_037951105.1. Classification (NCBI taxonomy): domain Eukaryota; kingdom Metazoa; phylum Echinodermata; class Echinoidea; order Clypeasteroida; family Echinarachniidae; genus Echinarachnius; species Echinarachnius parma. Next base: position 26,763 of record JBAMJV010000001.1, read on the forward strand.
CCTCGGCAACCCACATAAATTCAAGATGGCCGCGATTGTCATTTTAAAGTAAATAATGCTATTTGCTACTTAAACGGCATTTTATTGATAAAAGTATGATTTGCTTACTGTAAGCAAACAACTACATTGTGATTCAAATATTCTAGTTGCTCATTCCAATAATTAAAAGTCAAAACATTATAATATCATTCTAATATAACCGAAATAATATAGTCGTGTATGATAACATGTGTAATTTAGGGAGCAGTCATCTTGGATTTGAGATGGATGCCATGGTGATACAGGTAAATAAGTATCAAAAATGGATCTGCTGCCCCCAAAAACCTTGGAAAAGTGGTATTACTTGTCTTTTTTACTTGCCGGGTTCCCAATATACTCGATTTTGGGGAATATGCAAATTAGGTAAAATACATAATTATGCAAATAATATGCATTGCTAGAGGTTGCCACGATGGCAACTCATCTCTGATATCTTAAATGCATACTTAGAACATAACTGACAAATAATAATCCGGAATGATTGCTTATTAGGGGCTGTAGCCACTGAAAATCAATAATATTCATAAATATGCAAATTAGGGGGAACCATCTTGGATTTCAGAGTGTTTCCCATACATCACTTACAAACGAGCACCGGAAATGGAATCCTTGCCCCAAAATACCCTAGAATACTAGTTTGTATCAATATTGTACTATTCCTAGATAGAAAATGACCCCTGACCTTATTTCACAAATATGCAAATTAGCTAATTATCTTTAAAATCGCCAAAATGCACCCTGGGACCAAAGATAAAAAATGGAAACATCACTTTTTCTCATCAGTAATGTATTAAGACCAAATTAAAAAATGTTTCCAAGATTATAGCAAAAAATTTCACAACATTTATTTACACTTCATTAGGGGATATACTAGAAGTGCCTTCTGTGTAATAGGTGCCTGCAGCTACAACTCCTGTCCAGAACCGTAAGTGATTATTTTATTCCCCTATTATTATTGTTTAACTCGTATGCGGGGTTCTAGGACTACTACCCCCTGGACAACCACCCCCCCGGACGATTACCCCCCCCGGACAACTACCCTCCTAGGACAATTACCCCCCGGACAACTACCCCCGGACAATTACCCCCCTAGGACAATTACCCCCCAAGACAACTACCCCCCAAGACAACTACCCCCAAGACAATTACCCCTCCGAGACAATTACCCCCTAAGACAATTACCCCCAAGACAATTACCCCCCAAGACAACTACCCCCCAAGACAACCGTCTAGGGTTTTCTATAGCTCAGTCGGAAGAGCACCAGTCTAGCAATCTGGAAGTCTCGGGTTCGAATCCCGTTGGAATCCCATTTTCTTTGCCTTCTTTTAATCATAAATATTTACTGTAACTTTCCCAAAACTGTTATTTATCTTTAATATGCATACATGATGTATGCTTGATTCCATAGCTTGAACTACGTATCATATCATATTACTGTTTATAAAATGGGTAGAAGAATCCCTGCATTCTGATTGGTCAATTAGCATGTAAAAGTTTTTTACTGATACATGGCTCACTTTAGTTTGATTTTCATTTTTTCCCCGCTTATTTTATAAAAACTAATGCTGCACAGGGGTATTTTGTGGATTTAAAAAAAAAAAAAAAAAATTTATTTATTAATATAAACAAAATTTTATAATTAAAAAAAAAAAAAATTAAAATGTGAAATCAAATTTTTTCCCAGCCATACTTTTGCAGCCATGGGTCGGTACTTTTGAAGCCATGGGTCGGTACTTTTGAAGCCATGGGTCGGTAAATTTAGCCAATTTAGCCATTACTGGGAAAAAGTCTGATTTTCACATTTTTTCGCGCCCATTTTATAAAACAAATGCTGCACAGGCATATTTCGTGGATCGGTAAGAATTGTATGCACTCTTTTAACTTTGGAAATGGTCTAAAACCCACTCGCTGCGCTCGTGGGTTTAAACCATACCAAAGTTAAACTCGTGCATCCAATTCGTACCGATCCACTCATGCCTGTGCATCATTTGTATAGTATCACCTGACTTAGTAAATGCAGTACATGAACTGCCATGTAATATTTTTTGGATATTACATGGCACTGTTACATGGCAATTCAGATGATACAAAAAGTACAGTTGTTAAATTTGCTGTCGGGAAAATCATGGAATGTTCCCCCTCGGGATTTAAATGCTATTCGTGAGAAATAGTCCCTCGACTACTCTTTCCTCAATCGCAGTTCAAATCCCTTGGGAGTGGAACATTCCGTGCTTTCCCTCTAATACCAGTTAACAACTTTAAACTAGGATATGCATCAATCGCTCCACTACTCGCAGTCGTGCCCCCCCCCCCCCCCCCCCCATCCGTTCACCTCGCTACGCCACTGGTCTTAAGGGAAGATGACTTGGGGTAATTGTCCTTGGGGGTAATTGTCTTGGAGTTAAATTGTCCAGGGGTAATTGTCCGAGGGGTAGTCGTCCGGGGGGTAGTTGTCTCAGGGGGTAATTGTCCGGGGGGGGGGGGGGTAATTGTCCGGGGGGTAGTTGTCCGGGGGGGTACTTGTCCGGGAGGTAGTTGTCCGGGGGGTGGTTGTCGGGGGATAATTGTCCGGGGGTAATTGTCCGGGGGGTAGTTGTCTTGGGGGTAGTTGTCTGGGGGGGTAGTTGTCTTGGGGGGGTAATTTGTCTTGCTTGGGGGGTAATTGTCTTGGGGGGTAATTGTCTTGGGGGGTAGTTGTCTTGGGGGGTAGTTGTCTTGGGGGGTAATTGTCTTGGGGGGTAATTGTCCTAGGGGGGTAATTGTCCGGGTGGTAGTTGTCCGGGGGGTAATTGTCCTAGGGGGGTAGTTGTCCGGGGGGTAATCGTCCGGGGGGTGGTTGTCCAGGGGGTAGTAGTCCGGACACGCCTAGGGTTAACACCATATCATCCACATTTACGAAAGTTCTTACAATTCTTACAATGTCACATCGGGAAGCGATAGTTTTATTTGCGGTATACAGGGTGTCTCAGAAAGAATGCAACACCTACGATCGTTAATTTCATCAACACCATCTACCAAATGTCATTGTTTTCTGTTTGATTGGGTGGAACATTCTTTTTCCAACAACATGATACCATGATCATTGATTTTGGGTAAGGCGTTTGGATCCTAGGACCATTTTGCTGAGGCAATGTCGTTTCCTAAATTTACTACTTTTTCGTCTCCAGCGATCCTCGGAACACTGAGACATTCTCGCCCGACGGCCTCCCATAGACAATGTGAGCCATACCGTACGGGGTTATTGTCTTCTTTATCAAAGGAAGCGCAGTCATGCGGTTCTTCTGTCTATGGGAGGCCGTGGGGCGAGAATGTCTCAGCGTTCAGAGGATCGCTGGAGACGAAAAAGTAGCAAATTTAGGAAACGATATTGCTTCAGAAAAATGGCCCTAGGATCCAGACGCCTTACTCAAAATCAATGTTCATGGTATCATTTTGTTGGAAAAATGTTCTACCCAATTAAACAAAAAACAATGACATTTGGTCGATGGTGTTGATGAAATTAACGATCGTAGGTGTTGCATTCTTTCTGAGACACCCTGTATAGAGATTGCGGGTTTTACTCGTATAAACCTAACCCTATCCTGAACATAAAAAGTACAGTACAAAAAGTACAGTTGTTAACTTTGCTGTCGGGAAAATCATGGAATGTTCCCCTCGGGATTTTAAATGCTATTTCGTGAAGAAATAGTCCCTCGACTACGTCTCGGGACTTATTTACTCTTTCCTCAATCGCAGTTCAAATCCCTTGGGAGTGGAACATTCCGTGCTTTTCCCTCTAATACCAGTTAACAACTTTAAACTAGGATATGCACCAAATCGCTCCACTACCTCGCAGTTGTGCCCCCCCCCCCCCCCCCCCCATCCGTTCACCCTCGCTACGCCACTGGTCTTAAGGGAAGATGACTTGGGGTAATTGTCTTGGGGGTAATTGTCTTGGAGTTTAATTGTCTTGGAGTTTAATTGTCCAGGGGGTAATTGTCCGAGGGGTAGTCGTCCGGGGGGGGGGGGGGGGGGTAGTTGTCCAGGGGGTAATTGTCCGGGGGGTCGTTGTCCGGGGGGTAGTTGTCCGAGGGGTAGTTTTCCGGGGGGGGGGGGGTAATTGTCCGGGGGTAGTTGTCCGGGAGGTAGTTGTCCGGGGGGTAGTTGTCCGGGGGATAATTGTCCGGGGGGTAGTTGTCTTGGGGGGTAGTTGTCTTGGGGGGTAGTTGTCTTGGGGGGTAGTTGTCTTGGGGGGTAATTGTCTTGGGGGGTAATTGTCCTAGGGGGGTAATTGTCCGGGTGGTAGTTGTCCGAGGGGTAATTGTCCTAGGGGGGTAGTTGTCCGGGGGGTAATCGTCCGGGGGGTGGTTGTCCAGGGGGTAGTAGTCCGGACACGCCTAGGGTTAACACCATATCATCCACATTTACGAAAGTTCTTACAATTCTTACAATGTCACATCGGGAAGCGATAGTTTTATTTGCGGTATACAGGGTGTCTCAGAAAGAATGCAACACCTACGATCGTTAATTTCATCAACACCATCGACCAAATGTCATTGTTTTCTGTTTGATTGGGTGGAACATTCTTTTTCCAACAACATGATACCATGATCATTGATTTTGGGTAAGGCGTTTGGATCCTAGGACCATTTTTCTGAGGCAATGTCGTTTCTTAAATTTACTACTTTTTCGTCTCCAGCGATCCTCGGAACACTGAGACATTCTCGCCCGACGGCCTCCCATAGACAATGTGAGCCATACCGTACGGGGTTATTGTCTTCTTTATCAAAGGAAGCGCAGTCATGCGGTTCTTCTGTCTATGGGAGGCCGTGGGGCGAGAATGTCTCAGCGTTCAGAGGATCGCTGGAGACGAAAAAGTAGCAAATTTAGGGAACGATATTGCTTCAGAAAAATGGCCCTAGGATCCAGACGCCTTACCCAAAATCAATGCTCATGGTATCATTTTGTTGGAAAAATGTTCTACCCAATCAAACAAAAAACAATGACATTTGGTCGATGGTGTTGATGAAATTAACGATCGTAGGTGTTGCATTCTTTCTGAGACACCCTGTATAGAGATTGCGGGTTTTACTCGTATAAACCTAACCCTATCCTGAACATAACCCTAGGCCTAACCATAACCATAATTGTATACCCTTAATCTTAACCCTGACCGTAACGATAAACCTAACCCAAATCCTAATCCTAACACTATACCCTGACCCCAACCATAATCCTAACCCAAATCCTAACCCTAACACTATACCCTGACCGTAACCATAATCCTAACCCAAATCCTAACCCTAACACTATACCCTGACCCTAACCCAAATCCTAACCCTTACACTATACCCTGACCCTAACCATAATCCTAACCCTAACACCATACCCTGACTCTAACCATAGTTCTAACCCAAATCCAAACAATAACACTATACCCTAAAGCCTAACCCACATTCTAATCATATCCCTAACCAGGTCCGTAGCCAGGATTTTTCAAGGGGGGGTGCGTAATTCACAAAAAACGAGACCGAGACCGATCCTGGTCGAGACCCAGACCACTGGTTGAGTCGTGTAAGCTGGGGGCGGGAGGGGGTGGGGTGGGTCTTCACCTAGACCCATCGTTTCCCGAGACGACTGGTTTAGATGGTCGAGACCAATAAACAGGGGACCGGCTACGGACCTGCCCTAACCATAACCTTAACCCAATTCTCGTCTATCACAAAATAATCAGACCTCGTTTATTCCGATCCTCCATAACCCGTCATGCCCGAATCGATAGGCGTACCCAGGGGGAAGGGGGTCAAACCCCCCCCCCCTTTGACCAAAAAATTACTGTTTTGGACCCCCCCCCCCCCCCCCCCCCCCTTTACAACATGTCGCTGGTCTCGGCCTCGAAAATTGCGAAGAATCTTGGTCTCGAACCTCAACAATTTTCAACGGGACCCCCCCCCCCCCCGGGGCTTACCATGGTCTTGGTCTCGGCATCGAAAATGTTGAAGGTACTTGGTCTCAGCAAACGAAAGTCTTTAACTAAAGGTGCGGGGGAGGGGGGGGGGGGGGAGGGTGTTTGAACACCACAAAACAGTAATTTTTCGCCCAAGGGGGTGGGGGGGGGGGGGGGGTGGGAGGGGGTTCGAACACCCAAAACACCCCTTGGGTACGCCTTTGCTGTCTGTCACCTGCTTGGTTGTGTTTACGTTTTGTATACATCCGCACAATGTACACCATTATGCAGACAAATCAAATATTACACCATCAAGTTTCGTTTACAGAATTATGTATTCATTTTTCCCATTTTCCGCAGATTGAAAGTAAAGGGGAGCCAATCATACAGTAACTACCAAGTTTCGCTCTCCAATTCCTTCTCTTCCACATCCGTTCGATCACCCGACGGCCATCGACGATGACGGCTATTTGATATTTCGGTCATATAACCTTCAAATTAACCATGTTAACAAACTAAACGGAGATAGTAACATCATTAAATGTTCGTTTGCGAGAAAAACTATCGTTACTTCTGACATTCCAACCAATTCAAGTCGAAGTTTCACGTTTGTTTCTCCATTATAGTCGGAGATGTTGCATCATTTACTTTGCTTTCTTTGGGAAAATTATTATTACTTTTGACATTTAAAACAATTCAAGTCGAAGTTTCAAGTTTGTTTCTCAGTTGTTTATTTTCCTCCTAAAATTTAGCTTTTCTATTTCTTTAATTTAATTTGCTTTTTTTAATGGGACACTTTCCCATTTGTTTTTCTTTTGTTGGTTCTAAGATAAACAAAAAAATGTATGACTGTAGATGATTTGGATTGAATAATATATTTTCATTACTTCTGACATTCCCACCAATTCAGTCGAGTTTCAAGTTTGTTGTTGCATCATTTGACTTTGCTTCTTTGAACAAATTATTATTACTTGTGACATTTAAAACAAGTCCGAAGTTTCAAGTTTGTTTCTCAATTGTTTATTTTGCCTCTTACAATTTTGATTTTAATTTTTTTAATTAGGTGATCGTCTATCATACGTAAACACCTATTGATTTCGTTCGAATTTGTTTTATTATTTATTCTTCCCAATTTTGTGCGTCGCATATCTCAAGATAAGATGAATCAATTGTCATGAATCTTCACATAATAATAGATCATGATCTAACTTAGATCTGTGTAATTTTTCAATGACGCCACATCACTGTGACGTCATCAGGACGCCATTTTGTCGAATTTCAATAATCATCATATCTCAGTCATGCATTATCAATTTCAATTTCGCATCAATATTAATCAGGTCATTGGTCATCTTTCAAACTCATGCGCATGCGCTTACACTTGGAGACGCGCGCGTTCGCGACAGACAAATGAAAAAAAATGTCAAAACATTTTCAAAACCCCAACCAGAGTAATGTTTCAGATAATTTTAAGCACTTCAAAAATGACCGCGCGTGCGCGTCGGCGCGCGCGTATTTGCGCGCATAACGAAAATTACGGCGAACTTATATGGCCGACCATATCTCGTTTATTCTCCATCGATTTTCTCCCAGATGTTGATATGTTGTAGCTGAGATTATGCTCTAAAAGCAATGTGGTCTCAGCTATCCAACAATATGAATTTAGGAACTTTATTGTGTCTCTATACAATTGTGATTAGTCTGCCATGCATCAACATTATATCTTGTATTGGCAAATGCAGAGTGCAATCTTTTACTCATATACCATCATTTTTTCAATCTATCAAGTGAATAAGGGTTGGTGTCGTCGTATGACCTGTGACTCGAGATCTAATTGTCTAATTGTCGTGGGTTCGAATCCAAGACAATATTTTGTTACTTTCTTTGTTCTTCTTTGTTCTTTTTTGTTTTTTGTTTTTGTTTGGTGGGGGGGGGGGGGGGGGGGGGTATCTGATATTATTGATATGATGATTGAGTAGTTATTTTCGGAATCATCCTTTTATCATTACAAATCGATACGTATCACCTTAATTCGTCAAAGTGACGAATTCAAAGTCTAGTTTAATTTGCTTTTTTTAATGGGACACTTGCCCATTTGTTTTTCTTGTTTTGGTTTTAAGATCAACACAAACATGTTTGACTATAGGATGGATTTAGATTGAACAGTATATTTCATATACTTAATCATTTGGTTCCTGTTGGTTAGGGTTATTTGGTAAAAAAGTTGGAATTAATTGTTCTTTAATACAACATATAAAATATGGGTTTCAAATCATTATTATTAAGGAGATTTTAAATTCTTAATGTATAATTTATCAAAAGTTTCAGAAATGTGAATTTTTGCTCTGTAATATCTGTGTCATTCCATGGTTACAAATAGCTTATCAAGGTTATCAGGTTATCAAGATTTAACCAACCACAAACGACGTATATGTATGACTTTTTCAAAATATTACACGAGTTTGCCCGAATACGATATGATTTTGCCGAATTTAACATGCTTTTGCCCAAATGTTTGGTGCCTTTTGTCCAAACCTCCTACGCCTATGATAGCACTGATATATTAAAGAACCATCGCAGCATGATCCTCATATTATATGTATAGCGCTATAATATAACCGTTATTAATCATATTTATCATTATTATTCTATTTGCTCGTACGCTCTGTTGAAATGTATAAATTGAACGTATACATGACAGGATACTTCCAATATTGAATAGTCAATTAAATTTCTTTGTCAAATTCTTCAGATGACCGTTTGTCATGGGTTGTTTTTATAATGCCATCATTGTGTGTTTTCGTTCAAGTTGACAGTATATGTAGTGTTTGTGTGTGTGTGCGCGTGTGTGTGTGTGTGTGTCTGTGTGTGTGTGTGTGTGTGTGTGCGTGTGCGTGTGCGTGCGCGTGCGTGTGCGTGTGCGTGCGTGTGTGTGTGTGTGTGTGTGTGTGTATGTGCGTGCGATTGTGCGTGTGTGTTTATGTTTGTCTCTTTGTCATGTTTGTACGCGGGCGGGAATCATGAGGCAGAGCCAGAATAAGTCACAAAACGCGTGTTGACTTAAATTGAAAGTGGTGCAACGATTGTGAAGAGAATGTGTCGACTGCATGCAACCAATTCGCGTCATTGAAGGAATAGTTGAGTATTGGTCAAACTTAACTTTAGTAACCAAAACCTGCACCATTACGGTACAAAGTAATAGTTATAATTTCACCGTGCTCGAAAAGTATACACAATTACAAACGACTAAGTAAACCCCCTGTTATTATTCAAAAAGAGCCGTTACAACTCAAGAGGGCGCTATTTAAAAAAATCACTGGTTTTAGCCATTTTTCATACAAAATTGTGCATTTTGTTAAAATAATGATTCAATAGAGATATCATCACTTTTTAAAAACCTATTCAGATTTTTTTCCAAGTAGTCTTTAAGCATTTTTACATTTTTTTCTAAAAAGTCTAAGTATCCCCCGGTGATTACCGGTGAAGAATCTTTTGAATAAAAATATACTTATGGATATTTCAGCCGTTTTTGAACCGATTTTGATCAAATAAAGTTTATTCTGTCATTAAAATTGTATGTTCTTTCAAATTTGACAGTCAGTTTTTCATTATCTCACAAAAATATATCGGGGGGCACTTCGGGAAATACCAATACTCAACGGTACCTTTAAAGGACGGGAATGGCGTCCTCGTCCACCTGTCGCGTAGATCTGTTTTGAGAAGTGGGGGGGGGGGGGGGGCAGGGTGTAGGAGAGGGTAGAATATTAGAATATTAGACCACGCGGGTATTCGCGAGCAGGGATCTTCGCTCACAGCTTACGGTCACGCGTCAGGCCGTCGTCGTCGAACTGGGTTCGACCAGCAATACCTCGCGTGGCGTTATCTTCCGCGGGAAACTCGGTATCTCTTAGAATAGACTAGCAGCTAGCTTGAACTTTTGAACATTTTATAATGATCATTGGTTAGAATAATTATTCGTTATTAAATTCTTACTTTACTTGTTAATACCTGTGTTTTAATTTACCTGTATTGTGGTAGGCTGCAAAACCTCGGACAATTTTTGGCGACCGCGAAGGGACACATCAATCAACCTCTGATTCGATGTCAGATGCCTGGGTGTCGACGTCGAGCTGAATGATGCTGCATTTGCCTGAAAGTGAATAGGATTAAACTGATAATAATACGGCTCTGATTGGCTCACCATGATGTCGTGACGAACGTATCAGAGACGGCTGCATACGGCAGCTCTGGAACGTATCTGAGCCATATTCCCATAGCCATAGAAACCCATAGGACAATCCTATGGGTTTCCTATGGGTTTCCTATGGGTTTCTATGGGACACATAGACATTTCCCAGGTCGAAATTCCCATAGAATCAAAACCCATAGGAATCCCTTATATAGAAACCCATAGAAACCCATGTTCCACTTTCCCTATTGAAACCCATAGAAACCAATAAGCCTATGGGTTTCTATGGGTTTCCTATGGGTTTTGGTTCTATGGGAATTTCGACCTGGGAATTCCTAGACGTCAAGGGCAACTGAACTGTCTAAGGCAGTCTAAATAAGGCCCTCTAAGACCCCAAGCAACCAAACATGACCTCACCCAGAGCACAACCGGGTCATCAACGTCTGTACTCCCGCAAATTACCTTTACGTGATCATTCATCAAATCTGCAAGAGGGGCCATTAACACCCCCAAACGCATGGAAGGACGACTAGAAGCAGACCCCGACCCCCTCAATATACAGTCACCCACGACACAAAGCTGTCAATGTGTGTAAAAGAGATTGGGATACCCTCAACAGGCTTTGTACAGGAGTTTGTATGTTCAGTGCCAATATGAATCACCGAGGCCTTAGACGTTTTCCAGCCTGCACATGTGGCTCACCCGAGCAATTAGCTGCCACTCAAATCATTTACGAGTGCCCCATCCTTTGCCCATCCCGTAATCTAAGCCCAATCGTAAACAACTTGGACCCCCATATAATTCACTAGCAGCCACATTTGCTTGATATTGCATGGAAGCTGTATTGCCTCATAGGACAGAAGAAGAAGAGATGATTTTTGTTATGATAATGGTGGTGCTAATTTACATATAAATACTTCAATGAGTTGACTAAGTCACTTCAAGACTAGTACGTTAAGCATGATCGTTGGCCCTCCAAACCGTATAGTTACCTTATGGTTGCAATATCTCAAATTGGCCCTTTTTTATGTTATGTGTTGCCTAATTTGCATATGATGTCATATTTCACAGAGCCCAAAGGTCACTCCAGCTTCTTGACTTGGTCAGTCATGATTGTTGACACCGGAAACCTGTTTAGACAATTTAAATGCAATGATAGTCAAATATAAGTCATTATATGCAACAACTGTGATTTATGCTAGTTAACCAGGATTTTTGACCCTCGAGTCATGATTGTTAACAATGCAAATATATGTGTAATTGTATGTGCAGTTACTCGCATTATACTTTGTAATATAATAAATTACAACCACATTTTGCATAAATCTGCATACATCAATAAAAAGGACAGTACAAATGTTGTGAGTATAAATGATTGTTTTCAAATATGAGTTCATGATGTGGATACATTAATAAGAATTCGATTTAAGTGGTAAGGTATAGTTATATACTGGTAATTGTATGCAAAATGTTGATTTCATGCTAATTTTGGCCCTAATTTGCATATTGTCCTCTGATCACCTTAAGAATAAGTTAACCATGATTTATGGTCCTCAAAACTATACGTGTGGACGCATTTAATAACAATTTATCTGCAATATTGGATGAGTTATCGTGAGAATCAAATCTTCCTGTAAAACATGTATTGGCGGCAATAATTTGCATACATTTGTCACAGGAGCAATTGAGGTCGGAGCAATTGTCGCCGGAGCAATTTAGGTTCAGAGAAATTATCACCGGAGCAATTGAGGTCGTCGCCAAAGCAATTATCACTGGAGTACATAGGTCGGAGCAATTCTCGCCGGAGCAATTGAGGTCGGAGCAATTCTCGCTGGAGTAATTGGCACCGGAGCAATTGAGGCCGGAGCAATTGTCGGCGGAGCAATTGTCCACATTTGGGCCAAATATTCGCCAAATTATGCACATTTGGCCAAAATTTGACCAAATTTGCACAATTGCTCCGCCGACAATTGCTCCAGCGAGAATTGCTCCGACCTCAATTGCTCCGGCGACAATTGCTCCAGCGAGAATTGCTCCAACCTCAATTGCTCCGGCGACAATTGCTCCAGCGAGAATTGCTCCGACCTCAATTACAAGTACATGTACTCCAGTGATAATAAGCCAGTTCGGAGTTACGTTTTGCGCATGTGCAATACAAAGGTCAATCGTACGAATTCGGCGACAATTGCTCCAGCGAGAATTGCTCCGGTGATAATTTCTCTGAACCTAAATTGCTCCGGTGACAATTGCTCCGGCGACAATTGCTCCGCCGACAATTGCTCCAGCGAAAATTTGGCCAAATTTTGGCCAAATGTGCATAATTTGGCCAAATTTTGGCCTTTGGCGAATATTTGGCCAAATTTTGGCCAAATGTGTATAATTTTGGCCAAATTTTGGCCAAAATTTGCCCAAAATGTCCCTATACGGAATAACACAAGTTAACTGTAGTAGATGACCTTGTCTATAAAGGTTACCGGTTTATAGCGCCCACATTTCTTGTCTGCATTGGATGGTCACCATACACAGGTTTGACTATGATTTTTATGGAACCTGTCTATTAAAAGGTACCTGATTATAGCGCCCACAATCCTTGTTTCCTTCGGGTGGTCACTATACACTGTTTTATGGAAGTTGTCTATAAAGATCACCTGTTTATAGCGGCCACATTTTTATTTTCCCTTGGGTGGTGACCATACAAAGGTTTTACTGTATGTTATTTAATGAACTGGTCTATAAAGGTCACCTGTTTATGGCAGCCACTTTTCTTGATTTCCTTCGGTAGTCATTATACACGTATAGGTTTAACCGTAAACGGTATTTTCGGAACCTGTCTATAATGGTCACATGATTAAAGCGGCCAATTTTTATTTCGTCTTTATAGTGGTCATTACTATATCCAGGTTTTACTGTTAAACGATATTTTGGGACCTGTCTATAAATTAAGGTAACCTGATTATAGCGGCCAATTTTCTTGTTAACCTATGGTGGTCATTATACACAGGTATGAATGTAAACGATATTTTGGGACCTGTCTATAAAGGTCACCTGGTTATAGCGGCCAATTTTCTTGTTTCCCTTTAGTGGCCAAAATACCCAGGTTTGACTGTAAACTATATTTTGGGACCTTTCTATAAAGGTCACCTGATAATAGTGGCCAGGGGTGTCGATCTGTCCGGAAAACACAATACATTGGAGGGGCGAGCTATTGTTCACAAACAATGCTCGCCCCCCCAATGCATTGTGTTTTCCGCACAGATCGACACCCCTGATAGTGGCTAATATTTGTTTTCTCTTTCTCTACGCTGAGGGGAGCTCGTAGAAGGGCGATATGAGAGCTAGGGGGTGAATTGAACGGCGGCGAGCTATACGCGTGTCCATACTGCGCGTGTCCCGACCGACCACATGGCTAGCAGTCAAGATGGTCTCGGTCCCGTTTTTGTAAATTTCGCACCTCCCCATGAAAAATCCTGGCTACGGGCCTGGAATGTGTGGCATTTTGATGAGTACAAATATTTCGAATTTACCTCACAAAATATTAACATCTCCATAATATTTAGGTATACAGAAAGAATGTGATAAACCCATCCAATGAAAATAGACTACATTGTTAGCTATCTATCTATCTACAGTATCTATCTATCTTTATATTCCACATACTAAGAATCTTGCCAGTACGATTAGTCAAAAGTTAATCACGTGATGAAATATAGTTTCGCCCATCATTGATGGGATAAGAAAAGTTCGTTACACTGTGTAGATATTTTGGGTGAAAGTGCGTTGCACTCACTAGATAGTCGGTAAAAGTGCGTTGTACTGTGTAGATATTCAATTGTTCACACGCAAGTATACGCGTGCGCGCGTTAGTGCGCAGAAAGGTAGCGCGCTGATGCGCAACGTTTGCGCGCGGCTATGCTTAATAGACAATGGTATACGCGTCTTTGACTTTTAATCATAAATCTTGTTCATGTGCAGGATTGCCGAAAAAAAAAAAAGACTCGATCACTTGCTCAATATTCCAAACTTGTTGGCCCTTTGTGTTAGTTATAGGACGTTTGTGATCAAAATAATTGATGTGGAATATAAAGCAAATAATCACCTTTTGGTTTCAGGCGATGGCAAACTATCACTTCCTCGGCGATCTGAATGTATACGCTATCTTTCCTCAGCTTCGCTTCGGAAAGATAGCTACATCCAGATCGCCTCGGAAGTGATAGTTTGACCTTTTGGTTCCAGGCGATGGCAAACTATCACTTCCTCGGCGATCTAAATGTATACGCTATCTTTCCTCAGCTTCGCTTCGGAAAGATAGCTACATCCAGATCGCCTCGGAAGTGATAGTTTGTCCCATCACCTTCACCAACGGTAATTATTTGCTTAATCTATCTATCTATCTACCTACCTACCTACCTACCTATCTACCTACTATCTACCTACCGGCTATATATCTATCTATCTATCTATCTATCTATCTATTTATCTAATATCTGTTCGTCCGTCCGTCCGTCCGTATGTCTCTCTGTCTGTCTCCTTTATTATTATATATTGTTTCGCTCATCAAAATGAACCCATTCAGGACTGGTCCTGAAACCCAGTCATATAAACAATGCAATCCCACACACAATACATGCACTCCACTCTCCACTCCCTGAGGAGCATTCCACCCAAACAGATCCAGGGCACTGGGAAGATCCTTCAAATAAAGGCTTTCCCCTTCTACCGGGTCCCCATTAACCCCTTCCCTTCAAGATTCTAAAAACATGTACACTTTGTACATAGCCCACACTTTTCCCGTAAGCAATACACCTGGGGGTGTTTCACAAAGATCTTAAGTTGAACTTAACTCTAAGTTGGACTTTGTAAAATTGTTGAAACTATTTTTGCTTCTGGATATGTTTATTTCAAGGCTACGAATGGCTTTCCATAATTGTTAAGTCCAACTTAGAGTTAAGTTCAACTTTGAATCTTTGTGAAACACCCCGTTGGGTAGAGAGCAGCAATAGTGGATTAATTGGACAAAGGACAAATACAACAGACAACACACTGGTTTCGGACTCTGGATCGCACCGATTGGAAATTGTGCGCTCTATAAATATACGTATCTTGCCATACCACATCAGTCAACCACTATAGGTACTACTAGATTATAAAAGGGGTTAACTATCTTGTTCATCTTATCAAGCATTCTCTCACACTCAAATCACCAGGCAATACTGACGACATAATAAGTCTTATCAAGCATTCTCTCACACTCAAATCACCAGGCAATACTGACGACATAATAAGAAACGGAAATTAATGTGATTTGACACAGTAGAGAATATATTTTGTCATATAAATATATACAAGTACATAATATGCCTGTTATCTTCACAATGTTACTGGTATGGAGATACATGTAGTGTATTTGTGGTCATGGCTTAAAGCGATCCATTAACTTTGTACAATTCAACTAAACTCACTTGAAGCTTTCACACTTGTACCTTGAAATGGGTTTTGATTTATCAAATGTCTCCGTAATTATTGAGATATTTAAGATTGAATTTGAAAATGTCTATGGACCCTTTTGACCGTAGTCAAGAGTATCCAAAATCGGATACTCAATCGTCTATAGTATCTGAATTTGTGTACTTCATGCAAACAATCAGGATAAAATCAGACATTGTTTTTCTCTGTTTCCACTAGGTAAACATTATTCCTTTTCTATGAAAATCTCACATATCATCCACAGGATTCTTACAATGAAACTGTTATATGATTGAAGTCTCAAATATAACTTTGGGGAAAGTATAAAGTTAATGGATCACTTTAATGGGGAAACTTTCAAAGTGACGATCAGGTAGACCTGCTAAATGGGTCAGATATACCTTGCAAAGACCTACCCAATAGACCGCTTCTGTAATGTATGCAAATAATATGCGTATGACGTCAGACTCCCGTCGGCAAGCTCAACAAAAGTAATATGTCACTATGTCACTAGTTACTATTGTTAAGCTTGACGACGGGGAGGCTGACGTCATGCGCATATTAATTGCATACATTACAGAAGCGATCTATTGAGCAGAGAATACTGTACGAATACAATAAACAGGTCTGACTGCAGTTAATAGAAAACACTCACACAAAACCTCAATACAATGACAGGTTATAATTATGATAAAAGGAATACCAAGCTTGCTTACAGCTTAGCTACTCATTTCTTATTTGAATATTTGGAAATAAAATATAAATATATATATTTGTAATTTTGGTAAAATACAGTTTAAAAATAAATGCTTGGCAAAATTGTGTGTTAGAAGAAAACCAAAATAAACATACACATTATATACAAATGAAATAGGGACTCATAATATCGCCTTTTTTTGTACGTCATCAGAATGAAATTTCACACAACAATCTTTTTATCTAAATTGTAAGTATATATTGAACAAATAACCAGACATACTTCAATGTTCATATAATATGAAGATTTTGTGGTAAATTGTTTGTAATAGACCGAACACATAGCCAAACATATTTCAATGCTCATATAATATAAGAATTTGTTGTAAATTGTTTGTAATACACTGAACACATAGCCATACATATTTCAATGCTCATATAATATACAGATTATGTTTCACCTCAGGTTTAGAATCTAAACTTGAAAGAAAGCTAGATTTGCAAAGCTATAGTATATTGTACACACTGTTCTCACAAGCACTTGTATATAGATATCATATCTATAGTGTTATGAAAGGTAACCAGGCCCAGTCTCATGCATGGGAAATGCCCAGTTTGTTCAAAGTGATCCTTTAAAGGGATAGTTGAGTTTTGGTATAGAGGGCGCTACACAAAATTATTCTTTAGTGAGATAATGACAAACTGAGGGTTACATTTGAAAGAGGATACAATTTTAATGACAAAATAAACTTTATTTGATCAAAATCGGTTCAGAAATGGCTGAAATATCCATAAACATAACCATTTGTAATAACTGTGGGCCCCCACAATTATTCAATCATTTTGAACCAGCTGTTTTAAAATTTTAAAAATGCTTTCTCTTTTCAAAAATTTACATAAGAGGTTTTTAAATAGTTGTTGATATATATCTCGCTATATAATCACTATTACAACAAACATCACATGCACAATATTTTATTTAAAATGGTTTAAACCGATGCGTGTTTAGAGAACGCCCTCTTGAGTTTTAAGGGCTCATTTGGAATATAACAGGCTTTTTACTTAGTCATTTGTAATGTTTGATTCCTTTCGAGCATGGTGGAGTTATAACTATGAGATTGTAATGTAATGGTGCAGGTTTTGGTTACTAAAATTCAGTTTGACCAAAACTGTACTCTCTTTACCAGAACTCAACTATCCCTTTAAACTTTGCCAAATTCAACCAAACTGACTTGTAGCTTCCACATCTCTTTTGTAACTTGTTATTTGGCTGATGGTAACAGAAGAATTGTTCAAATGCCTTTCTAATTATGGAGATATTTATAATTGGATGAAAAGTTCCGGAATGCTTTTCTATTATAACCCAAATCAATGAATGATACAATGTGACATAAATTAACACCCCCTTTTCACCAGGCTAACAGTGTTCCTTTTCTAAGAAACTTTTTTTCTCAAAAAAACACATCATTCAGAAGAATCTTGCAATTATATTGGTACATATTTTTAGAGTCTCAAATATCCCGTTTGGAAATATATTATGAAGTTACTGCATCACTTTACTAGTCTTGAGTTCAGTTAAATAGATTTTAACTATATCTCATAAAATCTAACACATTGCTTCTAAACATTTAAAGTTACAATAAAATATTTGCATAACAATTGTGAATGATCAATGTAAATGCTGAATTATTTTTCAAATAACCAAACCAATTTAGGATCCCAATGATACCAAAGTATATTCGTCTTGTCTCACATGATCATATCCATATTGTAGTTTTTGAAACTTGTACCTACATTTTACACAAAACACATGTTTATATCCCTGATAAAAAATACATCATCATGAATGTCAGTAGTACTAATTGTTTGTGATTTTGTACAAATAAAATATCATAATAAACAATTTACACACACAAATTGTACAGATATGTAATTCACATCAATAACATGCTACAACTTAAAGGGAAACGAGAAATCTGTTGGGGTATAGAGGACATAATCTCCACTTGACCCCATTGTTGCATAACGGCAAATCTCTACTTAATGTTACTGATAATGGCATGGTTCTTGTCACTTCTAGTCGTATATGAGCCTGCGCTAACAAATGCTTACTGACATAGCATCAGACGAAACAATATCGGCTACTTGACCCCCTTTTGTTAGCGCACAAGCAGATGACGTTTCATGCGGTACCGTTGAAAAACATGGCTGCCTCCAGTGGTCAGTCAAAACAGATGATAGTGGTCTCAAAAACATTTATTATTTCCATTATTAGTGATTTCTACGAGGAAATATATATATGACTATACATGACAGGACTTGTGCAATTATTAGTAACAGTAAGCAAACATGCCAGCATTGGGTTTCCCTTTGGAGTATTAAAGGGATAGTTGAGTTTTGGTAATGAGGGCGCTACACAAAATAATTTTTTTGTGAGATAATGAAAAAATGAGTGTCAAATTTGAAAGAGCATACCATTTTAATGGCAGAATAAACTTTATTTGATCAAATTCGGTTCAGAAACGGCTGAAATTTCCATAAACATATCCATTTGTAATAAATGTGGGGCCCCACAAGTATTCGATAATTTTGAACCAGCCGTTAAAATTTGTTTTAAAATGCTTCCTCTTTTCAAAATTTAAAAAAAGAGGCTTTTAGATAGTTGTTGATTATCTCTCTATTTAATCACTATTTCAACGAAACATCACATGCACAATATTTTATTTAAAATTATTTAAGCGCCCTCTTTAGTTTAAACAGCTCTTTTTGAATGATAACAGGCATTAACTTGTCGTTTGTATTTTTTAAATTCCTTTTGAGCATGGTGGAGTTATAACTATTAGTTTGTAATGTAATGGTGCAGGTTTTGGTTACTAAAATTCAGTTTTACTAAAACTGTACTCTCTCTACCAGAACTCAACTATCCCTTTAAACAAATGATATCAAAATTGATATTCTAAGGTACCAACAAACAATTTTCAAATAAATTATCTACAGTGGACTTTTAATAGCTCTGTACTACAAAGCAATTTTCCTTGTCCAAACTTCAAAATCTATTGATTGCGCAACCCTGCAACAAAAAGAAAACAATAATGTCAACGAAGTGATATTTTTGGTCCCAAGATATCAAAGGACGATTTCCAGCATT
Source organism: Echinarachnius parma (assembly GCA_037951105.1). NCBI lineage: Eukaryota > Metazoa > Echinodermata > Echinoidea > Clypeasteroida > Echinarachniidae > Echinarachnius > Echinarachnius parma. The sequence goes on from JBAMJV010000001.1 coordinate 46,225, forward strand.
TACCAATCAAAGAAGCAATATTTGTTCAACATATTGCCTTTGTCCCGAAAAAAAAAGACCAACTGGATCATTCACAATCACTTTGGGTCTAAATAAGGTAACAGTTCTTGATCGAATCTGCCGCCAGTGGGATCTATCCCAGCATGCAATTTTTGTGACGTCGATGCCTCACTTTGCTGCCAATGCAAAGCAAAGTGAGGCTGGCGAGTCACGCGATCACGTGATAAAAATCGGAAGCGTACAGAAAATAGACGATGAATATAAAAAATTGCAGACACAAAACAATAGAGTATAAATCATCCTGATAGGATAATTTTTTGATAAAAATATATTACCAATGAGTAATTTTTTTAGATTCTGGTACATTAATTTTGAAATCGTCCGAACCATCCCTTTAATGTTGACTGCATTTATTTCTTCAGAGCTGTACCCAGGGCTTGTACCACCAGAAAAGTGTAAATTATTCTTGCAAATTGCGTGCCAAACTTTCTCTTGTTCTTATCGTCCATAATACTCTCGTTTTGTTAGAAGTGACTTATATCAATGCATCACATCATTTAGGCCCTATATTGACTCTCATTTTACTACCCGGCATTATTATAGTAGATAAGCAGTTTTCAGCAGCATTTTTGCATCAATGCATCATATCAGCGTCAATTTCAACCTAACTTTCTCAAACTTTCAGTACAAATCATGGGCGTCGATCTGTAATTGATACCTATTGTCCAGATGGGGGTGATCTATTCATTCATCCCCCCCCCCCCCCCCCTGCACGATAGGTATTACGTAAGGATCAACGCCCATGGTACAAATGCTATCTTTACATCACCAATAAGTCCATCTCTTGAAGGGGGTTCAGATTCGTAGATTAGAAGCGCAGTGCAATCTTGCTAATGCCGTGTGCACAGTGCAAAGGTACACATTGGCTCACTTGCCCACTGTTATGTAATGCGGACTAACTAGCCAAGCTAAAAATGGCCAATGGTGTAGCATCCTTGCGCATTACATTCTTCAACTCTCTGTCAGTTTATAGTTCAACATAAAATTCTCTTATTCTATCACATTTTCGAGTCTTGAACTGTGGTTTAGTATCCCTGCGCATGATATTCTTAAAGTTTCACAGTTCAATATAATATATTTTCTTATTTTCAGTCTCAGCAAGGTTTTCAAATGAAATATATATACATGTATCATATGCTACTCAATTCCATACCATGAGGAATTGTGTAATGCATAAAATACATGTAGTTCATAGCGAATCAATCAAATAGTACAACATTAAATAATGGGAAAGCTGCTTTCTGAATACATGCTGTTTCAATACAATTTTCAAATGCAGCCTTTTGCTCCACCTCCTATCATGAATCCAACCAGGGCTTGCCCTAAGTTAACATGTTTTTTTCTTTCTGGTGGCCTGCATGGCCACCTAAGTAGTAAGGTTCAAGTGGCCTAAGGGATCTTCTGATGGCCTGCATGGCCACCTAAGTAGTAAGGTTCAAGTGGCCTAATGGATCTTCTGGTGGCCTGCATGGCCACCTAAGTAGTAAGGTTCAAGTGGCCTAATGGATCTTCTGGTGGCCTGCCTGGCCACCTAAGTAGTAAGGTTCAAGTGGCCTAATGGATCTTCTGGTGGCCTGCATGGCCACCTAAGTAGTAAGGTTCAAGTGGCCTAATGGATCTTCTGGTGGCCTGCATGGCCACCTAAGTAGTAAGGTTCAAGTGGCCTAATGGATCTTCTGATGCCCAAAATGTTGCAACAATTGAATAACAACATCTTTATCACGATCATGATATTTGATGATTTCAGGTGGCACGCCAGCATAACTAGTGGCCGTTTGCACCACGGCTACCACTATATTTGAGCCCTACCATTACAATATCAGCGTTATCAGATCACAGTTATGATATTCATTTGATTACAGACAGAGGTCTTGCTTCATGCTGGGGGTTTGAAGACTTCGCTGTTCTTCGTCTCTCAAGGATTTACGACGTCTTGAGTCAGACCCAGATGACTTGGACGTCCTACCTGGTGTCTCTACTTCCAAGAACATCATTTGTCTTGGTCATCGCTACTCTTTCTCATTTTAGGTTGATCATGCCCCATCAATGAATTGCACAAAAAGTTTTGCAAAAGCCATGTAGGACTCACATAACTTTGTGTCGCTTACTCAAGGAACATCTCAAAATAGGTCATAAGGATTAGCCAACATCTGTTAAAGACTTGAATGTCTTTGTGGCGCATTCTTGAAGAACATACTTTGTCTAGTTCCCTGTTTTTAAAGGCAAAACCCTCTAAATCCGCCTCATTGTTGAATGTAGAATGGTCAGAGACAGTTCGAAAGGATTAGAAAGGATATGTTTTGCACTGGTTCTGTTTAAGACTCGAATGCCTTTGTGGCCTATTCTCAAGGAGAATAATTTGTCCTCTTTTCTTTTTCTCTAAATCCCCTCAGGTTGCAGACGCCTCACCATTGAATTGTAGAATGGTCAGCGACAGCGCGTAAGGATTGGACAGGATATGTTTTGCAACTTCCGTGTGGCTCTTGTCTAGAACGTCGACGCCATTCACTGAAGCCAAGTACTGTCTCACCTAAACCAGAGAGAAAAAGAGATGGACAATCTTAGGTCAAATTATATTCATTATTTATTTTCCAAAATCATTTCTATCATGGTTTAAAGAACTTGTTCAGACCACTAACTGAATAATTGTTGTGAGAAATGTCAATTACACCCTCCACCATTCACTGAAGCATGGTTTTAAGAACTTGTTCAGACCACTAACTGAATAATTGTTGTGAGAAATGTCAATTACACCCTCCACCATTCACTGAAGCATGGTTTTAAGAACTTGTTCAGACCACTAACTGAATAAATGTTGTGAGAAATGTCAATTACACCCTCCACCATTCACTCAAGCATAGTATTGTCTCACCGTCAACCAAAACAAAACAAAAAATGGAAAAACACTTTTTTCTGAAAAAAACCCCCACATGTACATGCCTTAATGACACAATTTTTTTAGAAGAACATTTGAATAATCATCTATCTTTCTATTGATCTATCAACCAACCAACTATGCATACCTTAAGGCCCGCTGCTGCTGCTGGTCCTGTTGGGTCCACTGTCTGTACGTAGGTTGGACCATTTCCTCGGATCACCAGACCAAAGCCAACTGAGTCACCTGTAATCTGCAGAATAAATCAATCATCACAATGATTAGGATTGTGATTTTACTATAATTTTAGACATTGCAATTACTTAACCCTAAAAAGACTTGGGGGGGGGGGGGGGGCTGATTTAGCCCCCCCCCCTCCGCGTTTTTCGCGATTACTTCACAACGCTTAAATTTTTTACGATGCCACTTCATGACTTTTTTCCTTAAGAGTCTTGCGCAACTTTTGATACCAAATTTACGCACACCGGGTCAACGATCCATGTGTTACGTAACATTTTGCGATCGCATGTCACAGAAAATTCGAATTTTGTCTAAAAATTCTTCCATTGTATATAACATACAGTTTTTACATGCACCTTTTATGCTGCAGTTTTACACCCATCTTTTCACAAGTAGTGTTAGTATTCCACTTTGGCATGGTGAAAAAACTTATTGCATTCTCATTTGCATAAAACAATACAATATATAGAGAATAATACAAAGAAAAAAAAAGAAAAACAAAGAAAATGATAAAAAAAGAAAAAACTAAAACTAAATCAATTTTCATGATTATCCTGTAAGTTGTTTTATCAGAGATTGGGTCAATTTATATAATCTTAGCATGTATACTGCACTAGGAACACAATTTTGCTTGATAAAAATCACCAAATATAAAGAACCAGAACGTCAATGACGTAGCGCTCATCCGCCATCTCGCAACATCAAATATCGCAATTTTCATGTGGTACACTTTTCAACTGGTCAAAAAATAAAAATTTGATGCCCTGGAAGGGACATAAAAATTAAAAAAATTACAAATTAGAGTGAAAAAAATATAAATTTGACGCCCCGGAAGGGACATGGGAATTTTTTTAAATTTTTTTAAATAAAAAAAAAAATTAATTAATTAAAAAAAAACAAAAACAAAAAAACAAAAAAAACAAAAAAAACAAAAAAATAAATAAAAAAAAAAAATAAATAAAAATAAATAGATAATGAATTTCACGATTCTGTGTAGAAGTTTTAAATCCCCCTCCCTAGCCCTATCTTATGAAACAATCAGAATCAAAATCGGTTGAAAAATAACGAAGAAGAAGCATTTTGAAAACTGTGGACGGACGGACGGACGACGGACGCCACGGCATGGCATAAGCTCATCGGGCCCTTCGGGCCGGATGAGCTAAAAATGCAAAAAAAAAAAAAAAAATACAATTTTTGCATAATTAATTAGCTCTAATTAGCATATTATAATTAAAACAACAAATTTAACTATGCAATATTGTAGAGCTCATGGACATCTATCACCATGCCAAATTTGGAGTCAAACAGAGTTTTGATTGCCGAGAAAACTACAAAAAATACAAAAACATACAATTTTCGCAAAATTAATTAGCTCTAATTAGCATATTATAATTAAAACAACAAATTTAACTATGCAATATTGTAGAGCTCATGGACATCTATCACCATGCCAAATTTGGAGTCAAACAGAGTTTTGATTGCCGAGAAAACTACAAAAAATACAAAAACATACAATTTTCGCAAAATTAATTAGCTCTAATTAGCATATTATAATTAAAACAACAAATTTACTATGCAATATTGTAGAGCTCATGGACATCTATCACCATGCCAAATTTGGAGTCAAACAGAGTTTTGATTGCCGAGAAAACTACAAAAAATACAAAAACATACAATTTTTGCATAATTAATTAGCTCTAATTAGCATATTCTAATTCAATTTTTTTTTTAAACTACGCAATATTGTAGACCTTATGGACATCTATCGCGATGCCAAATTTGGAGTCGATCGGAGTTTCGGTTGCCGAGGTCTTGGGGGGGGGGGGGGCCCCTTTTAGCCCCCCCCCCCCCCCCCCGTCCCATAAAGGTTCAAAATAGCCCAGTCTTTTTAGGGTTAAAGCAAACCAAAATGTAGGCATTTCATTAGCACCATCTTACTATTCACATTTCCCCCTTTAATTTGATATATCGATCGACAAATTTGGCCAAGTGACGAGCTCACAACGATTTTCGAAAAAAATCATATAAGTGAGATGCTAGCACAGCTAGGGGCCCGCCATGTTCGCTCTGATTCGAGGGTATCCCCTCCATCCGTGACGTATTCTCGGACCTGTGTGTGGCGCGCGCAAAATTGCAGTGTCTCGCGCCATGCCTCAACATGGTGCTTTGCCAGGCGTTCTCGTGTTCGAACCGAAGCGGAAAAGGGTCAGGAAAAGCGTTCCACCCCATTCCAAATCCAGACAAGAGCCCGGAATTGTGTAGGAAATGGTTGGCTGCCATTAAGGTGGAGAAATTTAGGGTGAATTCCTACAAATTTAACCCAAATAATGTAATTTGTAGTGATCATTTTCTTCCCTCCGATTACGTGGAGGACATGCGTGCGAGACTCATGCCGGGGACAAAGGTGAGACGGATCCTGAAAGAAGGGGTTGTTCCATCCGTTTTCTCTCATCGACCACCCCCCAAAGCGAGGAGATCGACAGAGGAAAGACTTGCTAAGGCATCTGCAAGACAGGTTAGTTCATTTTGTTTGTGGATGAATTGCTTATATTGATCAAATATTTCGTTGTGTTTTTTGTTGATAATTCGTAAAGACAGTCATATGTTTGTGTACATCTATACCGTGCGTGCTACTGGTTACAACGTACTATAATATGCTAGCATGCAGCGCGCGCGCGCAACGTGAGTAATGGCAAACTCAATCGCTAGTCGGAGTCAGTTAGGGACTACAAAACAATTCTTATTTTCTGTGATTTGAACAGTTTAGCGTTGATTTGCAACTCATCAAGACAAAATTTCCGTAGGAAAATATATTTTCATCCTGTTCATTACGATGTCGTTTTCGTACTGAAGAATTAGCCGTTCATTTCTCGCTGCTATAATCGACCTTTTTTTGGTAATCGTGGCAATGATATGCTTGAGCTATCTCTCGGCCGCGGCGATCGCGACCGGGCTGCGCTGCCGCTCTCGGCAGGGGGCTCACAGGCGGGCGATGTGCATGCCATTGATGGTTGGTTTGCAGTTTCGTCGACTGTCAATGGTTGTCAAAACATTTGCAACCACATCGCAAAATATATTGTTTGTTTACATTCAATTTTAAATGTATTTTTCTACTGCGCACTCACTAAGAAAAGGCTGCAATAAAGTTCAAAAAGTGCACAGGTCTGGGCTCTGGCCTGGCTGGGCCTTGCTGCCATTTCAAAAGTAGATTCAGATGGAATTTCAAAAAAAGAAATATAATAATGGTAGACAAGTGAGCAAAATTTCGGTTAAGTATACCTTTACCATTTTGGTATACTATTGGCATTGCACAACCCCCTGGCCTGGCATGTCAAAAGTATGCGTCCGCTTCAGTTGAAATTCAGACCAATTTGAGGATCCGATAATGATTGACAAGTGACTACAATTTCAAAGCAATCCAGAAATGGAAACTCATGATATAAAATTGATGTAGCTATTGTAGTCAATGATATCCGATGCTAATTGGTAAACGATCGTACTATAGCTTATTCATTGTGATCGATCACAACTATCATAACATGCATTATAGTTTATACCTTTAGTCTTTACCCATTTTTTTGTGAAATTGGAATAATTTTATCAATGCATAATTTATGAATACATTTACAAAAAGAAAATAATAATGGTAAACATGAATAATAAGAAGACTTATTTGTAACATGTTATAATAGTTTGTGTTCGATCACAATTAGATATAATATACCAATTTGCATCGGATGTCAAAGCCGATATCATGAGTTTCCGTCTGGATTGCTTTGATATTGTCAATCATAACTGGATCCTCAATTGTTGTGAATTTCAAATGAATCAGATGCATACTCCTGACATGCCAGGAGGGTGTGCGATAGTATACCTTTACCAAAATTTCAAAGAAATCCAAAGGCAGAAACGATATCAGCGATGACATCCAATTTGACAATAAGTATTTTTGTTGGCTACGATCATTCAACAAATTGTGATCTATCAGTATCACAAATCAAATAGTGATAACATGTTACAGATTGCTTAAAATCATGTTATCTGATTATTATTTTTTCCAATTGTATACCTTTACCATTTATTTGGGGGGGGGGGGGGGGGGGGGGGAGCGTTGCACTGTGCTCCAGCTGCTGCTCTCCATACGTTGCTTTGATGATTATACACCAGGGCCAGGGTTGACATACAGTGTAGCCAAAGACCGAATCTTAAAAGTGACAAATTTCCAATTGAGGAAATATAAAAAATCATATTTCAATGGCCTATTGTTCCTATTGTTCTCAGTTTTCATGTTTTGAGGTTATTTGGAAGTATGTTAGTTTATGGTAACTCAGCCAGTTTTAAGTCCTGCTTAATACCTTGTTGGTCCTCCCATGGCAGCTCGAAGCCTCCTGAGCATGCTCTCCACCAAATTACTGAACATGACTTAATAACCTCAGTATATAAACAAATGAAAACAAAAGGAACGATAGGCCATAGTTATATTAAATTTTCATATTTCCTAAATTGGAAGTTTGTCACCTTTTATGATTCAGTCTGTGAATAAAGTCTTTTTTTAAATGAATATCATGATTTCCTTGTTTGTTAGGGTGTCCTAATAATTTTTGGCTTCACTGTATATCCCACTTTCCATGATATTTCCTGGATGGTGTCCGATATGATTTCAAAATTTTAATCAATTGGAGAGAATTGTATTTCACATCAGATTGACCAGGAAATTTGTCATTGGCCAGGAAATAAGTAAGATAATTGTTCATGTTTTATTTTTCTCATTTTATTTTTTAGTACATCCGGTCTGTTCTTGAAGAAAGTGGGCCATCAACAAGCACATCACTTGCCATTGAGGATGAGGTAAACTTGCAATGATTGTTGATATATTTATTAGGTGTTTAATTAAATTTTTTAATTGTCATTTATTAAGTATCATTTGATCAAATCTGCATATTCCACGACATGGCATTTTACTGAATTTAATTCATCATAATTAGCGATAATATTGATGCTACGATGTCTGCAATACAAAGTATGGCATTTTGTTGAAATAATGATTTAAACTTCATGTGAAATATTTTGGAAGAAGTGTATTATAATTAATTTTTACTAATATAAGAGCATAAGAAAGGGATTGATTTTGTATGCATATTCACTGAACTGTCAAATAGAATTTAAAGATAAAAAGAACAAATTAAGTGTCTTGGAAGGAAGATGACCTGTACTGTACCAAGTCTCAAATGTACCTTTTACTTGTTACAAGTTTGAGTACATATTTTCTGCTTTTATTTCAAGAAGTCCACAGTTGAGTCACTTGAGGGACCAGCAGATATGGAGGTCGTGGAGGGCTTGGAGATGGACCCACCTGCTGTCGAGCTGCTAATTGAAGAACACATGGGTGAACCAGTAAGTAATACCTGATTAAATTACTGTGAAAAGCATGATAACTTACTTCAAATTGATAATTCATTTTGATCGGTCCTTGTAAGAATCCGGCTTTTTTTTTATCGCTGCAATAATGACGACCACCGTACTCGTCGCAAACTCATCGGCATCGCAAGGGCTGTGTGATGCCGATGTTTGCGATGAGTTTGGTGGCCGTCATTATTGCAGCGATAAAAAAAAAGCCGGATTCTTACAAAGACCGATCAAAATGAATTATCAATTTGAAGTAAGTTATCATTCTTTTATAGTAATTTTATGTAGCGCACACAAACATGGGGGTTTCAAGGTGTATTAAAACTCAAAAAAAATAAAAAAAATAATCTGCTTACAGGGTTTAAAACACCTCATCCCACATCTACAAACATGTTCCTACGAGATTTTGAGCGGTGTATATGCCAAGCTCTGTGCTACGCACAGAGTCTGGTTAGGTTAGACTCTGAATACTTGATGCATGAGCAATATATTTGCACTGGAAGAAAGAAAGAAACTTTCATTGATCATGATTGCAAACATTTGTACTGATATCGAGAGACTGTATGTTATATTTTTGTTCAGCTTTTCTTAATGTTAATTAGTCTCTTATTTTTATTTTTTATTTTTTTTACCTGCCTGATTTCACCAAAAGGTAATTTTTGCTACTTTGATTGTCAGCCCCCTCCCCTAAAATTAAAAATAGAAAAAATAGATGAAAAATAAGCAGTCTTGGTATATATTTTATTTCTCATTAATTGATGGGCACGTGTGTAACATTGCAATTTTTCCAAATTTCAAAATGCAGGTCACTGTGGACTCAACAGAAGTACCAGAAGACAGAGACATGGAGGACCAGCTTTCTGAAGAGGTGCCAAAGAAAGATGCGGACATACCAGTAAGTTGATCAAGATGATGTAACAAATATTATATGTGTCTACCCAGATGTGTGAGCTGTGTGAAATAAATTGAGCTTGTGATCTATATTGAATTGAAGATGGATACAAATCAGAACTTAAATTGGTAATTTATTTCATTTTCATTTCATTGGCATACTGTAATAATCTGAAGAAAACAAATTAATTTGAATATTGGCACAATTGTGATTTGCATGCGTTGACATCTGTAAGGGACGAATTAATATTGAATTAAACATACATGTAGTACTGAACATCGTGATTTGTAAATACATGTATTGACTTGTTTTATTTCATTATGGTAAATAAGATGTATGGTGAACTTGATTTGCTGTAATCTAGTTTGTTTTTTATGTACTTTCTTATCATCATGCCATTAAATGGGTTACAATTCACATAGCTACAGGATATTTTCATGAAGTATTTTTACAAGAAATATTACTCTGAAAGTGAGTGCCAATGTAAAAAGGTGCCCTTTGTCTTTACCTACAGTCATCCCGTCTTCAGTCATCATGTCTGATGTCTTCTAGGAAGCAGGTGAACAAGAGGAAGAGACGAAAGCATAAGAAATCGTCTAAGGCAAAGGTATGTTATTTTTAACATCTTTTTACAAGAATCGATTTTGATTAAAAAACAAATGACGTTCTTGTAATTTTTAAAAGTCAGTTCAGTTGAATATCAATTAAGCAAAAAACCCTTAAAATACAATCTTGATAACATTTGATGTATTCATGACTCGTGGCATGGTGGTCTTCCTGTGAAGAAAATATATGGGGCGGGGGGATTTCTTTAAAATGCCCAAAGAGTGAACTTCTTGAAGTACTAGAAACAAAAAGATAATATAATGATAAGGGGGCCTCTAGAATCACGGACATTAGAAATATGAAAAATACCCTGACTTTGCCACATCACTACTGAAAGATGAACCCATCCATTGTTATTTTAAATTTGGTTACAAAGCAATGGCCAGATGTATTTATACACTTGAAGTTTATAAAAAAATGAATGACATGCTCTCTAACTTGTAGTGTATATATTAAACTTCTTTAATGAAAATAATAATTGTGATTTATATAGCGCCAAATGTGATTGAATGTAATCAAAGTAAAAGTTACATAATTGTCTCGGTTTAGGTTAATTTAGACTGATGATATATTATTAACTGCACAATTGCATAGGCATCACTTTTGCCTGTTCGCAGTCGAAGATCCATCTAGTCGTTATAGTTCATGGAAGAGCAATGAGAGTAATGAAAAATGTTCGTGTTTTTTTTCCTTTTCATTATTTCAGAAAGAGGACTTGGAGGAAGAGGAAACTGGTGTCCGCTTTGCCGATTTCTCTACCCAAACCTTCATCTCTGGTGGAAGGAGTACTGCAGAAAGTGGGACACAAATACCGGAGGACTTCACATACGTAAATGTCGAACACCAGTATGCCCAGACTATGCTTCCCATCTCGAGGCCATTCACCGTCCAAGCACATCCCGTTCCGGCATCACTGCATGCACCTCCAGTTTCGGCATCGCCTGCAACAGCTCTACCCGCATGGGATGCAGTGCCTGGTCAACTGCTGCCTTTCCAGCCTTCTCCTATGGAGTCCTCCCCTCCCAAGTCACCTGAGCCTCACCAGTTCATTGCACCTCCCCCATCACCTGAGCCTCCCTTGTCGCCTCCGTCACCCAGGTCTGAGGAGATGGAGACTGATACATCACCATCGAGCCCTTCAACCATGTCAAATTCCAGTGACCCTTCCTACCAAGAATCCGAGGAATCTGAATCCACTGATGAATCGGATGTTGAAGACCCAGAAGAAGTTGATCTTTGTAAAGAAAGAAAACTTCTGGTATTTGAGAGCTGCCTCAGGGAGTTATTCTATCGGCTAAAGTGTCCGGCATGCACTGATGGCCATATTGCCGAGTTAAGGGACTTTACAACGGGGTCTATGTTGACTGTTGTCGTTACCTGTGTGTGCGGCCGGGAAGTAACCAAATGGACTTCACAGCCAGTGATTGGGAGACAGCCTGTGGGCAACATACTGGCTGCTGGCGCTGTTGTTTTGTCAGGATTGACCCACGAGAAGATGGCATTCTTTTCCTCACTCTTGAACCTGGAGTTCATCTCACTGACGACATTTAATAGCATTCAGGAGGCGATGATTCTACCGACAGTGAACGCCTACTTTGTCGACGAGGTGAATAACTGCCGTGGTGCTGTGGAGGGACGCCCAGTACAGACATGTGGAGACGGGCGCTGTGATTCGCCGGGCTATAGTGCCAAATATTGCACTTACACCTGCATGGACATGGCCAGCCAAAAGATCCTTGCAATGGAATTGGTTCAGGTGACGCAAGCCACAAGCTCGGTTGGGATGGAGAAGGTGGGCTGCAAGAAGGCGTTGGACTCCATGATTGAGGCAGGGGTTGATGTGAAGGTGTTTGCCACAGATCGCCATGGCAGCATCAAGAAGATGATGCGGGAGGAATATGGCGTCATCGATCACCAGTTCGACGTCTGGCATTTGGCGAAGTCCATCGTCAAACGCCTCACTGCCAAGGCCAAGACCAAGGATGCACAAGATCTCGCCCCGTGGATAAAGGCCATATCAAACCACATCTGGTGGTCGGCGCAGAACTGCCAGGAGGACCCAACGATGCTGGTGGAAATGATACAGTCAATCTGCCAGCATGTCTGCAATATTCATTCATGGAATTCTGCAGACAAGTTCCACCAATGTGCTCACCCACCCCTCACAGAAGAGCAGACATCGGCAAGAAAGTGGTTGAGGCCAGGGTCAAAGGCCCACGAGGCGATACAGCAAGTCCTCTTCGACAAGAGACTCGTCGGCGATCTTAAACAGCTCACCAAGGCATGTCATACGGGAGCTCTAGAGAATTACCACGGCATGTATCTGAAGTACTGCCCGAAACGCCAGCACTTCTTCTACCCCGGCATGCAAATGAGAGCACAACTGGCGGTACTGGATCACAACATGAATGTTGGGCGGAAACAGGCCATCATCAACCACCCAAGGAGAGGCACAGGCAAGATGGGAGACTTGCGATACAAATACGTCTTCTCCAAGGCTACGAAAGAATGGGTCAGGAGGAAAGTGCCCGAAGGGAAGGAGTATGGCTACCTCTGGGACATCCTCTTCTCTCTCCTTCTGGTCAAGACAGGTGAATTCCAGCCAGAACGACCCCAGTTGCCTGATCTTCCTTCCAACATCGCAAGAATCCCAAGACCATCGAAAGAAGAACTAGATGCTCAAGCAACTTCCAGATTTGCCCAGTAATCTGCGAGCATCAATGGAGAATACGTAAACTGCTCTACAAAATGTCTCTGCCAGATTCACTCTTCATCTTGCCCATCTTGCAAGATATCAACTCTCAGCCAGAATTGCATTTCTACCCACTATGCAGCCGCCTTACATGTCTAATTTTGCTCAAACATATTGCCGTGATCCATCTACCCATCATGCCATAAACTGTTGTATCTCTTACCATTGACAGTCCACCACAATGCTTAGATCAGGATAATGCAATCTTGCCTTGGTGCGACCCGTCTACCGATCTTGCCTTGGTGTATCCCGGAACGTTTACCTGAACGCAGTTATCTGAGAAGACATGGATAATGCCATCTTGCCTTGGTGTGACCCACCTACTCATCATGCAATGAACTTGTGTCATTGACTATCGAACGTTTACCTGAACGCAGTTATCCAAGAAAACTTGGATAATCCCATCTTGCCTTGGTGCGACCCACCTGCTTGTCACGCCATGAACTTGTGTTGATGACCACTGAACGTTTACCTGAACGCAGTTATCCGAGAAAACTTGGATAATCCCATCTTGCCTTGGTGCGACCCACCTGCCTGTAACGCCATGAACTTGTGTTGATGACCACCGAACGTTTACCTGAACGCAGTTATCCGAGAGGACTTGGATAATCTCTTCTTGCCTTGGTGCGATCCACCTACCTGACACGCTATGAACTTTTGTCAATGATCACCAAACGTTTACCTGAACGCAGTTATCCGAGTGGACTTGGATAATGCCATCCTTCCTTGGTGCGACCCACCTACTCATCATGCCATGAACATTTATATCTCTTGCCACAAAAAAGTCTGTTGGAACGCAGTTATTCGATGTCTTGGATAATACCATCTTGCCTTGATGTAACTTGGTTCTCGTACCTGAACGCAGTTATCAGAGAGAACTTGGATGATCCCATCTTGCCTTGGTGCGACCCACCTGCCTGTCACGCCATGAACTTGTGTTGATGACCACTGAACGTTTACCTGAACGCAGTTATCCGAGAGGACTTGGATAATCGCTTCTTGCCTTGGTAAGATCCACCTACCTGTCACGCCATGAACTTTTGTCAATGACCATCGAACGTTTACCTGAACGCAGTTATCTGAGAAGACATGGATAATGCCATCTTGCCTTGGTGTGACCCACCAACCCATCATGCAATGAACTTGTGTCATTGACTATCGAACGTTTACCTGAACGCAATCATGCCATGAACATTCGTATCTCTTGCCACAAAAAAGTCTGCCCGAACGCAATTATCCGAGAGATAATGCCACCCTGCCTTGGTGCGACCCACCTACTCATCATGCCATGAACATTCGTATCTCTTGCCACAAAAAAAGTCTGCCCGAACGCAATTATCCGAGGACTTGGATAATGCCATCTTGCCTTGGTGTAACTGTTGTGTCTCGTACCACTGTAAAACCACCAAAATACTGCTATCCGGATAATGCAATCTTGCCTTTGTGCGACACATCTACGAATTTTGCCTTGGTGTCTATAACCACAGAACGTTTACCTGAACGCAGCTATTCAAGAGGACTTGGATAATCCCATCTTGCCTTGGTGCGACCCACCTGCTTGTCACGCCATGAACTTGTGTTGATGACCACTGAACGTTTACCTGAACGCAGTTATCCGAGAGGACTTGGATAATCGCTTCTTGCCTTGGTAATATCCACCTACCTGTCACGCCATGAACTTTTGTCAATGACCATCGAACGTTTACCTGAACGCAGTTATCCGAGTGGACTTGGATAATGCCATCCTTCCTTGGTGCGACCCACCTACTCATCATGCCATGAACGTTCGTATCTCTTGCCACAAAAAAGTCTGTTGGAACGCAGTTATCCGATGTCTTGGATAATACCATCTTGCCTTGATGTTACTTTTGTGTCTCGTACCTGAACGCAGTTATCAGAGAGTACTTGGATAATCCCATCTTGCCTTGGTGCGACCCACCTGCCTGTCACGTCATGAACTGTCGTGTCACTGACCACCGAACGTTAACCTGAACGCAGTTATCCGAGAAAACTTGAATAATACCATCATGCCTTGGTGCGACCCACCTGCCTGTCACGCCATGAACTTGTGTTGATGACCACTGAACGTTTACCTGAATGCAGTTATCCGAGAAAACTTTGATAATACCATCATGCCTTGGTGCGACCCACCTGCCTGTCACGCCATGAACTTGTGTTGATGACCACTGAACGTTTACCTGAACGCAGTTATCCGAGAAAACTTGGATAATCCCATCATGCCTTGGTGCGACCCACCTGCCTGTCACGCCATGAACTTGTGTTGATGACCACTGAACGTTTACCTGAATGCAGTTATCCGAGAAAACTTTGATAATACCATCTTGCCTTGGTGCGACCCACCTGCCTGTCACGCCATGAACTTGTGTTGATGACCACTGAACGTTTACCTGAACGCAGTTATCCGAGAAAACTTGGATAATCCCATCTTGCCTTGGTGCGACCCACCTGCCTGTCACGCCATGAACTTGTGTTGATGACCACTGAACGTTTACCTGAACGCAGTTATCCAAGAGGACTTGGATGTGCCTTGGTGCGCCCGACCTACTCATCATGCCATTAACATTCTGCCCGAACGCTGCTTTCCAAGAGTACTTACGATAATGCTAACCAGTATGATTTGATCACATTTAGTTTTGTTGATTTAATCGAAGCCTCCAAAATAACCTTTTTTTCCCCTCCATTGGATAGTAGTGGTTAGAAAATGACAAAAATATCTGTGAGATCTTTTTACCTCTAGGGTTGTTGTTTGTTAAAGGAAGCAACATTTTTTGAGAGATAACTAGTGTTGTTGCCGCTTCCCGGGTACTTGGGTCCCCCCAAAAAATGTTTAGTCTCAGGCACAACAATTTATGCTCGCATTTCGTGAAAAAGGGGGAAGTTCCCTCAATAAACATAAGAATTTATTTAGAAGATGATATTAGTGTCATAAAAGCACTTAATTTTCAAAGTTGAATGAACAGTTTCCCAGCATGCTATTTGACCTGCCTATCTTAGAATCCAAATATTTGTAAGGACTGGTTCAAAATTATCTTATACATGCGGGGCCCCACATTTTTTGCGTCGTGCATCTAGACCGCTTGGAATTTCGCGTTCAACCTCCGACTGTTTTCTCTCAAGTCTCCCGCATGTTTTGATATACATGTATAATTCACCCCGATCAGACCTGTAGAACTGATTTTAGAGGTCGATAATTGCTCGTCCGTCACAAAAAAAAATGTAATTTTTGTACTGGTTTCTATGTAATTCCTATATCTGGGCCCCGTTGCAGAAAGAGATAAGATTGATCGTAAGTCACAATTAAGCGTAAGTCATATCACGTGTTCTAGATGCGCAAATCCGATTGGTTGAAACACGTAAATTTTCTGACTTCTGATCAATCGTAACCTACAATCGATCGTATCTCTTTTTGCAACGTGGCCCTGATGTTGTAAACTCCAGATCTGTAATTGTTTGTTTTAATTATAATTTTGATAATTTCTTTGTTATTAGTTGAAGTCAAACTCTTCAGAGATAATTTCTTCTACAAAATACAACTAAAAACAATGAAATACATAAGAATAAAAACAATGTGCATAAATCCAGAATACTAATTTGCATATTTATGCAAATTAGTGATATATTTTTACCATAAAAAAACATGCATATGATGAATAACATTATTTGAAAGTATTTTTACAGAAAACCTGTAATTTCTTTTGATTTTGGATAAAAATCCCAATTTTTTTCCCCAAATCATCAAAAATTAGCATATTAAAAATTTCAGGGGGGGGGGGGGCTGTCAGGGCCCCCCCCCCCCCCCCCCCCCCCAGTGGACTCAAGTGACGTAAATAACCCAGTGGGATTAGGGTTCAAGTGCATTAAGGAATTTAATGAATCAAAACCCCTGGCCAAAATGTAACACGAGTTACAAAAGTTTCTGCATCCAACCAATAATTACCAGATTTTTTTATTTTTTCAATACTTATAGATCACATACAAATGTTGAATAGGCACATAAAATTCAAAGGGCGCTTTTCACATTTTATGGGTTACTCAAATTTGGCCATGTCTTTTTTGTTTTTTGTAATGCGAGTTATCGAATGGGATTCTTCCGCAAAAGTTACTAAAGGTAGCTCTGTCAGTATTTTCTGTGCTTTCAAGTCAGTACTCTGTAAAAAGATCATCCTACAGGTCTAAAATAATGCAGTTACAGCACACTGATGCAATCAATGAACGATAAAGTGTAACACGAGTTACCGTGGAGTTGCCCTTTTCCTCATTGGGCATTGCAAATTTTTGGTTTCTGTTATTTTTGCACAAACGGTTCCATTATTTGTAATAAGCATGTGAGATGCAGGGGCCGTGGAAGGGTTTGAAAGTTGGGGGTCAAGGCTGACCCCCAACCCTCCACCTGTTCTACGGACCCTGAGATGATTCTTCATTTATAGATTAAACATTTGGTTTAGAGCAGTGGCTAATGAATAAGGGAGTTCGTAGTTAGCCCATGTAAGAAAATTGTACTCAAAAGTTGAGGCTTTACAGGTACACTGTACCGCACAACCTGTGAAGACACGCATTTAAAGCAAGGAAAAAAATATGCTTTTATTTTAGGGGGCGACTTTTTCAATCGGATGAAAATCACAAAATATTTTGCATAATACCTTATGGTAATGTAATTAATAGGGGGCTATTTTGAAAATTAGGGGGCAAAGTCGCCCTCAGCCCCCGCTTATTTTCTATCCTGGTTTAAAGTACAGAGTTCTGTGCGGAATATCCAATCCTTGTATTGTTACATGTGAAAAATCACTTTTTTTTAACGCTTTTAAGAAAACAGTACACAAAAATGTATGTATGGGGACATTTCGTTTTCAATATAAGTTCCGATAAGAATTGGACTTAAGCAGAGTTGACTACCTGAAAAGCTCCCGTTTAAACCAGCTCCAGATTAACAAGTTATTGTAAAGGTTCCTTTAGCTTGTCATTTTGTAATTTTGTAATGAAGTACAGGGAAACCCAGTAAGAACGAGGTCCCTTATAGCACTGAGATTCCTTTGGTCCCATTGATTCTAACGAGGTACTGCTTAAAACGAGGTTAAAATCTATGGTACTGTCTACCGAGTTATAACAGTTTCCCTGTATTTGTAGCTTTGGAGCCAAAATCTGATGAAGGATTGATTAATTTCTATTTCTGTGATCGGAAAGTAAGATGGTAAATGAATGTCATATTTATTTGTTCAAACCTTGCTCTTTAGATCAAAAAGCCTTCTGTGATAGGGGTTTATAACTTTGAATAAGTTGTTGAATTTTGGTATTTGGACATTCAAGACGTCGGTCTGCATCCAACATATGGGATGCCGTCACCAAAAAGCTATAAACCTGTACCACAGCCTGAATTTCACCCTGTATACTTTTTAATCTGAAAAGTGAATACTGTAACTATCGCAAGTTATGAAATTATTTCACTGGTCTGACTGTCTCACTGACAAAAATGGCAAGTGGATCCTAGGTTAATACAAAAGTCAAAGAGCTAAAGCCCCACAGTATTTTCCCAAACGGCGTCCATCTGTAGAACGACTACAAATAGTAGCCTGCACATTCTGAACACAGAGCCGACTTGGCCAAATCTGACTAGATTTCAGTTTGGTCAGCTCAGTAAACATGCCCCCAAAACTAGTCTAGAATCATTTCATTAACAAGCAAATTGAATGTAATTCAGTTGGGGAGAGTTTGCTCTGTGTGCACAGGGCTTTTAAGGTACGATGTAGTATGTATTTTGTTTCATACAGGGAAACCCCCTTATAACGAGGTCGCTTACAAAGAGGTACCGGTAATAACGAGGATAATTCTTTGGTCCCCGATTGTAAATTTGTGTTATTGATTCTGCTGTTTGTAACAAGGTACTGCTTAATCGATGGACCCAACCACCTTGTTATAATGTAACAAATGTAATGATGTATAAAGTAACATAGTTCTGTGAAACCAAGTTGTATGAGGTTTCATTATATACAGTCAACTCTGCCTCAGTCGAAGCTGCATTTGAATATCTATCAAAGGTCTATTGAAGTCCTCTCCACTTATATATAGAGAAACCCTGTTATAACGAGGACAATCCTTTGGTCTCGATTGTAAATTTGTTGTATTGTTTATACAGGGCTCCACACTCACATATTTAATTGGTGGCCCGGTCGGGCCAGTGAAATCAATTTTTCCCAGATTCTGGTGGCCTGAAAGACCATTTACTGTCCCCAAAATTGTATTTCATGAGTGAGCTTTTTACTATTCAAAATATCACTCTTGCCTCATCAAAACTGTGATTACTGATGAAGCTTGACATAAAAGAAATCGAGAATTTTTTTCATTTCGTCGATGTCGGGTTATAAATTCTGCTTGCCCGATTGGGCCACCAAAATATTATTTTGATTCACTTTGCTGGCCCCAAGTGCAATTTCACTGGCCCCGGGCCAGCGCGAGTGTCGAGCCTTGGTTTATAACAAGGTTCCCCCTGTATTGTTTTACCCCTCAAAAGACAAATTTTGAAGCCAAGGCTTTTTCTTGGCTCTGTTTGCAGAGGGCTAATAATGTACAATGTAGTAGCTATCATTGCAATAGAACCTCATTTTTAACAAGGTACCCAATATTGCAAAAAATTTCTCGATCGAGAGTATTGTGTATTTTGTATTATATAAAGTAACAGGAGTTCTATGAAACCAAGGTGTTTGAGGTTTCTTTATATACAGTCAACTCTGCCAACCCTGTAATAACAAGATAATCTTCAGTCCCAAGAGATTTGACTTTGGCAGAGTTGCATGTATGTATGTATGTTAATCACCATATTTATGGTAAAAGAGTATCTCGTAAATACATGTTACTTCTTAAACCATAAAAAGGGTGAGAGGTTGATGACCATAAATAAATGGAACCAAAAGTTTAATTTGAATGCATTCTCATTTTATTTTTTTGTACAAACAAAAAGATGTATTTTAGGTTACAATTTTCTTTCTAAAATTTAGCTGTTGGATAAATATTTTGATGAAATTCTGTACACATTCAACTTGATTTAATCTTGGCACTGGTGCACAATGATTATCAGTCCAAAAATATTTGAGATTTACATGTAGGATTACAAGGTATTTGATCTCTATCCACAAAGGAGACCATAAAGCGTCAACAACAAAATCCATTAATAGTTATTGCTTACTGCCGTTTCTTACAAGTTTACACAAAATATGTATAATACCGTTTATGAGTAAACAATTCTGACTTAATATGACAAAATCTGACAGGTATGACATACCAAACACCCAAATTGTATGCAATATTTTCAGCGTTTTTATATCAGAAATCCTCAAGTACACAAATATCAATTTCATGTGAATACAGAAATGTATTGTATATTATCAATAAAATTTAGAAGTAATTTGCGAAAACAAAAATATACCGAGCATGCACATTTGTTTGCCTCGTGAGAAATGGATTGTGCAGAGTTATTGAATTGTGTTAGACTTCATACAAGTACAGTGGAACCTTATACAACGTGAGACCATAAACCGTCATCAACAATAAAATCCTAAAATAATCAATAATCCTTGCTCAGTGCCGATTATTACAAATTTACACAAAGTATATATACAGTGAAACCCCGTTGTAACAAGCTTGCTTTAAAGGAGGAGAATCCTTGGTCCAGATTCATACATGTACGTTAATTAAAATGTTTACAACAAGGTACCGCTTAAAACAAAGGTAAATTTGATAGTCTCCACTATCAAGTTATAACGGAGTTTCCCTGTAGTACCGTTTATGAGTTTAAAATTTGACTAAATATGACAAAATCAGACTGGTTGACGGTATGACATGCCAAATGCCAAAATTGCATGCAATGATATTTTTAGCTTTTTATATCCTGAATCCTCAAGTACACAAATATCAATTTCATGGGAATACAGAAATGTATTGTACAGTACCATTAAAATTTAGAACTTGCAAAACAAAAATTATATACTGGGCATGCACATCTGTTTACCTCTTCAGAAATGGACAGTGCAGAGTTACTGTATTAGACTTCATACAAGTACAGTGGAACCGAGGTGGGATAACAAGTTTCCAAAACCGTGCTCCATGTATGAATTAGGAAAACAAGCTTGGTCATAACAAGGTAAAATCCATAGTCGTGATTACCTTGTTATAACAAGGTTTCCCTGTATGATAATAAACCCTTGTTATAACAAGGTTTCCCTGTATTATAAACCTCATAACACGGTCATTCTCATGGCTAAAGGACCTTGTTGTAACAAGGTACCACTGAACATGCTCATCATCTACTCCTCATGAAGCCTGTTACAGCAAAAAATACACACAGGTTTAGTTACTGTAATTATCTAGTCTCTCTACACAAATGAAAATACCTGAAATAGATTCTTGCTAAATTAAATGTATCTACTGTACATTAGTTTTGAAAATAGACACATACCAAACTTGAAAATGCCTTCCTATTCAAATAGAGTTCTGTTCCGAAATTGACACGCAGCTTCATACTGCTCAACCATACAAACAACAATCCCATAATAAGATAACACCACTGACAGAGAAATTGTACTTATGTGCTATTAAAGGTTGACAAATATAAAACATAAACAAGTTTTAAACAATGCCCACTCACCATGGAAGGGGTTTCAGTGATAAACGTCCAATGTCAATACACTACGGTACTCAGTTGGGGAGAAAATATATTTTCTTAAATGTTATTATGATGTTAAAAGACAATGCTGGATAGTTTTGTTGGGGGGGGGGGGGGGAGATATCTTAGACTTAGCAGATAAAAATGTGAAACAAATTCAATAGACAATAGATTTAAGATGTATTCATTAGAACATAGATCAACAAAAGTCAACATGCAGTTGTACATGTAATTCAGTCACCAAATTGCTTTGAAGAAAAAAATGCATATTTTGATACAAGGAATGGTCACTTTGACCCATCACCAGGTTTCCACATAATTATGGAGAACAATACAAAATAATTTACTGCAAACTGTCTGTAAAAATATAAAACATCGTCTCATCTAGATGGCAAATTCCTCCGGCACTTCCAACACTTCGCCATCAGGTAGATATCGAAATCCCACGTAGTTGCGTCCTTCAGCAGCTGGGAAAGTGGCGCGGATGCGGAGAACGGCGCATGCAGGGATCACCCTCCGGTTTCGTCTCCCCAGAAGATCATGTACCCAGTACGTAAACAACCGGTAGGCACAATAACGGTACGACCTGCATTATGAAATATATGAAAATAACAAAAGAAAAATAATAATTTCAATTAGCTCATAGATTACTGATCTAGACAAGCAAATTGGTCCGATAAAACTTATCATATCATGAACCTCATCGATGCATTGATATACCAGTTCATTAAAAATCAAAATTTTACAAGGCGGCCACCACGTACCACTCAACGTCAACTCATCCGCATCTCATAGCACATGTGCGATGCCGATGAGTTTGCGATGAGCATGGTGGCCGTCATTATTGCAGCGATAAAACTCGATTGAGGTAAGTTATCATTCTTCTCATAGTAGTAATTTGTGTAGCGCCGACGTACATGGGGGTTTTAGTGTGTAGTACAACTACAAGTAAACAAAATAAAACAATCTGTTTGATTTTGAAGGGGATATAACTCCTTATCGCACATCTACAAACATGTTCCTGCGAAATTTTGTATGTATACTATATGCCTGGTTAGGTTAGGGTTATGGTTAGGGCGTGTGAAAATGCATTTTCTGATTTAGCGCCAAAATTTGTAACCAACTTTCAAGCTAGACTCTGTTACTTTGACTGCTCGAGATAATTAAGACTAACTCTAAGACTAAGCAAGACTACGACGTCAAAGAAAGTAACGTAATTGTGCATTTGGCTTATTACTATTATCCCTAATTTTAAACAGCTACAAGTTCTAAAAGTAAAACACAGTGATTGAATTTGAAAGTAAATATGAGTCGGATCATAATTCATAGAATCATAGTCTTAATCTTACTTACTCGGAATCAAGTTCCTCCGGCAATCTTCCGCGATGTCCACCACGGCAATCTAATCTAGCTACAAGAGCAGTCCTGAGAACTGCTGGCTCCAGGCATATCTTGTTAAAGTCTTTATGTAGGGTAATACAACCGACATTGTCCCTGTCCATCATCCGAGAACAGTTCGGCACCTCCCTGCAGCAACGGCACTGAATGGCTCTATCAACGGGCCGACAACTTCCACACTCGCACCAGCCGTCATTCTGCATGCGATCTTCAGGCGGCGGTGGTGGGTCCTCATCCCCATCCGAATCGCTCTCTCGCTCCTCCGTTCTCGCTGCTATCTCCGCGGGGGTGAACATCGGTTCAAAGTTATACGGCTCAACTCCACCTTGGGCTTGCCCATTAGCCGACTCCATTGTAGTTATAATTTACAATATCTAATCAACAATCCAATATGAATTCTTTTATTGAAAAATATACGAAAACGCGAGAATTTTATCGGATATATGATTCGATTTCACTATTGATAAAGCTAGTATAGGCTGCCGAACGAACGTTGTAGTTTATATGCACATATACACGGTCGTACAGCAGAAGCCAAATCAGCAACGTTTGCATGCATGATCGTTACTTTTATTCAAAATATTGTATTATAATTTACCAAGCTTTTTTTAAAATCATAAATACACAACGGAAAAAATAGATACGAGTCAAGAATTAATGCAAATATCATAACTTTATTCAATCATTTTTTATTGACAAAATTATATAATATAATGAGAAATGTTTTATACTACACCAAATTACGGACGCGTACGCGTACGTCAAAGTTGTTTACAAAAAATCTCAAGACCATTCAGTCTCGTTCGAAAAAGAAGGTAAACCTGATGCTTTGTATACGTATTCTTTTCGAGAAATATGTCAATAAAATTTACAAATAAGTTATTTTGCATAATTATTATATTTATCAATCAAAACATGCTATTTTGTTCGGAAAAAAAAAATTTTTAATTCGATAAATGAAGTCTTTCTTGTCTTGAAGACCTGACCATATTAGGGAAGGTCCTTTTACACGTCATCGATTCGGCGAAGATCAAAATCATGGCGCGGTGCGAAGCGCGATTCAAGAGCTGTAGATGCACCCAGCAAGTCGCAAATTGTCCTCTTATGAAATAACTATGTTAGATAATTTGTGGGTGAATTGGTAGGGTGGATATCCTTCTTTTATCACAGCAGGACTTGTATGAAAGGATTTGGTTTCCTTTAATATGCACAATTCAGATTCAAATTTTCATCTTCATCATAGATTCATCTTTCGCCTTTTCGCATGTGGTCCACAGTGCTACTCTTCACCCAGGAGTATAAATGGGTACTCGGTAGAAACTGAGGGTATGAGTAAATTATATGTGCAGTTCTGAAGTAGCACTGGAAGAAATGCTCCCCAGGGAGTGGAGAGAGTGCACAGTAAGTGCAGGATTGAACTCTTTCACCCAGGAGTATAAATGGGTACTCGGTAGAAACTGAGGGTATGAGTAAATTATATGTGCAGTTCTGAAGTAGCACTGGAAGAAATGCTCCCCAGGGAGTGGAGAGAGTGCACAGTAAGTGCAGGATTGAACTCTTTCACCCAGGAGTATAAATGGGTACTCGGTAGAAACTGAGGGTATGAGTAAATTATATGTGCAGTTCTGAAGTAGCACTGGAAGAAATGCTCCCCAGGGAGTGGAGAGAGTGCACAGTAAGTGCAGGATTGAACTCTTTCACCCAGGAGTATAAATGGGTACTCGGTAGAAACTGAGGGTATGAGTAAATTATATGTGCAGTTCTGAAGTAGCACTGGAAGAAATGCTCCCCAGGGTTACTCTTCACCCAGGAGTATAAATGGGTACTCGGTAGAAACTGAGGGTATGAGTAAATTATCTGTGCAGTTCTGAAGTAGCACTGGAAGAAATGCTCCCCAGGGAGTGGAGAGAGTGCACAGTAAGTGCAGGAGTATAAATGGGTACTCAGTAGAAACTGAGGGTATGAGTAAATTATATGTGAAGTTCTGAAGTAGCACTGGAAGAAATGCTCCCCAGGGAGTGGAGAGAGTGCACAGTAAGTGCAGGATTGATTGTGGGTGTGTTTTTTACGACCGAGTTTATAACATTAGACGCCATCATCATCATCATCATCATCCAGAGGAAATCCAGACCTTGCATATAGTTTCAAGACTCTTTCTTTTATTGCCTAGACTACATCACTACTGTCAACCGACCTTAATCTGATGCTTGGTGAAAGGACTGTCTTCTTGCCGAAGCTCCAGGGAGGTGTAGGAATGTCTGCTAGGGCTCAGGAACGTTCGTGTCGGTGTGTCCTGGCTATCTAGGCATGGGACTTTGTTCTGGTTCTGATCAGAGCTACTACAAAGATCTTGCTTGGAACCCGTTATGGGGATTTTATCCATCGAGGAATCTAAAGAGAATTTGAAGGAGATGGGGATAATTCAATAGAGTTAAGATGATTTATTTGGATCCGAGCTTGAGGGAGGTGTACACGTGTCTGCTATGGTTCCAGAATGTCTGTGTCGGTGTGTCCTGGCTCTCTAGGCCTGGAACTCTGCTTTGGTTCTGATTCGAGCTGCTACAGATATATGGCTTGGATTTTGTCATGGGGATTTTACCCATTGAGGAATCTAAGAGAGTTGAAAGAATGAGGGATAATTAATCAAGAGTTTATATGATTTATTTGGAACAAAACTTGATGGGTCGTGACTCTGTATGGCTGAAATCCTATTCTCTTTCTGATTAGAGCGGAATACCAAGATTTTGCTTAGAACTTGTCATGGGAATCATATCCATTGAGGAATATGAGAGATTTGAAAGAATTTGGGATAATTTGAAAGATTTTAGATGATTTATTTGGGTCAAGAAATATCTTTTGTTTTGGTCCCGACTCCTTTTTTTTTTTTTGGGGGGGGGGGGGGGGGGGACAATACCCGCTGAGGCTGAGTTTGAGTATTTCCAAGGAGGGTCTCCAGGATCCTGAAGGGACAATAGAGACTCTGACCTCTAGGTCAAGGGTCAAAAGGTCAATGAATACCCAATAACACAATGCTAATAACAAACACAATTGTTTATTTGTTGGACAGTACCTGATGAGGATGAGTTTGAGTGTTTTCTCAGAGGGTCTCCATGATCTTGAAGACATTTCTCCAGCTATGTTCCCTCTGACCTCTAGATCAAAGGTCAAAAGGTCAAACAAACACAATTTCTTATTTGTTGGACAGTACCTGATGAGGAAGAGTTTTGAGTGTTTCCTCAGAGGGTCTCCAGGATCTTGAAGACATTTCTCCAGCTATGCTCCCTCTGACCTCTAGGTCAAAGGTCAAAAGGTGAAACAAACACAATTGCTTATTTGTTGGACAGTACCTGATGAGGATGAGTTAGAGTGTTTTCTCAGAAGGTCTCCAGGATCTTGAATGGACAGCAGAGACATTTCTCCAGCTACGCTCCCGCTAACTTCGAGGTCAAGGGTCACAAGGGCATTGACCCCTAGGTCGGTCATCACAGTGTGGAACTGGTAGAGGTGACGCTCGTCCTTGAAGTGGTGGTCCAGTGTCACTATTATGGGAAATTAGAAAATACATATTAATCATTACCTTCTATCAAAATGTACTGCTTAAAGGCAATGGTGAGTGTTGGTCAAACTTAACTTTAGTAACCAAAACCTGCACGATTACGGTACAAACTAATAGTTATAACTTCACCATGCTCGAAAAGTATACACAATTACAAACGACAAAGTAAAACCCCTGTTATCATTCAAAAAGAGCCGTTACAACTCAAAGTGTCAAATTAACTCTAGAGTTAGCCAGCGCGAAGCACTAGCGTTCTAGGTCCTATATAATACGGGACTGTAGTGCAGTGCGCGGTAATAGTACGTGTAGTATGTATCGCAACTCGCAAGCCCCATTCGTTCGCCTTTCGTTCAGAGTCGCGCTAACACACGGAGAGAAGTCCTATATGAGGCGCATATATCACTGATTGTTTGCGGAATGGAGGGAAAAATCATAATCTTAATCCACCCGATAGTTGGATCACATATCGGAGAGTGAATTGCTGGAAAGTACTGTATCATATGTATAGTTTTAAGCACAATTAGCGTGCACAAAAATATTTGGTTTCAGTTCTTTATTATGAAGACCTAGAACGCTAGTGCCTCGCACTAGCGTTCTCTAAAAAGTGATACCCGGGCGTCAACCACTTTTATATGATATTTTAAAAGCCAATTCCACAACAATTAGAGCATTTGAATGGGAATTATTATTATTTCCCATGTTTTTTTCGATGATCTTTCATATGGAATTGAAATCAGCCAAATCCGTTACAATTTATGTCGGGGGGGGCACTTTGGAAATTACCAACACTCACCATTGCCTTTAACTAAATGAAAGAACATCTAAAAAACAGGGGGGGGGGGGGGGTTATGAATTGTATAAACTTATTTGTATAAATTACTATAAATATGTAAATGAGTTAATTTCCCCCAATATGAAATTTACATAGTATTCTACCTTACTTGACATGCAAGTTTTTCACACGTCAGCCAAGGCCTGGGTCTGGAGGAGGGGCCAACAATTTTTGAGGGAAATACAAGCAGATTTCAGTATAAACTAAGCCAGATCAAACAATACACTGGGCTCGGGGCAAATTCGCTTCTGAAATGCCAAAAAGAGTCCCTGAAAATTTGCATAGAGTTCAAGGCAAAACAAATTTCAGAGTGTTCTTTTCACGCAAGCAAGCTTGAAAAGTAGCCCTGGAAAAAAATAAATATTAAGTTTTCCCCCTGAATTTTAAGGACTAGTCCTGGACAGATTTACTCACCATGTCTAATGATATCAGCCTCTAAGAGATCTTTCCCCAGTTGTAGTGCTTCATCTCTGCTTCTACAATATTCCATCTTCAGCAGCCACGTAACAAACTCCACCCCGTAAAAACTCTGCATACAATTTGAGTCAATTAAGGAAAATGTCATAGGAAAAGCTACATGAAAAATTTAAACAATTGCACACATTCCGAAAAGAAAAACAATGCCTTCGTTCTCCAGTTATACAAGAGTTTATTCCTACTTCTGCAATACTCTATCTGAAACAGCCACGCAACAAACTCCAATCCATAGAAACACTGTATGAGATTTGAGTTAAAACAGGAAAATGTCATAGGAAAAGCTACTTGAAATATTTCAATAGGAATAGAAAAACATTGAGATAACACAAAATTAGCATGGAGAGTACTGACAGCCAGACAGTTAAAAGATATTTCCCGTGCCAATGTTGGCACATAGGGCGGCGCCCATCTCCGATTCATTAGCCCTAGGCCACACGTCTACTAAATGTAGCGAAAGCTACAGAAGGGGGCCAGTCCTCTGGTAACTCGTGTGATTAACTTTCCCTTCTCCATTCTATAAATGCCGAGCGCCTGGCTAGAAGGCAGAAGGTACCATTTTTTTAGTCTTTGGTATGACCCAGTCTGGGTTCGAACCCGGGACCTCC
The DNA here is from genome assembly GCA_037951105.1 of Echinarachnius parma. Classification (NCBI taxonomy): domain Eukaryota; kingdom Metazoa; phylum Echinodermata; class Echinoidea; order Clypeasteroida; family Echinarachniidae; genus Echinarachnius; species Echinarachnius parma. The sequence goes on from JBAMJV010000001.1 coordinate 74,598, forward strand.
CGTGCATGAGGCGGACACTCTAACTGCTAAGCCACCATGCTCTGTACAAGGAACATATAAATCACTTAGACCAACCATTTTTTAGTCTAGTCTAGATTTCAATAGAACTGCTGCTTTCCAGGCTTTCTCTCAGTGGGATCTGGGCACTGGGCAGACAGAGAAAAAGTGCTCCCGGAGCACACCAACTTTGGCAGGTTCTAGTGGCCGTCCCTTCTTGCCAGAAAGGCAACCAAGCATCCTCTCCTCCTATGTAAAGATGGCGAATGCCCGATTCCTGGCCACATCCTTGATTAGATTTTCTAGTTTTGTCAAGGATGGACTGAACTTCTAGAAGATATGGAGCACTGCCCACTTGCAGGTTGCCTCCCCTGCACGCTCTGCAGCACATAAACAGTTTGCATGTCTCGGGGCATTGTTGGGAATGCTTATTTTTCAAATCTTCAAGGGCACCACAATCCATTCCATCCCAAAACAACAAATCTAAAATGGTACATCTCAAACACTGACCATTTTGAGGCTTTTCGACTAATATCCGCATCCCACCATGCTGCTCGTCTGCAAGGGACCGGTTTGTCGCATGTCACATATAAAATTGCCTTTACTGTACCTCTATCTCTCCCGCCCCTCCAAACCTCTTGAGAAAAAAAAAATGTGCGTTTTCGATACCCCCTGGTGCATTATGTTTTTATCTTTTTTATGTTGATTCCCATCCGAAAAGTAATGGTTAAAATCAGACATCTCCGTGAGGAGTCGGGTTCTTAAAACCTCTTCAGAACTAAATAGTTTGCCCTGAGAGGCCAGAGAGGCAACCACGCATCCTCTCCTCCGATGTGATGGTGATGCTTGCCAGCTTCCTGGCCACTATGTTATTGGCATTGATTCGGCACGACGTACGGTGCTGGTGCTGATGATGGTGGTGGTGGTGGAGCTGGAGCTGGTGCCGGTGGTGGTGCTGGAGCTGGCGGGGATGTTGGTGGTGCTGGAGCTGGCGCTGGTGGTGGTGGTGGCGGTACTGGTGCTGGAGCTGGCACGGGTGGTGGTGGTGGTGGTGGTGGTGGTGCTGGAGCTGGTGGTGGTGGTGGCGCTGGTGGTGCTGGAGCTGGCGCGGTTGGTGGTGGTGGTGGTGGCGGTGCTGGAGCTGGCACGGGTGGTGGTGGCGGTGCTGGTGCTGGAGGTGGTGGTGGTGGTGGCGCTGGCGCTGGTGCTGGAGCTGGCGCGGATGGTGGTGGTGGTGGCGGTGCTGGCGCTGGTGTTGGCGGTGCTGGCGCTGGTGTTGGCGGTGCTGGTGCTGGAGCTGGCACGGGTGGTGGTGGTGGTGGCGGTGCTGGCGCGGGTGGTGGTGGTAGTGGTGGTGGTGCTGGTTGAGGTGGTGGTGGTGGTGGTGGTGGTGCTAGTGCTAGTGCTGGTGCTATCGCTGGTAGTGGTGGTGCTGTCTCCCGTGTCTAGTGCCAGCACTGGAGCTGGTGCTGGTGCTGGTGGTGATGCACAAGCTGGTGCCGGTGCTAGTTGCTGTGGATGAACTTTTGCTGGGTACTGGTGATGCTTGGGTATATCCTTTTTATGTTGATTCCCATCCGAAAAGTAATGGTTAAAATCAGACATCTCTGTAAGGAGTCAGGTTCTAAAAACCTCTTCAGAACTTGCCCCGAGAGGCCAGAGAGGCAACCATGCATCCTCTCCCCTGATGTGATGGTGATGCTTGCCAGCTTCCTGGTCACCTCCTTCATGTTATTGGCATTGATTCAGCACGATGTACGGTGGTGGTGCTGATGATGGTGGTGGTGGTGGAGCTGGAGCTGGTGGCGGTGGTGCTGGTGGCGGTTATGGTGGTGGTAGTGGTGGTGGTGGTGGAGCTGGAGCTGGTGGCGGTGGTGCTGGTGGCGGTTATGGTGGTGGTAGTGGTAGTGGTGGTGGTGGTGGAGCTGGAGCTGGTGCGGGTGGTGGCGGTGGCGGTGCTGGTGCTGGAGCTGGCACGGGTGGTGGTGGTGGTGGCGGTGCTGATGCTGGAGCTGGCATGGGTGGTGGTGGTGGTGGCGGTGCTGGTGCTGGAGCTGGCATGGGTGGTGGTGGTGGTGGTGGTGGCGGTGGTGGTGCTGGAGCTGGCGCGGGTGGTGGTGGTAGTGGTGGTGGTGCTGGTTGAGGTGGTTGTGGTGGTGGTGGTGCTAGTGCTGGGTAGTGGTGGTGCTGTCTCCCGTCTCTGGTGCTAGCACTGGAGCTGGCGCTGGTGCTGGTGGTGATGCACATGCTGGTGCCGGTGCTAGTTGCTGTGGCGGAACTTTCGCTGGTACTGGTGATGCTTCGGTATGATGGGGTGGTAAGATTCTCAAGTCGCCTCTGCCTGGCTGAAAACACAGCTAATTTTTAGTGGCCCTGGGAGTAGTGGGCGTGTACTAATTTCAAGCAAGATAAGTCTTATATTCCCAGATTGACAATTGAAGTGCACAAATCTAGAACTCTGCTGTACAAATATTACAATTGTACAAAGCACAAATTAGCCCTTGCACAAACCCTATAGCAATTTCACAAATCTCGGTTTTCAGAATCTCTAAAGGAACAGGTCGGCTAAATCATGTTAAATCTTAGCAAAAGTCTGTAAGACAAATATAATTACCCTTTCATACTGATTCCCCTCATCAACGTGAAGCTTCAGAAGGGGATTTGAAGACGTTTCACTCGTCAACCTGCAGATAAATAATTTTATTTTATTTTATTTTATTTTATTTTATTCAACCATAAAAACCCAATTTATATGTACAGCAATGAAATTACAGATATAAGAATCCACGTCAAATCAACCAGTGGTGTTCACCCGACCCCCTTCAAATTTGCTAAAATTCGCACCAGATGTTCCCCCAAGTGTCTCACGGAAAATTCTGAAATATTTTGCCCCAAGGTCAAACGGTTGCTAAGATACGGCCTCACCTAGCAACCAATGCGCGATTCTTAAAAGGCGTTATACAAAAATCAGCCATTTTCAACTGCCCCTCACAGCTAAAGTGAATGAGGGAGCAAGCTAAATTTTTGTAAGTTGAAAGAACTTTATTATCTGTAAAAGTAAATTTAAAAAAAAATCTGCTGCGAAATTTCATTTTCGCGTACGAGGTCATCAAAAATGACCTTAAGTCGTAAAATTAAAATTTTCGGACTGTGTTTAGGGGTCAATAAAATAAATATAACAACAAATAAAGCAAAACTAAGAATGTAAATCAATTTAAAACAACTTTCTCTAAAAGCATAAAAAAAAATCAGCACAAAAAATGGTTCCGTTTTCGTGTAGGGCACCCTCAAAGCCTGAACATATCAGAAATCAGCAAAGTTGAAGGTCAAAGTTCACCTTTAGTCCAACCTAGTAGAAGCATGAAAATTGGTGGAATGATAGACATTCATCTATATTTTAGGGTACCACCAGCGAAAATTTGCTTCCGAAATGTTATCTAGCTTAAAAACGCACACGAAAATGAGGTTAAACACTGTTACGCAACCATTTATTGCCCTTAAGTGGTTTTCAGGGGTTTTTGAAAGCTTCTGTGAAAAAAACTAATCATGCTGCTAGGCTCATTTTAGCATGTCTGGTAGTCCTTAATGGGTACTTCAAGAAAATGCATACATTGGCATACTTGCCAACATTTGAAAGTCAGAAAACTGAACACCCGATTGCGAGGGAGCGGAGCGACCGAGGGAGGGGGGTGTCCCCACTCCTACGGTAGGGAGCTTTTGCATTTTTGGACTTACAATTGTGCAATCTGGTGCATACTAGGGCTGTATTGAAACGGTTACACGACCGGCATCGGCAAAAACGTTTTCATTTTCACGGTTTCGGTTAGCCAAAAAAAAAAAAGAAGAAAAAAAGGAATTTTCCTTCCCCATTCTATAGATTCGGTCAGAAAATGGCACGTTGAACCCTGCCAATCTATTGCTAAAGTAAAGGTATTTTACATGTAACAAAATGTTCAAATAAACAAATGGTAAGAGGATTAATGAATAGATTAAACCTGGTAAGAGCCAAATTTAGAAGAATCATTTGTGATGAGATATCTGAAGGCTTTCATCTTGACAGCGGTTTGTAGACATAACATGGCACTACCCTGCTGATTACAATTGAAAAAACGGACAGATATCGGATGGTACATGTATATCCGAGAAGGGGGAAATTTTTTTTTTTTTTTTTTTTTTTTTTTTTTTTTTTTTTTCAAAATCGGAACGTTCCGTTTTTTATGGCTATAAAAACTTAAAAAACGGGACAATTCCGTTAAAAACGGAACGGTTGGCAAGTCTGCATTGGGTAGGTTTTCTTAGAGGATTGACCTAAAAAATGCATCTGAAAATGGTTAGAAAACACGTTTTTTACAATTATTGTCAATTTTCTGGTAACGTGCCTGTGTTTACAGGCACTTTCAAACTTCAATATTTGTAAGATGGAAAGTGACATAAAGCTCATATCTTCTAATCTGGTAGACATTCACCTATATTTTAGGGAACTATCAGTGAAATTTTGCTCCCGAAATGTTATCTAGTAGAAAAATGCTCACAAAAATGGGGTCAAACACCATTACGCTACCATTACGCTACCATTTATTGCCCTCAAGTGGTTTTCAGAGGATTTTGAAAGCGTCTCTGAAAAAAAGTATTAATGCTGCTAAGCTCATTTTGGCATGTCTGGTAGTCCTTCATGGGTACTTCAAGAAAATGCATATGTTGGGTAGGTCTTTGTACAGCATTTACCTTGAAACTGCATTTGAAAATGGTTAAAAACACGTTTTTTTTACAATTGGTCTATTTTCTGATAACGTGCATGTTTTTACAGGCACTTTCAAACTTAAATATTTTCGAGATGGAAAATGGTTCATAGCTCATATCTTCAAATCTGTTAGACATCCATCTATATTTTAGTGAACAACTAGTAACATTTTGCTTCCGAAATGTTATCTAGCATAAAAACGCACTCGAAAATGAGGTTAAACACTGTTACGCAACCCTTTATTGCCCTGAAGTGGTTTTCAGGGGTTTTTGAAAGCTTCTGTGAAAAAAACTAGACATGCTGCTAGGCTCAATTTAGCATGTCTGGTAGTCCTTCATGGGTACTTCAAGAAAATGCATACATTGGGTAGGTTTCATACAGCATTGACCAAAAAAATGCATCTGAAAATGATTAAAAAACGTTTTTTACAAGAAAATAGACAAATAATTGTAAAAAACGTGTTTTTTAACCATTTTCAGATGCATTTTTACAGTCAATGCTGTAGGCAACCTACCCAATGTATGCATTTTCTTGAAGTACCCATGAAGGACTACCAGACATGCTAAATTGAGCCTAGCAGCATGTCTAGTTTTATTTACATAAGCTTTCAAAAACCCCTGAAAACCATTTCAGGGCAATAAAGGGTTGCGTAACAGTGTTTAACCTCATTTTCGTGTGCGTTTTTAAGCTAGATAACATTTCGGAAGCAAAATGTTACTAGTTGTTCACTAAAATATAGATGGATGTCTAACAGATTTGAAGATATGAGCTATGAACCATTTTCCATCTCGAAAATATTTAAGTTTGAAAGTGCCTGTAAAAACATGCACGTTACCAGAAAATAGACCAATTGTAAAAACACGTGTTTTTAACCATTTTCAAATGCATTTTCAAGGTCAATGCTGTACAAAGACCTATCCAACATATGCATTTTCTTGAAGTACCCATGAAGGACTACCAGACATGCCAAAATGAGCTTAGCAGCATTAATACTTTTTTTCAGAGACGCTTTCAAAATCCTCTGAAAACCACTTGAGGGCAATAAATGGTAGCGTAATGGTAGCGTAATGTGTGTTTGACCCCATTTTTGTGAGCATTTTTCTACTAGATAACATTTCGGGAGCAAAATTTCACTGATAGTTCCCTAAAATATAGGTGAATGTCTACCAGATTAGAAGATATGAGCTTTATGTCACTTTCCATCTTACAAATATTGAAGTTTGAAAGTGCCTGTAAACACAGGCACGTTACCAGAAAATTGACAATAATTGTAAAAAACGTGTTTTCTAACCATTTTCAGATGCATTTTTTAGGTCAATCCTCTAAGAAAACCTACCCAATGTATGCATTTTCTTGAAGTACCCATTAAGGACTACCAGACATGCTAAAATGAGCCTAGCAGCATGATTAGTTTTTTTCACAGAAGCTTTCAAAAACCCCTGAAAACCACTTAAGGGCAATAAATGGTTGCGTAACAGTGTTTACCCTCATTTTCGTGTGCGTTTTTAAGCTAGATAACATTTCAGAAGCAAATTTTCGCTGGTGGTACCCTAAAATATAGATGAATGTCTATCATTCCACCAATTTTCATGCTTCTACTAGGTTGGACTAAAGGTGAACTTTGACCTTCAACTTTGCTGATTTCTGATATGTTCAGACTTTGAGGGCGCCCTACACGAAAAAGGAACCATTTTTTGTGCTGATTTTTTGTGTGCTTTTAGAGAAAGTTGTTTTAAATTGATTTACATTCTTACTTTTGCTTTATTTGTTGTGATATTTATTTTATTGACCCCTAAACACTGTCCAAAAATTTTAATTTTACGACTTAAGGTCATTTTTGATGACCTCGTACGCGAAAATGAAATTTCGTAGCAGATTTTTTTTTTAAAAACTTTTACAGATAATAAAGTTCTTTCAACTCACAAAAATTTAGCTTGCTCCCTCATTCACTTTAGCTGTGAGGGGCAGTTGAAAATGGCTGATTTTTGTATAACACCTTTTAAGAATCGCGCATTGGTTGCTAGGTGAGGCCGTATCTTAGCAACCGTTTGACCTTGGGAAAAAATATTTCAGAATTTTCCGTGAGACACTTTGGGGAACATTTGGTGCGAATTTTAGCAAAATTGAAGGGGGTCGGGTGAACATTTCTCTGAAAATTGGGTGATTTGACGTGGATTGACCCATATATGATTCAGCAAATCAATGTATCAACTTTTCTTATAGGCATGACCTTCATTGAAAAAAAGTAAAAAGCAAAAATATGCATGACTGTTTCAATAACATCCATTCCCGGGGGAAACTTGTTCATTTTACATTGTTATTGTGACTAATGATTCATAATCAAGTGCATGCATGTCTGATACTGGAAAGATGATTAACTTGAAGATGCATTCATGATTTAAAACAGTTTAAACTCAAAATTAAAATGAAATTGAATCAAAAACCAACAAAAGTTTAGAAATCTTGCCTGTAGAATATCTGTGCCCCCAGGATATAAGCCCTGTTTTCTGAGGTTTTTGTTCAAGTGCATGCATGTGTCTGCTGCTGGAAAGCACATTAACTAAACCATGCATTAATGCTTAAAAATGGGTTTTTAAAAGTACTCGCAGACATAATTGAAATGAAATTGCAACAAAAGTGAACAATACTTGCCTGTAAAATATCTGTGCGCCCAGGATATAAGCCTTGTTTTCCGTGGTTTGAGGAAGAGTCTTGTCCTCTACTCTGAACCGGTAGAACAGCATATCATCCTTAAACAGGTGGTCATCGCATACTGTCAAAGTAAAATGATCAAATTTATTATAATTTAACATTGATAATAATTGGTGTACAAACCCAAGCCAGTTTAGCTGAAGAAGCAACCTGGATAGGTTGTGAAACTGTACTACTCCCAAAATAGTAAGTCCAGTTGATCAGATTTAGTTTTGTTTCTATGAACTCTTTCCTGGATGAATCAAAATCTACATCATCATAATAATAATAATGATACATAATATTTATACAAGTGTTTCTAAGAGGTCCTCTATTAACTCTCATTTGTTGTTGTTGTTTGTAGAAGATAAGCAGTTATCAGCCGTCTTTTCCATCATTGTATTGATTAAATTAATTTATCAATAAATCATAATAATAAAAAGATCACTAAAAAATAAAATAAAAACATAAATTGATGTAAGAAAAATATTTTTGTAAAGATTACTGATTAGAATTATTATTAAAATATTTATACCCCCTATTTTGACCTCATTGTGCTTGATAAACAATCCAACACACCTCTTTCTTCTAATTTCAAATATATTTAATTTCTTGAAATGTTTTGTCATCAAGAGATAATGTTCAATACCTTGTCACCAACTAAGTCAAGTGAACAAAGAATATACATGCCAAAAAAGAAATAAAAATGTATTTTTGGAATGGGACATACCATGATGTACAGTAGAAAGTTGTACTATGTTTACGAGCTGAACATCTGTCTCACGAACGTTGACCTCATTGTGCTTGACAAACAATCCAACACACCTCTTCCTTCTAATTTCAAATATTGAATTTTTTGTCATCAAGAGATAAGCACAATATCCTTGCCAAAAAGATACTAATATTTATTTTGGGAATGGAAACAAACCATGATAAAGAATGTTGTACTCGTACAAGATCTATGATCATGAGCGGAACAAGCTGTCTCTTGACCTTTGACCTGATTGTGCTTCACAAACAATCCACCACATCCCTCCCTTCTCATTTCAATTATTTAATTTGTTGCAGTTTTTTTGTCCTCAACTAAATCAAGAGAAGACACAATATACTTGCCAAAAATATATCAACCTTTATTTTGGGAAAATACCATGATGTAAAAAAAAGTTGTACTATGTTCATGAGCTGAACATCTGTCTCACGACCTTTGACCTCAATGTGCTTGACAAACAATCAAACGCATCTCTCCCTTCTAATTTCAAATATTCAATTTTTTTGAATGGTTTGTCATCAAGAGATAAGGACAATATCCTTGCCAAAAAGATATCAATATCTATTTTGGGAATGGAACTTACCATGGTGGAGAATGTTGTACTTGTGCAAGATGTTCATGAGGTTAACAGCCGTCTCGCGACCTTTGACCCCATCCTGCTTGACGAGCCAATCGGTGACCTCCCTCCCCACAAAGCATTGCTGATATGATCTGAGATGGTACCTCCTGTCTTTTATCAAGCCTGTAGCATTCAGGTTGTGTCTGGTGGGAGACAAAAAAGAACTACATTTAAAAGAACTACATTAGAACTTTGGAGAGAAAGTTTATGGATTAATGAACTGGCTGGAAGCTGAAAAGTTACAAGTAAAACTTCTGAAAAAGCATGGTTATTAACTTATTATCATCCAAGATGGTACCTGTGTCTTTTATTAAGCCTGCAGCTTTAAGGTCATGTCTGGTGGTGGTGGGGAAGTCTGAACTTTGAAGGAGTTTAAGGTGGTAATTAAACACAATGGATTGGTATGTGGACTGGATTGTAAAAAAAAAAAAGCACAGAGAGAGAGAGAGAGTGAAGCAGCTCTCACACTTTGGCGAGTTGCATAGAGTTTGTCACGACCTATAGACAATAGCTGACCAGAAGTGCTGGAATTTTTTTTTTTTGTCCACGGAGGATCTGAATAGAAAGATTATCTCACATGCGTCAATAGATTTTCTTCCATGAATACACAGACAATAGCTCGCTGAACAAAAGACTAGATCAGCGCAGTGCGGCGACTGCTTTGGCCATGTCCAAAACAAGCGTGGCTCTTCGGCGACCTGACATCTGCTCATCTTTTGTTCAGGGGCTATTGTGTGTCCATGCATGGGAGGATGTCTTTTCACACAAGTGTCATCTTCTCATTCATTCCCAAGTTGAACAAAAGGCATTCTTGCAGATCTATTACAGCGCTTGTGATCTGCTAGCGGACGCTATGTCGTGGCAACTCGTATGCAACTCGCCAAAGTGTGAGAGCTGCTTGAGAGGGGGAGAGAGCTGATGAGCAAGAATGCAAGAGGAGGAAACAATAGAATAGAATGTACATGTAGACCTGTGAGAGTAGACTTGAACGGGTGCCAGAAATAACTGAAGACGGATGTAGAGAGAGAGAGAGAGAGAGAGAGAGAGAGAGAGATAATGTAGATGGAATGCAGGGTGAAGGTGATAGATGGATGCTCAGGAATGAGGATGAGAATAATAGATTGAACTGAACTACATACTGATGAGACACTGAATAATATAATTAACTGAACTAAATACCAATGAGAAACAGAATAGTAGAATGAACTGAACTAAATACCACTGAGAAACAGAATAGTAGAATGAACTGAACTAAATACCAATGAGAAACACAACAAACTATACAAAGACAAATAACTAAAGAAACCAAATGTCAAAATAAAGATCCTACAATAGTAAACATTCTATGAACCACAAGGATACTACATCCATACATGAGTTAGAGAAATGTCAACATTGAGTGATACAGGATTAAAGTAATAATGCATGAAAACAAAATGATTTGTAGAAGCTATCTCTTGTGCTCATTTCTTTGTTCTGAATCTGATCCTTTCTCAAATATTGAAAGGAAGTCGTCATGTTACAGCTCAAGTGATTAAGTCACTTTCATTGTGCTTTAAAAACAATAACCATACTAACTAAAACGTGTCAGCTTCAAGTACACTCATGATATGTAATTCCTAATCATTGGATTGTGTGTTGTTCTAGTTAAAAGTGAACTTTTCTGACTTTGTCGCCTACTCACTGTTTACAAAGATCTAAGAAAGAATACTTACAGACTTAGTCTGGTTTCAAACATGGTTATTTAAATAAACATGGAATTTGATCTGATCAAAAGGACAAGGTCTTAAAGGGATGTAGTAACTTTGTTGTGAGAAAACTGACCAAGGGTAAAATCAAATGTGTATTTCTGTGATCTGAAACATCCACTGCATGATGTGTGAAAATTCCATGGTAAATGAATGTCATATAATATTAATGAGTACAAATGCAAAGTGATGTTGGCTAACTCGTTGCACTGACTTTGTACACAGTTGAAAGTCTCCACTAGGGACTTTCAAATCCGAACACTTCAATTATATAATCTAATGAATTAGAATTCACAGCTGTTCAAATTGTTTAACAAATAGAAAATGTTTTATCATTTGCGTTCTACATTTAACACAGGCCTCCCCTAACCTACATGTATGCCACTGCTCTGAGTATTTTTTGTGAATATTTACCAAAGGTTACATTTTGGGGGTCAGATTAATGAGGGGGCACTTTACACCCCCCCCCCCCCCCCCTCTGTAGCTACTTCCTGACTGGACATGTGGTCACTTACCTGAGCTTTTCTCCAATAATGAGGACATTTCCCGCTGCCTTGGTACCGAGTGAAACTATGGCAGAGCTGTCAAACGAACTCCCGTTGGGTCTCTCCTTCATTGTGATATCGGTGACGGGAATATAGTTTCCCTAACTATCCTACAATGTAGGCCTCTACAATATCTAGGCTGCAAAATCTGTACATTGTAAACAAAACAAAAATTCAGATTAGCACAGTGCAGTTTTATTTGTAAACATACAAGAGCTGGCAGGATTCAAACAAATAAAACAATTATTATTTTTTATTTTTTTGGTGGCTAGCTTCAACCCTAACTCTAAATTTGGTGGCTAATAGGTCAGATTTATATAAGTCAGATTAGGGTTTGAGTGAATTTCCTCTACAAAACCCAGTCAGCTCCCTAGCAAAATCTGGGTTAGGGTTAAGGACTTAAGGTTAAGGTTAGGGTTGAAACTAGCAACCAAAAATTACATATCCCCCTAAACTAAGGCTTTAAGGTCCCCGTATAAAGCTGCCCCCCTATAAAGCCTGTACTTTCTTACCATAATTTACTTGGTGGACCATACAAGGAGATATCCCCGGTTGCAAACTGCTGTAACAAGCAAAACGTGAGGGATATGCCCGACTTGTGAGAGTATGGGTAACAAAATAAAACAATATATCAAATTGTGTTTGAAATGGAAAAAAACACCTGTGTCCATAATAATGCTGTAACTGACCTTGATGATCGGATCGTTTGATCGGATCGGCAAAATTTTATCGATCTTCGAAATCGGATCGATGATCGGGATCGGATGATCGGCTAAAAAAAAAAAAAAAAAAAAAAAAAAATTTTTTTTTTTTTCTTTGGAAAAATGATCCCCAAAAAACACATTTTGGGAATATAAATGAATACCGAAGCAACATATATCCATATTAATAAGCCCAAGGTAATCTTGTACGGGTATGCTTTCATTTCAAACTGATTACCTCTTCTTTTACAAAATTACTCACGCTGATTTTGAGCTTAGTCCCATGTGATTAATTTGGCGTAACCTTTCACAATCACATGGGATTTAATTTTGTAAAAGGAGAGTTAATCAGTTTTAAATGAAAGCATACCCATACAAGATTACCTTGGGCTTATTCATATAGATATATGTTGCTTTGGTATTCATTTATATTCCCAAAATATGTTTTTTGGGATCATTTTCCAAAGATCTTCCGATTTTTTCTGCATGATCGGAAATTGGCAAAAACGGTCCGATCATGTATGATCGGATCGTGATCGGCATGCCGATCCGATGATCGGTTACAGCACTAGTCCATAAGAGTATGCCAGAAAAGAAAAGGTAAAAATTAATGAAATATCTGGTGGGAAAAAACCCATTACTCAATGCATGACTCCATAGAGAGGTGAAATGTGATGTCATCTATGACGTCATAAACATCTTTTTTTAGAATTTTCAAATTTGAACTTCATTTTCAGAAAGAGCATACAAAATTAAGGCTGAGTCATGTCGGTAATTGTCGGAACCGGGTCCCGATAAACTTTGACCGGTCGGGAACCGGTATCCCGATAAATTTTTACCGTCGAAACTCGGACCGGTAAAATCATGCAATCGTGCACGCATCGGCAAAATGCACTGTTTGGGGCTTATATTGCTCTTTTTATATGCAAATAACATAATAAATACTGAGGCTTTAATGGATTTACATATATCAATCTTTACGGGAAAATAGTTACAGTATCCAGAATTAACTCAGTTTCGCATGAAAAGTTTTTTTTTTTTCGAAGTAAATTCATCGTTTGTTCACCATTGCCCATCGCAACACGGTTCACAGAAACTTAGCCCGCTAGTCTGGGGGAAACATCACATGTACGATCGCTTGTGACTGTGAGCCACTGCATGCCCTTAAAAAGTGGCTATAAATTAGCCTTTTCGCAATCAACACCATTTTGATATTCTACTTACATGATTTCGAATGGCATTTGACAGCCGAACAGAAAAAAAAAGAGCCCCGAAACAATGAAAACAACTACTCAAAACATCGATAAAAAACGACTACATCGCTCCAATTCGCTCGTATACCCTGTGTGCAAGTTACGGGGTCTCTTTTCTTGCGCAAGATATCCATCCGCCGGGGACTTCCCCAATTCCTGGCGGATGGATCTTGCCGATAGAGGGCGGACTGGAACATAGTTCCACCGGCCCAGCGTATGAATCTCGCGGAAGAAAAAGAGACCCGTAACTTGCACACAGGGTATACGAGTGAATGGGAGCGATGTAGTCGTTTTTGATCAATGTTTTGAGTAGTTGTTTTCATTGTTTTGGGGCTCATTTTTGTTTCTGTTCGGCTGTCAAACGCCATGAAATCATGTAAGTAGAATATCAAAACATTTTTAAATGGTGCAAATGACCAAAAAACGTATTTTGAGCCACTTTTTGAATGCACTGGCTCATCAGCTGGATCATACAAAGATCCATCAGACAACTCCCCTGGAGTATCGGACTAATATTTTGTGCACATCCGCCGACAATATCGTTCAAATGACTAGCAATTTTGCGCTTCCTGTTCAATTTCTGACTGTCAAACGAAGTAATGAACCAAGAATTTCTCGAAAATAACCACTCTTTAAAGTAAATGATATCAATTGCCCCGTTTTTATTTGAATTCCGCTACATTATTTTGATAATCTTAATTTCTTTTTTAACATTTTATTTTTTTCTATTTTTTTTCGGGGCACTGTTTCCCGATATACCGAACCGGGTCCCAATTGAAACGGTCGGTAACCGGTGTGATCGACCGAACCGACTCAGCCTTATACAAAATAATATCTAAATACTGAAAATCAATTGAATATGTTAAGTATTGGCTGAGATATGCCCATCCGAATGATTTTTGTTTCCAATAGGCAATCAGTATTATATATAGTGCACTGGTTGACTTTATGAACCAGTGCACTATAACACTGATTGCCAATTGAAGTAAAAATCATTTGGATGGGCATATCTCAGCCAATACTTAACATATTCAATTGATTTTCTGTATTTTAGACATTATTTGTCATGCTCTTTCTGAAAATGAAGTTCAAATTTGAAAATTCTAAAAAAAGATTTGTATGACGTCATGGCTTCTGTACTCTATAGATCCATCAAAGTTCAAACGGGTCTATGATGACTTGCCATTAAAGGGATCTAGTAACTTTGTTGACATGTGCAAAGAGTGGTGAATGGTTGATGCAATGTATAGTGTTGTTATCTCATATGTCCACAGGGTATTGTGTGAAAATTTCAAGTCAAATGGACATTGCATTGCCAAGTAATGAGTGAAAATGCAAAGTGATATTGGGTGATATTCACTAACTCACTGCATTCACTTTGTACAGGGATGAAAAACTCGCCCGGAGTTTTTCTTATCTGAATACTTTGATCGTACATATCTTTGTAACGAAAGGGAAATTTGAAAAACCGAAACCTGTCCCGTGATTTTATTGTTAATACGAATACAACAAGGTATAAGGGAACCGCTAGAATTGAAATTTTATTTTGAGGATTTGGACAATGTTACTAAGACCCCGTTTACAGTGAGCAAAAGGCCAGGCCAGGCCGCGGCCAGGCCGCGGCCTGGCCCCGCACTGTAAACGCACCGGGGCCAATTGCGCGGCCAATTGCGAGGCCAAACTGGCCGCGCATTTGGACCAGCTCTGGAGGTAGTCTCGGCCTCGGCCTGGCCCGGCCTTTTCTCACTGTAAACGCACCGGGGCCAATTGCGCGGCCAATTGCGGGGCCAACTGTTACCCCGGAAGTGAAAGGATCATTACGTCATAGGATAGTGACGCCGTACCATAACAATCGAACCCACGCTTTCATGGTATTTTCTTCGGTGTGTCAAGCCAAGTACGTCATCCTCCTGTCATTGTCACGATTTTGCACTCGAAGTCGACGAAGTCGATCTTCCTCGTCCATATTCTCGTGTTGTAGGGTAGAACAAAGATTAATCAATTATTATATTAGGTACGGGCAGCTGTGATATTCGAAAGTTCGCCGTGCATTTAACATGCATAAACATAGGGAATTGGGGAAAAGATTCATTGGAAATATCCGCGCGCGCGCGCGACCGGATCTACACTGTGACCCCCGGCGCGCCCCCCCAAATAATCGTTTGTTTACATGCAGAGCGCCACTACGACAAAATATTGGAAGGTTACAATGTAGGCCGCGGCCTGGCCTCGCACTGTAAACGCACAAAATTGCGGGGCCAACTCGGCCGCGGCCTGGCCCGGGCCTGGCCCGGCCCTGCCTTTTTCTCACTGTAAACGGGGTCTAAGTCCCTTTAATCCCAGGTGAGTTTTTCATGTTGCGTCTTGTCTTTCTCTGGACAGAATTTTCAATATTTTTGTTTTATAAATTCTGTTGAGACGTGAAATACCATGTCCATGACACTACTAGAGACACTGATTTTCCGCGATCGCGGAATTGACCATTTGAAACGGAAAACGGAAAAAAAAAAAATAAATAAATTTAAAAAAAAAAAAAACAAAAAAAAAAAAAAAATTTCTTCTTCTTCTTTTTCTTTTTCGGAGCCCGTTCCGAAAAAAACGAAACCGGGACCCGATGGTGACAGTCGGGAACCGGTGTGACGGACCGAACCAACTCAGCCTTAACAATAGATTTTCAATTATGAGAAAAATTTATAACAAATGGTTAGATAATTGCAATGAGTACTGCTGCTCACGAATGTATGAATATTCATTAGCAGCAGTAATTTGCTTAATAAACTTGCATTTTTTACATCTGTAACCAACATTTTTATTTTGAGAAAAATGTATTATGTTGCTGAATGCTACAACAGACAGTAAGCTCTTGTCATGCCATGGGCCAGTGTAATATGCATTGAACATGACTAGAGGGTTTCTATTTTTTTTTTTTTTTTTTTTTTTTTTGCTGTACCTGTGTATAAGGCGCACCCCCGACTTTGAAATTTTTTCCGACGGAAAAAAGTGCGCCTTATACACGGAGATTTACGGTAATGAATAAATTTTAAAGATATTTACTCTCTGGCCTGTGGTAAGTCCTTCCTGATATCAGGCATGACACATTCCCCCCAAATTTTGATGATTTGTGGGTGAAAATCATGATTTTACCCTACTCATTGAATTTTGTATGGAGTTCTATGTAAACGGAATTTGCAGTTTTTCACATTACAAAGTCTATGGCAAAACGGAATTTCCGTTTTTCAGGCAGGTAAAAACGGAATTCCAGATTTTCTGAAACGGAAAAGGCCTTTTTTTTAAACGGAAAATCAGTGTCCCTACACTACAATATGCAGGACAAAAGTATATTTCAGACATTGATTTTTGCATAGATTGGAAACTTTAAAATTGGCCCGGGGAAATTGGTTGTTATCAAACCATCTTCCCACCTCTCTGATCAAACTCTGGTCAATCTACACCTTTGTCCCGGCACATTATTTCAGTTACTTGAAATGCTACAGCAAGTCACGGTCAGCTCCATAGCCAAATCTGGCTCAATCCCGGCCAAACTCCCCGCCCCATCCCCATTACATGTGGGTACCTATACAGGTACCCACATACACACCTACATCAAAACGTAAGGTAGGGTTTCCCCCCGTTTATTCATTCCACTTATTTCATGAACTTTGTAATCTATAAGGTGAAATTAAATCATTGAAAGATGTGTTTTTGATACTTACCCACTTTTCTTGCTATGAATCAGCCAATATTTCACGTTCATTTGCCATGCAGTCGCGTCGAGCGCTGATCATCGCACACGCTTGCGACGGAAGTACCGTGAAAAGTGTGTTGCTGAAATGACCTTTCGTTAGGTAGTCTTCGTCCAGCCAGGAATTGATACGTTGTAAATTACTTACGCACATTATTGTATGCCTGTCAAATCGGAAATAAAGTGTGTGCCACTGAGTGCGCTTGAGATGAAACTACCGTATTTTGCTTGCGAATTGTTGTTTTTCAAACTTTTAAAGAATATGGATTTAAAAATTGTAACCACTGATTTTTGAATAGAATTAAATAAAATACGATGGAATATATTTATTTTTTATGAAAAAACGTACATTATACATTAAATTAAATTATACATTTTTACTTTGCAGTTTTAACAGTCGATGATGAGCCTTGCTTCCGACCAAAACAATTTTGTATGATTGATGACGTATGTAATTATGCGCTAGCTACACAGTGAACACCATTTTCACGTGTGCGGTGATGCTGTGTTGACGTGCAAGCAGGACCAACGAATATTATTGAAGCCCATTTCAATTTAGCTAGGGGCAACGTGACGCCATCAAATGGAGAATTTTTCATCGGCCATCTAGCAAGATCTACAAAGTTAGGTGAGAAAATACAAAATAAGAAATCATTCATGAACAATAGTCTTTACAACTAACCCCAAAAAGGGGGGTTAGTGAAGTCACTACTGCTATACAGCAGTGTGACTTTTGGGCATACTTGCCCATACAGTTTCCCATTTGCTAGTGTACATCGTAACGCGGACGTGCCCCGCCCCAAATCCCAGCCTTTTGGCAATGTTTGGACAGAGTGAATTTCCTCGACAAAATCTGGTCAGCTCCCTAGCAAATCTGGCTCAATCCCAGCCAAACTCCCCACCCCAAATCCCAGCCTTTTGGCTAGAGTGAATTTCCGACAAACCCCGGTATATTCCCGACCCACCCGGGCAAAATAAGTGAAATTCCCCCGACAAACCCCGGTATATTCCCGACCCACCCAGGCAAAAAAAAAATCCTAAAATCCCCGGCCAACTTGGATGCAAGTCCCGGCCATCCCCGGGTACCCAGGGGTCGGGAATACAATTGACAAGTGCATTACGGTCACGTAAAAATAGCCACTGTGAAAAATGTTACCTTTCATTTATAAGAATGTTATTTTTTGATGGTGGTAACTTTTCATTTTGTCTTTAGTTCACAAAATTACTTAAATTAGTCTGAGTAATGAACTATGTAGTATGAGTTAATCTTAATTAATAACATGCTTTCTTTTTACTTCAGACTTCACTTAACTTCTTAAGTCTAAACTAAGTTTAATAAAAAGACCTCCATCATGAATTAAAAATAATATACATGCATCACGATCAGGCATCATTCAGAATTAAAAATAATCCAAATCTTTAAAAATAAAACTTTAAAATAAAAGTAAAATTAAAGTTAACCTACACAAAAAATGAAACTGAAACAAAAGAGATTCAGATGGAGATCGACCCAGGCCAATGGAATGTAAACTAACCTCTATTAAGTATTATTTACATAGAATGGCTTTAATAATTTCAATTTCACATGGTACCTTATAACATGTATATTATTTATACTTTATAGTAATGTGTGTGATAATGCATGGGGCACCATGCCACATACGTGTAGTCGGAAGCTTCACTCAGCTCAGCGAATCGTCCCCCTGAGGTTCGGCCGGGCGGAGTGCAGTGGCAGCTCAGTGGCACTGCTCGGCGTGCGGCGACGGCGTGGTCACACGGGTTACGATGTGCAAGCACAAGCCACACCAAGGTCAACTCAGATTTTCCCCACGATCACCTCAGGCCTCACTCAGATCCTCATTTTGTGAATAGATGATGACCAATGCAAATATGTAGTTCTATTCAATCTTGGAACTCAGGCGTAATACTGTATATTTCTAGGCTAGCGATGCCGATGCGATGGTGATACAATTTGCATACACGCACACACATACATAAATGGCATGTTTATTTTCTGTACATAAACATAACAGACGGTACGGTACGCGTTTACGGTACCTATATAAAACACATACAAAATGCGTCGTCACAAATAAAGTAGGGCGGGTCACGGTGGTGGCGTGGCCTGGGATGGGCTAGACAGAAAAATCCATCTCGTTATGGGAGTCCTTTAATATGATGAAGCCAAAGAACGTCAAAGAACCCTCGAAACATTGGCCGATTTTCGGACTATAGTCTAGGCCTGGGTGGGCGGCGTGGTACCTGTACCGTACACCGTTATAATTAGATGAACCCGTTCGTCGAGCGATATAAATCCATACACAATTTGAATCACAATGCACCAGACAAAACCACGCACATGGCTTAGAGCGTGTGCGGTCAACCGGGGGTCAACCATTGGTCAACTGATCCGATTTGACCAACGCACGTGCCCTTTATGATGAAGTCGAACAACCTATAGTACTACTGTATTATGTAGGCCTCCAAGATGACCCCCATCCGAGTACCACCCCCACCATCACCACCACCATGCACCCCCATCACCAGCACCACCACCACATAGCTATTCTACCATGCACCACCGCCACTACCACTACCACCACCCATATACCACCATCACCACTACCACCGCCACATATGCACCATCACCATTTTCACCACCACCATCAACCCTACCAGAGGCACTGGCGTACCCAGGATTTGTTCAAGGGGGCCGGGGGGGGGGGGGGGGGGGGTATTTCGTCGACCAACATTTTTCGAGGGGGGGGGGGGGGGGGGAGGTGTCGGTGAAGATTTTTCGAGGGGGGGGGGGGGGGGTGTTGGTGAAGATTTTTTAAAGCCGAGTCCGAGATCCTTCAAAAAGTTTCGAGGTCGAGACCAAGATCCGTAAAAAAATGTTGAGGCCTCGAGACCACTTAAATTCGGTAAAGGGGGGGGGGGGATTCGACCCCCCCCCCCCCCCCCTGGGTACGCCTATATGACCACCACCACCCATATACCTGTCCACCATCACCACTACCGGCACCACCACCTCCACCAACAATACCACTATACCAGCCACTACAAATTCATCATGAACAATTACAATATTACAAACCAACAAAACCAACAGTCCTTTCTAGGACTACCAACAGTCCTTTCTAGGACTACCAACAGTCCTTTCTAGGACTACCAACTGTCCTTTTTAGGACTCTCCTAGAAAGAATACCAACAGTCCTTTTCAGGACTATCCCAACAGTCCTTTCTAGGACTACCAACAGTTCTCTTTAGAACAGTCCTTTCTAGGACTACCAATAGTTCTTTTTAGAACTCTCCTAGAAAGAATACCAACAGTCCTTTTCAGGACTACACCAACAGTCCTTTCTAGGACTACCATAGTCCTTTTCAGGACTCACCAATCCACCCATCTCACATGGTGCAACCGCAAACCACACGTATTAATTACAAACCATACCACGTTCAACAACAATTCTGCAACAACTTCGTAACGAACAACAATAACACGACCAACATCACCAACAACACGACGCAATTACACCACACACATGCACATTACACTGTAGATCATAAAGTTGGTATATTTTATTTAAACATGAATTTTCATTATTTTTCCTGTTTTGTGCACCTAATGAATCATTTTAGACTAAATATAATGATTATTATGTGTCCAAACTACCAATGTACAATACATGGCTGCATACATGTGCACTGAGCCTCCTGTTTTGAGCTTCGAAAGGCAGGACCTTTGATGATTGGCCCATTTCCCTTCCCAAAATGCCAATTAAAGCGTATGTCCAAAAATCATCACTTTCTCAGAGTTGGCTGTAAAATTATCAACCAAAGTTGGCACAGAATCAGGCTCTCTAGGCCATACTTCCGTCCAACGTCATTGGCTATACACGCCCACCAGGAAGGGGTGTCAACAAGCAATGTCCATAATATTTCGTTGGAACGTCGTAGGTTACGGTCTGTAAACTCCTCAGACATCATCGAGAGGAGGGTCAATTAAAGCCACGGGAATATCTAGGACGTCCACGATTGACCACCAGGATAGATGATTGCAAATTGCATAACCTGCATGTGCCGTAGAAACCGGACATGCCAACAAGGAGCCTTCGCCGTCTATGAAGAAGAGTCTTCTTCATAGCCGGCGAAGGCTCCTTTTTCTTCTTAGAAGACACTATGGAATCAACGCCTTCCGCCAAACTGTACATCAGAGATCGCTCTAACATGGTCACCGAACAAGACACACTACCAAGTGTCCACTCCAAACCATGCAACAAAGATTTACTGGACGTCCCTGGACTAGGGTGTAGAGAAGATCGCCGCTTGGACACTCGTGATATGTCATCTTGATGAGTACCACCGTTGGGCCGTCACAACCTCAAGTCGTTTTGTGAATGCATAAATCTTGAAGCTTCTCGCCACGTAATCGACGAACCCTTTGTCTTCCATCTGTTCGGTCAAGGAAACAGGAAAAAGAATGAAAATTGATCTTAAAAAAATAAAATCAAACTTTATGATCAACAGTGTATAATTGCACAGATAAAGTTGCAATGTAAGGGTAAATTACATGGGTGTAGGATGCGGGGGGGGGGGGGGGGCGATGGGGGGCTGCGGCCCCCGGGTCCCCTGGAGTTTTGAAAACGGGCAATATTCGGGGGGGGGGGGGGAAACACCTCAAATAAGGGTTAAATATGTCATATTCGGGCAAAACAATGGTACATTTGGACATGCTCATGTACGTAATAAACGTAATTTTGGGGCAAACAGGCTATAGGCCTATACGAGCAAAAACCCGGAACTTGTTGGTAATTCGGTAAGTCGGTTTTGAAGAAATGGGCTGGGCATTTTAAGTTCACACAATGTGTGTAAAAGACCTATAATGATTGTAAAATTGAAACAATCATATCATCGCCAATTATGGACCAATTAGTTAGAACAAAGCATCAAATGAACGCTTGTGATGAGGCATTTGTAATGGTATGAACATCAACATCTACATTTTGAATTTTACCGGGTTTTTGCCGGGTTTTGCTATAGCCGGTCTCATTTTGTTAATAATTGTATGTAAATCTAATAGTAATAGTTAGGTATTAAATAGTCAGTTATATATATTTAGCTCTATTTTAGTTGGCAAAGCGAGAAATCTTGAATAAGTGTGTAAAGGGGGACTGGGTCGGATGGTGACTTGCCATTTGGTCTACAACCATTTGGTCCACTACCCATTTGGTCCACTGTCATTTAGTCTAAACCCGGTTCGTCCACAGTAAGTTCGTCTACGAGCCATTTGGTCTATAAGCCAATTCGTCTACATGCCAATTCGTCCAATAACCACATGGTCTACTACTCAATTAGTCTAATGTGCATTTCGTCTAATAGCCAGTTAGTCTACTTATCAATTGGGCTACTACCAATTGGTCTATACATCATTTAGTCTACAAATCATTTGGTCTACATGTACATTTGGTCTACTATTTAGTTGGTCTACTAACCAGTTAGTCTACTATACATTTGGTCTACTATTCATTTGGTCTACAATCGATTTGGTCTACAACTCATTTGGTCTACAAATCATTTGGTCTACATGTACATTTGGTCCACCATCCACTTCGTCTACCAAACACGTGGTCTACAATATATTTGGTCTACCAGTCATTTAGTCTACACATCTGTTCGTCTACAATCGATTTGGTCTATTTGGTCCACAATCCATTTACAAGCCAAATAGTCAATCTGCCATGTAGTAGGTTATCATTTGCCATTTCTTTAACGAGTGGCGAGAGCATGCAAATTACGTCGGGGCACGCCCTATGTATCTCTTTTTTTTATGAACCCCTTACGTTTGATGTTTTGATCAAATTATTATCGGACATTGAGCTACATATATCATGGTAAATATTCATATGTAGCCTACATTGCAAAACAAAATAAACTTAATACAGAAAGTCATCATGGAGTATACAAAAGGGAGAGAGGAACAGAGAGTCAAAGACGATAGAGCAGAGAGATTGACAGAGAGAGTAAGAGAAAAGAAGAGTATTAACATTACTCTCAGCATCAATCATCATATAAACACATCTCTGTAAACATTAAATTATACATAATATGACCCCGGCTGGAGAGATCATGCAGTCATTCTATAACTGGAACAAGGGTGTTTTAGTATGATGTTGCTTCGACTACTGTATCGTGAATAATGAATGTAGAAAGTTCTACAGTACAGCATAGTGTTTGACCACCAAGGCCAAACTGGCCACATTCCATAGTTTTATGGGGGTTCACTGCAGTGGGCAGACATAACACTTTGGCTGTCCAGACAAAACAATTCACTGAGAGGAAAACAATTACTCATATTATTCACAAACATGAAGTATAAAAAGTGGAATCGAGTGTGAGGATTTCCTAAGAATGTCTTATTAAAACAGCATAGCATTAATTAACTTCACGTTAATCAAATAAAAAGAATAAAGACACAACTACCTACCTAATGTCACAATATATTGCGCCAATGTGTAGAAATTCTGCATCATATTTAGCTTCTTGTCATCATGTGAATTGATATTAATGTAAATATTGTTTTCAGACATTTTCAACTTTTGTATAACGTGGTAATGTTGACCATGTATATATTCTTTTCATGTATTGGTGTTGGCATGTGCAAAAAGTGATGATTGGTTGATATAATGTATATTGTTGTTATCTATTATGTCCACAGGGTATTGTGTGAAAATTTCAAGTCAAATGGATGTTATGTGACCGAGTATAGCAAAATGCAAAGTGATATATTCACTAGACCTAACTCACAGCACTCACTTTGTACACGGATTCAAATATCCAACGGATATTTTATTATCTGCAAACTTCAATCGTACATATCTTTGTAACGAAAGGGAAATTTGAAAAAAAACGTAACCTGTCCCATGCTTTTTTTGTTAATACGAACTAAACAAGGTATAAGAGAACTGCTAGATTTCCAATTGGATTTTGAGGATTTGGACAATGTTACTAAGTCCCTTTAATCGGTATTATATACTTTGTAAAGATATATATCATGTATATAGGGTAGGTTTATTTTTTAAAAATCGTAACTTACAAAGATAACTGTTTTACATAACATCGATAGAAGTATGTATACTCCGCAAAAAAAGAAACTGGACACTTGTATAAGACAAAATATTTCATATTCATTTACGATAAAATAAATGATGTTTTATATCAAATTAAAGATAAAATGACCCTCTTCAATATTGGCATAAAATCCAGATGAAATCATTCATGCATGACTTGTCACGGTCAATTAATCACAGCAAGGTCTGTTTTCAAAAATAGCAAAAATGGAACATCCACTCGACCATATAAATGTCGATAAGCATAATCTAAAATGCTATATTCATGACATGACATCATTTTTCATTACAAATGTGTCCTTTTCTATCTTCATCTCAATACAAAGTATAAATGCAGACAAATTGTGAACATTATAGGTTTTATTTTCATTTAAATGTAACAAAATGGGGAATTCCATGGCAAAGGTTTATTAGTCAAAACCACAGTTTGTGCCCTTCTTTCAGCATGAAAATGGTATAAATTCTTCTCAAGAATTCTACCGTAGTCCACAGATCTTCAAAACCGGATGTCACCCTTGGTCAAACAGTTGGGCATTCTTCAATTAACATGTCATTTCTCAACGTAACTATGGTTAAAATTGTACGGGACACATAAAACAGGCAAGCTTTATGCCTCAAAGACAGGCCAATATGTTGATGTTCTCATGACCTGGCCCTGTTTTATTGAAAAAGGGTGTATTTTCTGAGTTTGTTTATAACATTAAAGTGAAATAATGTCATATTTACTTGCCCCGCACGTCTCGTTTTAAGTGAAACGCTTACTATCATTTCAGTCGAATGGTGTTGTCCTCCATTGTTTTTGCTATTTTTGAAAACAGACCTTGCTATTGTTAATTGACCATGGCATTTCATGCATGGACGATTACACCTTTCATGTACACCCCGCATGTAGAAGACTAAATTTCCTTTAATTTGATATATGATAATGTACACTTTATCGTACATAAATATAAAATATTTAAACTTATACAAGTGTCCAGTTTCTTTTTTTGCGGAGTATATAATAATAATAATAATATATTGCACTTATATAGCGCCTTATGTATAACAGACACACGCGCACAGACATCCTATCATATACATTCACAGATAACATGCCTACACCATCTTGTAAGAGTCTCGACCATTATACCAGTCCTGTTCTCTTCAGAAAGCGGGACAATCTAATGAATCACTAAATTGTCACACTTTTTAAAATGGAGTACTGTATATTAAGTGCAGATCGCGCGCAAACAAAATTAACCCATGATGACGGGCTTCAATTTGAAACATACTTTGGGGGATTCTGAATTCTTAAATGCAAAACACTCGCCATTATCCGTTTTTAAATATTTAATTTTTCTATTTGAAAATGAATAATGTATTATGGTCGTTTTTCCATTTTCAAAATCGCCAAAAAACACGGGAATCTGGTACAATATTCATTTTTTGTTTCGTTTTTAAATAGAAAAATAAACGCACAAGGATGGGCTTCAATTAGAAACAGAGCTCGGGATTCGGAATTCTGAAATGCAAAACACTCGCCATTATGCGTTTTTCAATATTTCGTTTTTCTATTTGAAAATGGATATTGAATTCTGGTCGTTTTCCATCTTTTAAAATCGCAACAAAAATGGGATTCTGGTCAATTTTTCATTTTGATTTTGTTTTCGTTTTCCAATTGAAAAATGAGTTATCCATCTGTACCTTGATTTATAACTCCACCATGCTCGAAATGTATAGAAAATTACAAATCACTAATTCAAAAACCTATTATAATTCAAAAAGAGCCATTCACACAAGAGGGAGCTCTCTAAAAAAGCATTTTTCATGCAAAATTATGCAAGTGAAGTTTTTTTTAAAATAATGATTAGATAGAAAGATTTTTTGTAGAAAAAGTGTAGGCATGAAACAAAAACAAATCATAGAAATTTTTTTTTTGAAAATAGGAAGCGTGCTTTTTTTGTTACAACCATATTTGGAGGTTTATAATTTTTAACATTAATACGTTATACATTATTTTGGTATATTATTCGGAACGCCACGATTAGATTAGCTGGACTAGATGTAAATTCGTGAAATCTCAAATAAGGTGTTCTGT
The DNA here is from genome assembly GCA_037951105.1 of Echinarachnius parma. Taxonomy (NCBI): domain Eukaryota; kingdom Metazoa; phylum Echinodermata; class Echinoidea; order Clypeasteroida; family Echinarachniidae; genus Echinarachnius; species Echinarachnius parma. Next base: position 100,614 of record JBAMJV010000001.1, read on the forward strand.
TTCTCGAAGAGTTACTTCTTGTACCACCGTGTACATGTGTAACCATACTAACAAAACAATTGAAATACGATGAATCATATGTCTTGCTTGCCGGATTATGCACACTTTTTTTGCGTGAACATAAATAAAAGCAAATCACAAGTGAAATTACATATTTTACCTGCTAATGTTTAAAGGGGTAGTTTAGTTTTGGTAAGGCTGAACTTTAGTAGCCAAAACCTGCACAGTAACATTATAAACGTATAGTTATAACTCCACCATGCTCGAAAGGTATACAAAATTACAAACGAATAAGTAAAAAGCCTGTTATCATGCAAAAAGAGCCATTAAAACACAAGAGGGCGCTTTTTTATAAGGCATTTGTTTCAACCATTTTTCATACAAAATTATACATGCGATGTTTTATTAATATAATGATTAAATAGCGAGATCATCAACAACTATTTAAAAAAACGCTTTTGAAAATTTTTGAAAAAGTGCAAGCATTTTTTTATTTTTTTCAAAAAGTCATGTAATTATTTGGGCCCCAAATAATTATAAGATCAGATATATTTATTGATATTTCAGCCGTTTCTGGGTCGATTTTGACCAAATAAAGTTTATTCTGCCATTAGAATTGCATGTTCTCTCAAATTCGACACTCAGTTTTTAGCTCATCCGGCCCGAAGGGCCCGATGAGCTTATGCCATGGCGTGGCGTCCGTCGTCCGTCCGTCCTTCCGTCCGTCCGTCCGTCCGTCCACAGTTTTCAAAATGCTTCTTCTTCGTTATTTTTCAACCGATTTTGATTCTGATTGTTTCATAAGATAGGGCTAGGAGGGGGATTTAAAACTTCTACACAGAATCGTGAAATTCATTATATATGCTAATTTATGCAAATTTATTCCAAAAATCACAAAAAATGCTTCTTCTCCTTCATTTCTCGACCGATTTTGATTTGGTTTGCTTTATCTGGTAGAGCTAACTTTGGTACACTAAACTTCTACACAGAATTTTGAAATTTTTCTCCATTAATTAATTATGGTAATTTTTTATTTATTTTTTATTTTTTTTTGTATTTATTTATTTATTTATTTATTTTTTTTATTTATTTATTTTTTTATTATTATTTATTTATTTTTTTTTATTTTAATTTTTTTTAATTAAAATTTTTGTATTTTATTTATTATTTATTTTTATTTTTTTTCCCCCATGTCCCTTCTGGGGCGTCAAATTTATATTTTTTTCACTCTATTTTTTTAAAAATTAATTTTTATGTCCCTTCCAGGGCATCACATTTTTATTTTTTGACCAGTTGAAAAGTGTACCACATGAAATTTGCGATATTTGATGTTGCGAGATGCCGGATGAGCGCTACGTCATTGACGTTCTGGTTCATTACCTCACAAAAAAATTGTAATGTGCAGCGCCCTCTCTACCAAAACTAAACTACCCCTTTAATCAATGATTTTTAATTATCGGTTATTTGGTATATTTTGCCCATAATCGGATGTTATTACCATGGTTACACAATCTCTCTATCTTTCTAACTAATCATTATTTCAACAAAACATCACAAGCACGATCATTTTTTTAATGGATGAAACCAATAAGTTTTTAGTGAGCGCCCTTTTCAGTTTTAACCCTAATAAGGCCGGGGGGGGGGGCATAATGCCCCCCCCCCCCCCGCCCCCCCCCCCCCCCCCTCCGCGATTCTTTTTTATTGCTCAAAACGCGGTAAGATGACGTGCCGCTGCTTGGTGACTTTTTTCTTTTGGGTCTTGCGCATATTTTAAAACAAAAAAGTTGAAAATCGGACCTACCGTTACGAAGTCACGTGACCTTTTGTCTATGCAAAGAAATACATAAGAAATTATAAAAACAATAGAAAACATAAGGAAGAACCTGGCTCTTCCAATTTTTTTTTCTAAATGCTCTAAAGAATATAATGTAGTGAAAACCAATGTTTAATTATGAAGAATATATGATTTATGGGTAAAAATGAATTTTATGACCTTATTTGCATAAATTACCATAAATATGCAAACTAATGAATTTTTCCAAAAAAATAAAATTACCATTGTATACACTTCACTCATCATGTGTGCAAATTTTCACGGCGATCGGCTGCTCTGCGGCCGAGATCTTAGGGGAGGGGGCCATAATGCCCCCCCCCCCCCCCCCCCCCTGGCCTGCTGAAGACCTCAAATAGCCCGGCCTTTTTAGGGTTAACGGCTATTTAAAACAAAATGATAATAAGCTTTTTACTTAGGCGTTTGTCCTTTTTAAAATTATTTTCGAGCATTGCAGAGTTATAACTATTAGTTTGTAATGTAATGGTGGAGGTTTTGGTTACTAAAGTGCAGTTTGACCGAAACAGAAACTGTACTATCAATACCAAAACTAATCTATCCCTTTAAATACCTCATTTGTACATTTTTGAAAAGAGGAAGCATTTTTTTAACGACCATATATGGATGATTATGATTTTAACATGATTACGCTATACATCATTTCAGTTTATTATTTGGAACACCACAATTTGATTAGCTGGACTAGATGCAAAATCTAAAATGAGCAGGCACTTTCCATCTCTCATTCGGGCAATCATGCAGCAAGTTCTGGCAATCAACATCTCACATTCGGGCACTTGCCATCTCATTCGGGCAATCAACATCTCCCATTTAAGTATATCAAATCTCCTTCCAAAGTATGCAGCAGATTGCATTATTTTGAATGAAAATTGCAAAAGCTCCCTATCGTGGGAGGGCATACCCCCTAGCTCCCACACCCTCCGTGGCGCTTCGCGCCTTCGGGCTTGGTCGCTCCGCTCCCTTGCATGATCACGCCCTACCCGATATTCGGGCAAAAGACGCCAGTCCCCCTGGAAAAAATATGCAGCTACGCCCATGACGAGGCGTGGGACATTGTGTTAAATTGTTTTTGTTCTTAACTCCTGTTTTGACATTGAGGTTAAAGAGGAGAATGACATCGACATTGACAACATGCGATGAGTGAATGGAAATTCTTATATTTGTTTTTTCATTATGAAATTTTAAAAAATTCAAGATTGGTCGATCATGTGGTGACGGAGGTCAATTCATGACATGTATACACAATTGCGTATCAATCAAAAATTAGGTCTTGGGTATGCACCAGATTGCACAATGTTAGGTCCAATAATGAAAAATCTCCCTACTGTGGGAGGGGGAACACCCCCTCTCACACCCTCCCCCCCCCCCCCCCCCTCGGCCGCTTCGCTCCCTCGCAATGTCCCCCCCCCCCCACACTTTTTAGTAGCTGTTAACGCCCATGGTAATACAGCTGTAGGAATACAATGAGTCATAGGTCTAGCTAGCCGCATTATGCGTACTCTTTTTGCGTGAACATAAATCAAATCAAACCACAGATGAAATTACATATTGTACCTGCTTATTTTGTATCATTGGTATTCAATAATCGGTTAGTTGGTCTATTAATCGGCTGCTGTTATCATGGTTATACAATCTCCTAATCGCTATTTCAACAAAACATCACAAGCACAATATTTTATTTTGTTTTATTTCATGGTTGGCTATTTTTTGTAAATGATAAAATAGGCCTTTTCCTTGACATTTGTCTCTTTTGGGTTATTCTTTTCGAGCATGGTAGGAGTTAACTATTAGTTTGTTATGTAATGGTGAAGGTTCTGGTTACTAAAATCCAGTTTGACCGAACTTTAATATAGAGGGCGCTACTCAAAATATTTTTGTGAGATAATGAAACCTGAGTAAAAAATTCGATAGAGCACACTATTTTAATGACAAAATGAATCAGTAATGGCGGAAACATCCATATACATATCCATTCGTAATAAATGTGGGGCCCCACAATTATTCCACATTTTTGAACCAGCCGTTAACAAATAAAAAAAAAACACTTCCTCTTTTCAAAATTTTACAACAGTGTTTTTTAAATAGTTGTTGATAATCTCTCTAACATAACATCTATGTATGCACACTATTTAAAATGGTTAAAACCAATGAGTGTTCAGAGAGTGCGCTTCTGAGTTGTAACGGCTCTTTTTTTAATGAACGTTTGGAATAATGTGTATACATGTCGAGCCCGGTGGAGTCATAACTATAGTTTGTATTCATGTAATGTATAATGGTGCAGGTTTTGCTTACTACAATTTAGTTTGACCATAACTGTCCTCTCTTTACCAGAACTCAACTATCCCTTTAACTGGAAATTTGTACACAACACCCTGTGGACATATCAGATAACAACAGTATACATTGTATCGACCACTCATCACTTTTTGCACATGTCAACAAAGTTACTAGACCCCTAATAGTGTACTTTTTAAAATTTATTTATTGTGGGTGGGGCGTTTTTGTTTTGCTTTAAATGGCGAGTAACATTCTTTAAATACAAAATTCTTACGGTATGTGTTTATGTGATGGCTCTATTTATATCTTGTTGTTTCTTTCTTTTTCTCTATATTTACCTTTGATTAAATAATCAATTTGTTCAGTTCAGATTTTGAAATATATACTGCAAAGCAATCACTGAGTATCAAGCGAATATCAGTTTGCGACACTTTCTCTCATTACTGGGCCATCCATTTGGTGAAGCATCCATTTTGCATGAACACTTTTTACACATGTC
>JBAMJV010000002.1:0-106847 GCA_037951105.1 Echinarachnius parma
TTTGATCAAACAGTTTATTGCAGTCACCAAGGTATTGCCTGATGTTACTAAACCCTTTCAGGACTTTCTGATTTTGCTATAACATGCATTTTCCATAGACCCTAGCCACTTAAAATGCCAGTGGAATTGATGAGAACATTTGATATCTTATTTTCACACTTTCATTTCTATTCTTGGTTCAGTTGTGGCACATTGGGACCTGTAATATGCATACAACGACCACAAGAGAACGATTTTTGAGCTTTCAGATTGTTATCATCCCCTTTTAGGCACAGAATATTGATGGAAAATAATTCATAAATATCAAATTTGGTATTATATTTCTATAATAATTTGTTTTGTGTGGATTACCAAAGTTTGCTCTGGCAGTAAATATATGTAAATATATTGTGGAATATTTTATTCATTTTTTTCCTGAATTAGATGTCCATAAATAAGTGTGTTCTAATTTTAAAAGCTTTGATATATTTTTTGAACCTATATTACAGTAGTTAAAGACAATTTGTGTCAGTGTATTGTGATATAGAGATAAGAAAAGTTGAATAAAACACTATTTCGAAAACATAGTTTCCAATACTATATTATCTATTCATAAAAACTATTTCCTAAAAATGGAAGTTACACCTTAAACACACACGCTCAAATGTGTATATATAATGTATGATAGTGTATATAAAGACAACATTTAAAAAAGATATCTATAATTATAATCATATAACAAACAGTGTTGAGAAATCTTCCAGATGATAAATGTATATATTGTACAAGATCTGCATTTAATTAGGCTTCAGTGTTTTATACATACTCGTACCAGTGTTCTAAAGCAATCATTAAAATATAATAAATATAATATATTCCCAATTGCGCAAAATAGAGCGAGTGAGAAAGCATGTCTCTATATTTTATGCAGTGGAACAACATACAAAAAAAGAAAAAAAGATGAAGATATCAAATAAGAGTGAGGGGGACTATGATGCCTAGTACTGTATGCACTAGTAATCTACTGGAGGGCAACGTGTATATATTATAATCACATTCGGTTTGGCAGTATAGTTTTGTTGGCGATGACGACGACGCTGGAGCTAAGGTGATGTGCTTGGCAGCACTCGTATCTGATGAAGAGGACAAGGCCTAGCTTAAAGCCACTCTGGGGTACTTGAAGGGGAATTTCATTAAGACAGAAATGGCCTGGAAGGGAAGGGAAGAAAGACGAGTCAAAGGCGTCATTTACTGCGAATCATAATTATAGTAGATGAAATCCGGATGCACTGCAAATTTACTGCGTACAACAGAATATTCTCGCAATAATCATATCTTGTAATATACCTGAATGGCTGACACAAAAATGCACACACAAATATAAATACATGGGACTATTATTCTTCAAAAAACATTTTTTACACAATGAAACATCCAAAGTATCTTTAGATGAAATTACTACTGTATGTGGGCAAATGTATGCTCTTTTTAAAAAGTACAAACCAAATTTAAAGGATCATTTGCATGAAACATAATAAACCCTTGCAAACCATTTCCGCTGGTATCAGAGATCTTCGCAAAATAATTAAGAACTCCTCCACTGTTTCTGCTCCCATCTCTCTCAATATGCCTCTATATTTTACTTCCTTTTACTTCTTTCTTACTCCATCTGCTGAGACTGTTTAGCTCTCTTGCTTTTTCTCCACAGGTATCAGAGATCTTTGTAAAATAACTGATAACTATTCCACTGTTTCTGCTCCGTCTCTCAGTCTGCCTAGCTATATATCCTTTTATACCCGCTTTCCCTGTTTGTGTTTCCATCTCTCAATTAGCCTCTGTATTAGTATTTTACTCCCTTTTAATACCTCGTTCTCACTCCGTCTTCCGTAAGACTGTTTATAGCTCCCTTGCCTGCATTTCTCCACTGATATCAGAAATTTCGCAAAATAATTAAGAACTCCTCCACTGTTTCTGCTCCGATCTCTCTGCCTCCGATTCTTATTTAACTCCTTTTTAATATACATGTCTTCTCTCTCCATCTTCTAAAAGAATGTTTAGCTCTCTTGCATTATCACTGATATCAGAGATATTTGCGTAATAACTAACTCTTCCACTGTTTCTGCTCCTGTCTCTCCCTCTGCCTAGCTATATCCTTTTTTACTCCACTTTCCCTCTTCCTCACTATCGGAGATCTTCGCAAAATAATTAAGAACTTCTCTCCACTGTTTCAGCTTGGATCTCTCTCAATCTGCCTCTGTATTTTTATTTTACTCCATTTTAATACCTATTTCTCACTCCATCTTCAGTAAGATGTTATAGCTCCATTAGCTTTTTCTCCACAGGTATCAGAGATCTTCGCAAAATAATTAAGAACTCCTCCACTGTTTGTGCTCCCTGGCTCCCATCTCTCAATCAGCCTCTGTATTCTTCTGAAAGACTGTTTTATAGCTCTCTTGCTATTTTTTCACTGCTTTCAGAGATATTTGCGTAATAACTAATAACCCTTCCACCGTTTCTGCTCCGATCTCTCTCAATCTGCCTCTGTAGTCTTATTCTACTTCCTTCTACATGTACCTCTTTCTCACTCCGTCTTCCGCCAACCTGTTTCTCTCTTCCTGCATGATTATTTACTCTCTTTTTTCCCCCTCAAGCTCATCAAACCATAGATTTAGGCAATTTTCGAGTGCGTCCAATTTTGCAAGATGCAAATTAATTTTCACGAGGCGAGTAAGCTCCCACACACATAACTATATAGTGCACATATTGGTATGCAGCAGCAATATGGTTGTAATTTAGCTCCCAGGCTTCTCTTCCATTTTTTTTTTGTTTTTTTGTTCTCATTGATTTGTCATGGATTTCAAATGCAGAACAATTTTGTAGGTATATTAACGCATGTGGCTTCTTATTATTTCAACTGTCTTGGAAGAATTCTGAGGCTCTGCGATACATGATTCCTTACATTTGAACGCAGAGAATGTAGAAAATCATCTGAAGTTGCAAGATTTGCCGCAACTTGATTACGACCAAATTTCAGCATCTTCATAAAATATTTATCAAGAATAAAACCATGGCTTGAAACATTTAATTAAATGCAAACAAGAAAAAAAACATAACTATCTGGGCCCCATTTTAATAAAAGCCTGCTAGCTTAGTTTCCACGCTAAGTCTTATTTTTTTAATGATGTGGCTAGGTATTAAAACCCATGGGGCGGGTATTCTGGGGTCAGGTTTAGGTAAACTTCAGGTTTAAGGCAGGTTTAAACTCGGGATTTAAACCTCAAGTCTAAATACCATATTCTGGAGTCGGGTTTAAGGTTTAAGGTTTTGGATGGGTTTAAGGCGGGGTTTAACTTTAACGTGTGCAGTATAGGCGTGAGTTAAACCATGTGTGCACATAGTTTAAGGATGGTTTAAGCAACTGTCAACCATGCTACGATACTCGAAAATAATGTTTATTTCGTTTTTATATCTGTAAATCAATAAAAAATTGCGTTGGAAGGCTTGTTGTATATAAGGCTAGGTGTTCATTTTCATTAAAACAGCAATAAAACTCGTCAAATTAAATCAAGAAAAGCTGCATGCAATGTCCATCAGTTATCTACCGTGGTGCCGGACCCGGCCGGCCGGGCCGGGAAGATAACGGTGAAGAGTGGCCTTCGAATATAAGAAAAATAATGCCGTGGTACCCAATAGAATTTTACGATAGAGAAAACATACCTTTTATGATGAAGAACTTGTGTGAATTCCATGGTACAGATTCAAGTTACTTTAATGTTACCGCAAGCTTTTCTGTTAAATTTGACAAGTTTTTGTAATGCTCAGAGTGCATGCATTGCATGGATTATAAATAGTTTATACACACAAACATAGCAAGCGTCTGTAAGTCATAATTTGCGCGATTTAGTTGTGATGCGCTAGTTACATGTTTATAAGCATGTAAATTGTTGCGGTGATCATGGCGGTATTATTGCGCGCTGCAAAGCGCATTGTTACGCCCTGGCATTGCGTTTTGCGCTCAATGATAATTGTCTTTAGACACTGCGCGCGAGAAGTACGCATGAGATACGCGGGAACCTAGTGTAAAAGCGCAGTGGACTGTGGCATCGAGTCTTCATTCAAGATGTTGATGTTCAAAGATGCCATATTACTTCCTCAAAAACACAAATCAATTTTTCATATTGTTATGAAAACATTTTAATTGATTATATAAAATACAGAAATGATAAATTAGAAAAAAAACACCTATATAATGAACACATTTCAAACAAAAGTTATGATAAAGCGACTCGTTTGCATCTATGCTTGATCGTTCAGCACATACGTCATTATTTAGACTCGGGTTCAGAACTAAACCTGACTTCAGAAACTGAAATTGAGTTAAACTTGCCTCTTAGACTGGAGGTTGAGGTTTAAGTCGGAGTTTAGTTTAGACCGCAGGTTTAGCTTAAACCAAGTTTAACTAAACCTGACCCCAGAATACGGGCCATGATCTTTTAGTTGCTAACTAGGGTGAACTTAGTGTGGTACCTATTACAGCTAAACCAGCTAACCCTAGTTGGGGAATAGGAAACTTTTTGTTGCCCACTAAAGCAATATAATTTGAAATAGACTTAGCATGGAACTAAGCTAGCAGGGTTTTTATTAAATATAGGGCCAGGTAGGTTACATGTACATAAGAATGCCATCTAAAAGTAGCCTGCGTGTATTACACTGAACATCTAAGTCAAGTTGTATCTCCTTTCGTTCCTGGACACTTGTTGAGGGCAAAAATATGTAATATTACACCATCTAAAATCGTAACCCAACAGAATCACATTTAATCACTCAAAATATCACTGTGACTGGTATACCAATTACATTGTACAATAGCATACATGTGTACATTACACTATTAAAGGGATCTAGTAACATTGTCAAAAATATTTAAACTTACTTGGAACCTAATCGGTTCTCTTATTCTTAATACCAATAGAAGCATGGAAAAGCTTTTAGATTTCCCAAATTTCTCTTCCGTCATAAAGATATGTATGACTAAAGTGTTCAGATTTATAATTATCTACTGGATAGTTATAACTCTAGTACAAAGTCAGTGCACTAAATTTGCAAAGATTTTCGCAACATAACTCGGCCATGACATTCATTTACCATGGAATTTGTACTATCACTCAGTGGACATATCAGATTACAGAAATACACATTTTATTATCAATTTGCCAGTTTTTGCACATGTCAAAGTTATTAGATTCCCTTTAAACCATGTAGGTGCTTACATGCACAGTATAATTTTACCAGCAACAAATCACAAGAATCGTTAACCCTACTTAAGGCAGAGTCACAGTTGCTAATTTACATATAGCTGTCATTTTCCTCTCTTCTTGTTTTTGTTTTCACTTTCAAGCAGATCTAAGTTCTACTGGCTGACTATTGACAGGAATAAAGATATACATGTATATAAGGTACATACAAGAAAATTAACACAGCAACAGCTGTAAAATGTTACACATAATGGGACCCAATATGACAAAAATATTTAAAAACATAAGTTAGAAAATGTTTACAAAAATAATGAAATACACAGTGTGTGCATTCCCCCTCTGCCCCCCACCCCCCCCTCTCCCTGACCTCACCCGCCCAATTAGTATGACCATGCATTATAACCTTCCTTTTTTTTACAGGCACTGGCAAATTGGGTCACACACATTTTTGTTCCAATATGTATACAAAAAAGTAAGCCAAATGAAAATTCAAATTCCCTTTTAGAAGAAGAAGGAAATAATTAATTTTTTATTTTAAGGGGCTACTTTTCAATAATACATAATACCCTATATGGTAATTTTAGGGGCTACCTACTGATTTCAGGGGGCTATTTTGAAAATTAGGGGGCAAAATTGCCCTCAATCCCTGTGTATTTCCTATCCTGCTTTAGAAGTCATGCTCAAAATTAGCTTTGGGCCACCAAATTCAATGATGCTAAGCTCCACTGCCGATTTGGCAACTTATACAATACAAGTTGTTAATGTTTTTCTCTGTTTAGGGCGCCTGTATCTTCATGATACCATGGCTGTAAATAACAATATTCATTCGCTATAGAGTACAGAAGCCATGACGTCATACAAATCTTTTTTTAGAATTTCAAATTGAACTTCATTTTCCAAAAGAGCACAAAAAATCATGTCCAAATACCGAAAATCAATTGAATATGTTAAGTATTGGCTGAGATATGCCCATCCGAATGGATTCTTTGCCAATAGGCAATCAGTGTTATAGTGCTCTGGTTCATAACTTTTATGAACCAGAGCACTATAACACTGATTGCCCATTGAAGTAAAATTCATTTGGATTGGCATATCTCAGCCAATACTTAACATATTCAATTGATTTTCGGTATTTGGACATTATTTTTGATGCTCTTTCGGAAATGAAGTTTGAAATTTGAAAATTCTGGAAAAAAGATTTTGATGACATCACACTTCACCACTCTATTGTTCAGAGATGTTAATTAAGTTAAGATTTCATGTATGTTCAGTTTGTTTTTCGTGAATAATACACAAACATTATCACACAAACATGTTTAATTACCGTATCTTGGTTTGTTAATCGTGTAAACTTGTGTTAATGTGTGTACACGTTTACATGTAGGTACATGTACATACAAAATATTATGAACGTATCACACATTATTAGTCTACACATGGACAATGTCTTTGTCACAGAATTGTGTACCTTAAAGGGATCTAGTAACTTTGTTGACATGTGCAAAAAAGTGATGAATGGTTGATGCAATGTATATTATTGTTATCTCATATGTCCACAGGGTATTGTGTGAAAATTTCAAGTCAAATGGACATTGCATGGCCAAGTAATGAGCAAAAATGCAAAGTGATATTCAATAACTCACTGCACTCACTTTGAACACAGAAGAAAACTCGCCAAGAGTTTTTCTTATCTGAATACTTTGATCGTACATATCTTTGTAACGAAAGGGAAATTTGAAAAAAACGAAACCTGTCCCGTGATTTTATTGTTAATACGAATACAACAAGGTATGAGGGAACCGCTAGAATGAAAAATTTATTTTGAGGATTTGGACAATGTTACTAAGTCCCTTTAATGTATTTGTATAAATATATAACTGTGTGTGTATCTCGTAGTTAATTTGAGGCAATTGTGCCTTCACTTGGAGTCACCACTGGCCCATGTTGCAAACTTCTCACAAGGCAAGTCTCCACGACCCCCCCCACGCTCGGCGAATAAATGATCACGCTTCTACCAGCTTCTACTGGCTCACAGCTATATAGCTGGTCATCATCATATATCCGATGAACTTGGGCTGAGAACGAGATAGAGAGAGAGAAAATATGATTGTATACAAATACCGCACACACTCCCCCACCATTTGGCCTGCGCTGCTATGGACATTGTACATCGTAGCTGGCTTGTTTCTCACAATACAAGTCGCTCATTTGCACTGTACACAAATAGGCCCACACCCCCCCCACCACCACACTGGAACAGGCACACATGTATGTATACACACATGCGAGCGCTCACTCACACACAAGCTTATGTCACGACTACCTCGATCATTCCAACACTGGGAAGCTACCGCTAATAAAGACTGATCGAGCTCTGCGGAGTGTTTACAAGCTAAGAAGCGCTACTGGCTTCCCTTTCCATTCGCCCTCCCTTTTGCCTAGATGTAATGCCCACACGAGCTACGTTTCTTAACCCTTTCTCGATCACAAGTAAACTATCCGTGTATTAACTCAATGCCTTTTTTTTTATAAGTCGTACTGAAGGTACTTGACAATATTATTGTCCAAATTATGTGCGAGTATATAGCGTGATGAATTGATTCTCCCCAAAGACACTCTGGGTCTTGTGAAAAAAGAAAATAAATTGCATGTGATACGCTTCCCATTGAAATTCTGAGAATCAATTGTTGTGAGAGAGAGAGAGCTTTGGTACCTGGTACACATGGGCAAAATACACTAAGACTTACACATACACTAAATGGGCCCCTTTCCTAAACGATTTCAGATATATATGTCAGAAATCAATAGCACTGAATAGTACAAATGTAATTATATTTCATTATCTATTTAAATCAAAGAGGCTGAAAATGTTCATGACCCAAAACCAGAAAGGGGTTGGCCCATCCCAAAAGGGCGCGACAGCATAACTGTTTACTGGCAATCTGGCACTAAAGTCAAGTAACAGTATTGAGAAACGCCCCCACACACACAAAATGAAAAATATGCTTTCATCACCTACCATCAGGGCTACCATGAGAAAGAATATATCATAACTTATTTAAAAATTTACCATCTACATTTAGCAGGGTAGGAAATACACGGGGGCTGAGGGCGACTTTGCCCTTAATTTTCTAAATTGCCCCCTGAAATCAGTAGGTAGCCCCTAAAGTTACCATAGGGTATTATGTGAAATATTTTGTGATATCCATCAGATTGAAAAAGTAGCCCCCTAAAATGAAAAATTAATTCTTTCCTTGACATTTAGATTCAATTCAACTGCATATACGCAGCATGCAAAAGCTATGCAAGTGCACATATACATGGCATGCAAGCTTGTCGACGTGTAGCCACCAATACCCAGCGCAGTGGAGAGGGGCGAACAGGCAGTGAATTTAGGCCTAATCTCAGCAGCAAGCTGGTGGCGTTTATTAAAGTTTCAACCGATATTTTTGCATTTGACAATACTAAGGTTCAGATTTTACAACACAAGCCCTTTTTTATACTATTTCAACAATAGTGAAATTAGTTTGGCCAATTATACGATATATACGTAGATGCTTTTGGTAATTATTTGGGTTTAAAATAATTTCTTAGCTTGAAACTCACATTTGGTGGCCCCCATGCCAGTGGATCGGTGCAAATATCTCCAGCCATGTTTCTAATGGTTTTTTTTAATGATTAAGAAAGTAGACCTAGAAGTAATTTGATAGTTCTACATGTTACTAAAATAAAGTAAACTTAGGTCAAAATATGCTTAGTACTACATGGACAATTAATGCACCTTCAGTAAGTTGTACACTGTATACATGTAGTAGTGATACTTTGTGTCCCTGAACATATTATCAAGTACATATACATGTATTTTTACCAAATCTCGATGATTAATGGAGTAAACAAGAATGGGTCCATACATTTGAGAATGGAAAAGGCCTCTTTTCTGACTGATAAGCTGGCAAACGTTCAGAAGCTGACTTACAGTATGTCATAACGGGAACGTACAAAGATGTCACCCTATTTCATCACTCCTTTATGTTAGATTTATCTGCACTTCTGCAGTATATTCCAATTGATTACAGTTCCAACTTTGGGATACTCATAATGATTAACACCTTTATTACTGGCACTAAATCTTTGTTGAAATACAGTGTTAATGATACATATCTTTTTTTAATAGTATGATAAGTTAAATTTTGCGTAAATGATCAATGCACAGTATACATGTTGAAGGAAGTTCAGAGGAAAATGCATAGTTCTACGTGTATCTTTATTTATTTCAAAATCAACATGATAACAATGGCAAAATAATTAACCCCTTGAAAATAAATAAAACATTGTTTAAAGGGATCTAGTAACTTTGTTGATAATATGATGACACACGCAGTACCCCGGGGTACCGTTGTACCCCGGTATCCCGCGATGTGTAGCGCCATCTTGTGTCCACTCGAAGTACAACCGTATTGCGTTGTGCATGCAGTGCAGCGCGCGATTGTATGCACGCTATACCTACACTACAGCCCTAAAAATTAAATAAATAATTAAACAAAATGGCGGATTTTCGTCTGGTACCCCAGCGTACCGTTTATGTCATCATATCTATATGCAAAAACTAGCAAATGGTTGATAAAATGTATATTTCTGTAATCTGAAATGTGCACTGAGTGATGTGTGAAAATTCCATGGCAAATGAATGTCATAACTCATATGACCGAATAATGAGCGAAAATGCAAAGTGATATTCGCTAACTCATTGCACTGACTTTACATGTATACACAGTTACAATTATCCACTAGATAATTGTAAATCTGAACACTTCCATCATTAATATCTTTATAAGAGAAAGTTGGAAAACCAAAAGATGTTCCATGATTGTATTGGTAATATTACTAATATAATGAGGTAAGTGAGAACCGCTAGAGTTCCAATTAAGTTTTGAGGATTTTGACAATGTTACTAAATCCCTTTAATCAAGCAAATAGATGTGGACTAATGTAGTGGAACCCAGCTTTTAAAGGGTACCACCACCCAAAAATATTATTCTTATTAAAGAATGGTAACATCTTTAGTATTCCATTCCATCAACAAGTTCACAAAAATATGTTTCCAGAAAGAAAAAAATATAATTGGAAACGCATCACCATTCTAAAGCATGCGTTCATGCGGTTTGAATTGCGAAGACTGCGATGCGTGCGGTGAATTGCAATGTGTGCAGAGCGAACAAATCGCCCGGGAATCTATTGTTTACAAACGTACGCGTGAATAGCATTGGCGCACTCGCAAATGGTTGGCCCGTATGGAACCAGGAAATAGCAGTGGTTCCGTAAGTTGTGGAAATTAATTGCTTTGTTTATGAATTACACAACCCTTTGCAAAATGTTGGGTATCTATTTGATATCACAAAACGGTACCAAAACATTATAATAATGTGTTGTTCTTTGCCTGGTGGTCCCCTTTAAGTAAATGCCAATATTCTTCAAATGTATTCAATCAATTTGAAGTACAATGTCTAACAGCAAGATAAACTCATCAGGTTAGTAGAAAGGAGCAGTCTGTATGATCTAAATTATGAACGAGTTGATATTCTTCCAATCAATTCTCCATCAATTATACAAGTACAATGTAAAACGGCGATATGAACTCATCAAATTGTAGACAGGGGTAGTAGTATGTTATCATAATCTAGTACATGTATTACGTGTTGCTGGGAACATTATACTAGAGAGTAGATACCCCAGTTCTAAGCATGCCAGGGAACTGGCATGCATGATACTGAAATATTCAACGTCTCTTTCACTTTTCATTTTTCAGCCTTCTTGTAGGAGCGCAGCTCAGATCTACTCCCAGGCCTCGGGGTCAGAAGTCATCCCTATTCCCCATGGATACCAGCTCTATCTCACACTCTTTCCTTTCCTTTCCTTTCCTTTCTTCTTCTTTTTTTTGTTGGCTCCCCATCTTGTTCAATCTTTCTCACTCATTCTCTCTCTAAATATGTATCTACCATCCTTGCTCTTTTTTTCTTCTCTTTTTCTCTCAGATTGTTGTTATACAGTATATATATCTTCCTCATTTAATAATGTAAGTTCCTCACTCACTCCTCTCTTTTGCCCTCTTTCTCCGTCCCTCTTTGAATATATATATTTGTCTCTCTTTTCGTTTCTTTACTGCTCTAGCATTTTCTCTTCTTCTATTTCCGTCCTTACTCACTCCTTCTCTCATTCTCTCTTTTTCTCCCACCTTTGTCTGTCCAAGGAGGTATTAGGAAGCACCTCCTTGGTCTGTCTCCCCTCCACTTTTCTCTACCTTTATCCTTGTTTCTTTCTTATTCTCATTCCAACTCCCCCTCTCTCTTGATCTCTCTTTCTTTTCCTATTTCTTCCCTTATTTTCTCTCTCAACAGGTATTGTTGTTAAGCAACTACAAATTGTTGCTCTCTCTGTCGCACAAGCACACAGACTTAGAGGACTGTTCATAATATGGCCTGGGCATATTTTCATGTAGTGCAAGTATTAGGAAGAACTTCGTAATCTGTTGCCAACTGGAACCTGGTGGGTCACATATCAACTCTATGGGAATTTCCTAATTAATCTAGTATGGAACAAGTTAGATGGATAATCAAAACTTGGTGGCAGTTTACAAGTTTAAGTTGTACCGTTTTGACCAGAAATATATATATAATATAAATGAAATATGAACAAAGAATATCAGGTTTCCCCAGCATTTGAACCCAAGACATCCGGATTGCTAGACTGTTTGTCCCTGAAACCCTCTTCAATGTTTTGTGATGATTAGAAGCTATTAAAAACTTGACACAAACCCGAAGGATACGGAATCTAAAAAACAAGATTATCTTTCGGGAGAACTCTCTAGACCAATTTTCTCTTATTTGTGAACTGAGGCACATACATTTGTATGTGTACATGCATCTATAACATGAAAAGCTATCATCACCTAGATCTTGATGAACCAAAACACTGGTATAAGATTACTATCTCCCCACCAACCCCAAAAAACAAAAAACAACACACAATTATGGAAAAGAAAAACAGGGGAAGACACAGCCAAATAAATAATTCTGCAGTTTGCAAGCATTGCAAAGTTATGGTTTTGTGTTTCATTTCACAGGCTATACTTCCCGAAGGTAAATCAATATCAATTCAACCTGCGAACAATTTGTTGCAACCAAGTGTTCGATTGAATAGTGTATATTCTTGCACTCTAATATAGAATTTATGCTCTAGAGTTTCGGCATTGCTTTTATAATTGTTTATTTCAATGATCAAAGCCGTGCCACACTAACAATTTGTTTATCCATGGTATTTGGCGATTGTCAAGCAGTAGAATTCGTAAACTTGTACAGTTTACTGTACAGCATGTATTTAAAGGGATAGTTGGGTTTTGGTAAAGAGAGTACAGTTTTGGTCAAACTGAATTTTAGTAACCAAAACCTGCACAATTACATTACAAACTAATAGTTATAACTCCACCATGCTCGAAAGGCATGACAAATTACAAATGACTAAGTAAAAAGTCTGTTATCATTCAAAAAGAGCTGTTAAAACTCAAGTGGGTTCATTATCTCACAAAAAAATTTATTTGTGAAGCGCCCTCTATACCAAAACTCAACTATCCCTTTAAAACAACCATACATACAATTATCATCGTAATGCTAGAATTTAACCCCTTTTCCTTGTGGCCCAGTAGGGCCAGTAGGGCAAGTAAAATCAAGATATCTAAAGTTTTAGTGCTCTGAAATCTTTATCTGGTAGCCCGAAACAAAGACAAGCATTACAAATTCTGTTATATGATGACATAAACGGTACCCCGGTGTACCAAACAAAAATCCGCCATTTTGTTTAATTATTTATTTAATTTTTAGGGCTGTACTGTGGGTATAGCGTGCATACAATCGCGCGCTGCACTGCATGCACAACGCAATAGCTGCGGTACGGTTGGACGCAAGATGGCGCTACAAAACGTTGTACCCCGGGGTACAACGGTACCCCAGGGTACCGCGTGTGTCATCATATGTTGGTTTCCCATTTGGGCTTGTAAAATTTATTGAAATATTGGTGGATTGAAGCTAATTTTTTAGTGGCTCTGAGCCAGCGAGCTTGTGCTTATTTCGAGTCATGCATATAGTGGAGCCAGTGTTAGTGAAGTTATTAAAGATTTTATTCAAAGAAAAACCAATATTAGCCAAATTATATCTTTACAGAAAGTTGAAATCATACAGAATATGAAAATATTACTTTCCAAGTACTAGCACATCCAAAAATTGAAAAAAAATGATCATATTAAACACTGCCTCAAAACCCCCAATCCAGCGACGAGCGGAGTCAGTAGCTGTGTGTGTTGTAGTGACGTCACCATAGGGGTTATCCAATAGGAAGCTTCGGTATCTACCACGTAATATACGGGAATTATACCCCTTTATACCGAGGATTCTGTGGTTGTTTAAACTATTTTCTATACAATTATGGTGGTTTAAACTTTTTGAACTAATAAAATAACAATTTATATTCGTTGTAAAGTTATTCTTTTATTCATTAATGTGTCTGATAAAGTAAAAAATAGGTAAATGAATCACCTAGTCTGCGAGTTGAATCATACTCGCTGGCGGCATGCATTCATACGTGCAGAGCCTCGACCGTGCGCGATACGGTGGAAAATATGCATGCAATATTATAGCGGCTAGTGCAGTGTATAATGTAGCTCGCTTCAATTCAGCTCGCGTTAGTGAGTAACGGTGCACTATTATCAGCGCAATTTTTTTGCTGTTTTTGCAGGTAATTGTTCTCGTATTTGTTTTAAAAGCCCTACAAACATGTAAGTAAAATAAGAGATAGTCTAGAATAGGTGTGATCGTAATAATCTTGCATTTTCGTTCCTTTTCGGAGCTTTTTAAAAGTGCAATTACTTACAAGGCAGTCATGGCAGTTGGCGCAGCAGCTCAGCTAGGTAGCTATAGAGCACAGCCTGTCTCGCGGGGCTGGGCCGCTGAAACTCTAGTGCGTGTTCCGTATCATTCAACTGACGGGCATTTTTTTTTTCGAGGCACGTTCAATTTGCGTCTCTCAACTTGTCAAACAAATCTCAAATTTTGGGAAAATAACCACTCATACGGTAAAATATGTACTTTTACACTAACATTGGGCAATTTTCTAGATTTTTGTTTCTTCATTTCCGATGTTGCAAAACGAGCAAGCGGTGGTTGTTGTAACGAATACTGCACGCAAACTGATCTATCATACCGCGGTGATTGCGCATGCGCCCCTTGCCACACGTCATCGATCTAAGCGGCGAGATCGGTGTGAATTTGGAGGGTGATTTTTTCTCATTTTCAATTTCGATTTAAAAATATTTTAAAAATTTCAAAAAATCTGAATTTCTCGAGGCTTGTAAAGTACAAGATTACCTTCACAATCATAACCAAATTCGACTCAATTTATTTAATCAATGAAAAGACTCTTTAAAGGACAATGAAACTAAGGCTTTCAGCTTCTATTATCATTTAGAGGGTGAACAGACATTTAATTTGATACATGACTTGGCAATTTTGGCATACTGGATCCCATTAAATCCTTCTGTGAACCCCCTGTGAACATACCAAAATTTTACTAATTTTCATGGCAGCAAAAGATGATGGGAGCGGCCATGTTCGTTTAACTACCCAACAGGCTTCGCAAATTATGACGTCTGTGCGGACTGTCCGAACAAAAAGATTCATCAAAGCATCTACAAGTATTCAATCAATGGTAGTTACATGTAAGTGCAGGAATGCATCAATGATCGATCACATGCTAGTGCCAGTGGAGTCCGCACAGACCTAACGATGGCGGCCTCCAGCGTTCGGGTGAATAGTGGTGTACCCGATAGTGTTTTCACATATTTCTTCCAAAGCAGAAGTCTGAGTCGGGGTAATATTATGCAAAATAAACAAGCATATTACGATGTATAAAGTAGGATAAACTCTATTCTAGAGTTGCATTGGCCTTTAAAGTTACTCAAATTATAAAATTTGTAGATATATACCCAACTTTATGGCATATTTCAGAGTGGCCTTTCAGTAGAGTACAGTAGACTAGAGACAGGTTCATGTCCAGGGCCCTGATGCAGAAAGAGATACAATCAATTGTAATTAGTTTCAATTAATTGTAAGTCAGATCATGTGTTCTGAATGCGCAAATCTGAGTGGTTGAAACGCGCAAATTTTCTGACCTACAATTAATTGTAACTTACCATCGATTGTAACTCTTTCTGCAACGGGGCCCATGTATGATTATAATTTTAGTGGAGATAAATTTATTCAAATCATAGATATCCAGTTTTTGTCATACTCAAGTGGGTGTGTCCAACACAGGGGGAAAATTCAGGCGCATTGCAAGCAAGACATTCCACTTAATAAACGTGGGTATTAAAGTTCTGCCGAAGTATAATCTTTTGTACACACCCAAGTTCAATGTGTGCTCTTATAGTTTCTTGTGAGTCCAAGATTTAGAAGATTAGAAGAATGTAGGCTGAAGAAGAGAGGGTTCAATGCAACCATTTACATTTGTAGGTTTAGCTTGGTTTGCCATACTACTAGCCCATTTGGGCAAGTAAAATCACGAATGTTCAGATTTTAACATTCTACTCTGGAAGTTGAAGAGAAATTTAAGTTGCCCGATTGGGCAATCAAACTAGACTGCTTGCCCGGGACAAGTACAAAAATTGATGTCTGGCAAGTAAAATTTCATAAATGGTCTGGTTTGCTTGCCTTATCAGGCAACTTGAATTTCTCTTCAACTACAAGAATAAAATTAAGTTCCTTACATGACAATCTCATCTAGAAGTAAGCAGTCTGTTTGGGCAAGTCAAATTTGAACATTTATGATTTTACTTAATACCCAACCGGGCCAGTAGAGATAAAAATTAGTGTGGAGGCTTGCAGTTGTACAATGCAAAAAATGTGGAAGAGTTGCATTAACTTTTGTATTGTAATTTGCAAATGAGCAGTTACATGTATGTCCTGTTATTACATTATTCCAAAAAGCCAAAGAAAGGCAAAGGCAAGAAATAATTACACTCTGTAAGACAAATTTATTTAGCAATATTTCACCCATAGATTTGTATAGTTATAACTTATATCTCGAAATTAGCACAGGCCCGATGGCCCGGGGCCACCAAAAATTGCTGTCGGGCCAGTAAAAAACTCATAATTCCAATGTTTGCTGGCCCGATCGGGCCACCATGTGTTGAAACAATTGTGCACAATATTATGGTTCTTATTGCAAATTTGATACCTCAAAGAAAATACTTGATTTGTGGTTTAAAAAGAGAGGAAAGAGAGATCAATAATGAACAGTTTTGTGTGATTTTTTTTCTTCTGCCGACAGCTTAGAAAAGGCGCAAATTATTATAATTAGCATTATTTCTGCCCCGCCCCCCATCCGATCCCACATGTAAAATTTGTACAGCATGTTCCACTTGGGATAGGTAGAAGGATATCAAATTAATTCTGTTATCAGTTCAGTTTGTATATAAAACTTGAATAAATAATAGGAAATATCAAGAATAATATTTGCTATACTTGCGGAAATAAGTTAAGAGAAATGTTGTCCGATTTGTAAAAGTTTAATTTGTGTTTTTTTCCATTCTGTTTATCCCCACACCCCCGTTTTGTGAATTGAGCTTTCCAATTCCAAATATGGAATGTAAAAACATGTAGTGAGTGTGCATGCAATTTACGTGAGCATAGAAAGTTTACGATCAATTCATCAATGTTTGACACCAAAATTTCAACAACAAAAACCCACAATTTGAAAATATTTAATTTATGTGAGGTTTATAAACAATAATCCATGGAAAAGTGAGGTTAAAAGTCTGAAATGTGAGAGGATATTTTAATAATCGATCAAATTTGGTTCGCATGTAAAATTCAACATAGCCTATGTTGTGTCTGCATTGTCTACGTCTTGTGTTGCCGCCGATGTTGTGACTGTGTCCGTAAGTGCACAAAGAATTTATAAATGTTTGACTAACAGTAACAGTTTTACAAATATAGCACCACAATTTGAAAAATTTGTCATTCATGACAGGTTTCAAAACAATATTCTACGGAATTGTGAGATTAAAAGTCTGATATATAAGTACAAATTTCCATTATCAATCAAATTTGTTATGCATGTAAAACTCAATAAATCATGTTTGCCGTATTCGAAATCGGATACAGTAGATCGGTGACTTGTCAATGTTTGCAGCCGATGAATCGGCTTTTTGACTTACAATTATTAGCTTAAAACACCACAATTTAAAAACATGTTATTTGTCTGAGATTTTCACATCACATTTACACAGAATGTTGAGGTCAAATTTGTATAATAACAGTGAATTTTCCACTTTTCCACAGTTTTGAATGTGATATGAATTTTCTCGTTTTTTTCTTTTGTTTTTCTTTATTTTCTTCGGGCCAGTAGATTTTGGTTTCGGGCCACCAAAATTGGAAAAATACTAATTTTACTGGCCCGACCGGGCCACCAGCAAAAAAAGTTAATTTCGAGCGTTGCTTATATATACAAGTGTTTTTGTCTGCAAATGGCTGTGTTTCCAAACAAAGAAGCACCATACCATGCTAAGCTGGCGTTATCATGTCAAGCTACTATGATAGGGCTGCTTGTACAACTACAACACAATGAGATTAGTCACTTCTTAGTGCCATCTCTTATGCAGCTTACATGTACGTACAGTTATACACGGAGTTAAAGATAGTTGTGTACATCAGTGCTTTTCATAGTTCGTGATCTGGGATATTCTCTCTCTCTCGTGTGTGTGTGCACCTATTGGAAAACATAAAAGTCATGTCACTATATTATATTGACAGCTTCTTGGCAAAATTTGTGGGCCAGTTTTTACAATATTTGTTTTAATTCCCATACTAAAATGTGATTTTTCAAAGCTCAGATATTCATGTGCATTCGAAATTGATACTGTTCCATCTACATAGATCTATAGTCTAATTAGATGTCTGTTCAGTCAATTTATTGGGTCAACATGTTGATTTAATCATGAACCTTGGTTTAATGGCTTATTATTTTCAGAATGTAATTTAGAATCTGGACATTTAACTGCGTATTTCAGCCTCTGACCATCTGATTAAGATTGTGCTACGACCAAAATCCTAGGCCCATAACACTAACTGTTACAGCTAATTGATTCTCATTGTATTACACATACAATTTTGTGTAACTTTATGGAATTTCATGCAGTATTTTGAATAACGATTTAATGCGACTTATACTTATAGAACCATTTAAAAAATGTATTTGAGGCAATTGCTATCTGAATGAAATTCTTCCTGCATTGTATTAGTATACTCCATGACATAGCTTTAAAACTGTTCGGACACACATGACATACAATACATTTGATTTCCATGTACATAAGGTTCATGATAAGATCAACTGGTCCTAGACCGGTTGTAATGCCACGCACCATTAGTCAGACACTAGCTCTCTCTCTATATTACACATACACACTGACTCACTCCCGATTGGTCTTTGTGCATGCAGCCCATGCCAGTACCCTGCCTATGGGCTTACTGTACTAGTATACTCCGTACAATCGTACATAATGAGCGCTGAACTTTGCAGAGTTGTGCTACTAATTGACAAAAGAGGGAGTCCTATGTCAAAAACTTACAGTCCTGTCTCTCATAACTCTACAATTTTTTTTATTGCTATATACCAACAACAAAAAAAAGATTTGGAGTTAGGCCAAGTTATTCTCGACATACATGCAACACACAGTTTTGTAGTTAGTGCTATACAAATTACAATGCATGTAATTTCTTGATCCATGATACAAGAACAATATTCAAAAGTATCCAAGTAAGTTTTCATTTGTTCCTAGTAAATTAATAACATAAAGCCACTCATGCAAAACAGCTAGTTTGAAATTGTTTGTCATCCCTACATTTTGTTTTTTAAAGCAATGTTTGAACAAAATAATAAAATAGTTCAGCTTCATTGAATATTAGTATACATGTTTGGTTCATCAGTTTTCACACTGTACTTTGTTTATTTGGTATTTACATGTAGTTTGTTTATTTGGTATTTACATGTAGTTTGTTTATTCAAATTCATTCACTGTTTCTAAACACAAAACAGTAACCAGTCAATCTTCCAATGGGTTCTAGGGCCATCAAAACATGTTTTTGGTCCAATCAAAGTTATTTTATTTATTTGGAGCCCAAATTTGTAAATACTATAATACCTTTTCCTATATAAGAGAGAAACCTTCACAGCTGAGTAACCATCTTTGATATTTTTTGTTTATGTTTACATCCTAATTTCATATCACAAATTGTTTGTTTTTTACTTTGTTTTTTTTCTTCTTCCCTTTTCCTTAAAATTTGATAAGTAAAAGTAATTATTACCACACATTGATGTCATCGCCCTATGAAAGTCTTCAGAATCTATTTAAAAAGCCTTGAAGGCAATGCAGGAATTAATTTTTAATTTTAGGGGGCTACTTTTCCAATCTGATGGATATCCAGAAATTGTTCACATAATACCCTTTGGTAATTTTAGGGGCTACTGGTACAGTAGGTACTACTGATTTCCGGGGGCTATTTTGAAAATTAGGGGGCAAAATCGCTTGAAGGAACTTGTATATATCACTGCAATTAAAATGACCTGACAAATGTTTACCGATATGACAAGGTAAATAGTGATTATTTGCTAATTTAATTGCTAAGATGTCGGTCTAAACTCTAAAGGGAGGATTTATCTCTAGGGGAGGGGGGGGGGGGCGCTGCGCAGGACTATCGTGAGGCTTCAAAGTTTTTAGACAAAGTTAAAATAAGATGCTTTTATTAAAGGGGACCACCAGGCAAAGGACAACACATTATTATATGTTTTGGTACCGTATTGTGATATCAAATAGATACCCAACTAAGGCTGAGTCATGTCGGTAATTGTCGGAACCGGGTCCCGATAAACTTTTACCGGTCGGGAACCGGTATCCCGATAAATTTTTACCGTCGAAACTCTGACCGGTAAAATCACGCAATCGTGCAAGCATCGGCAAAAATGCACTGTTTGGGGCTTATATTGCTCTTTTTATATGCAAATAACATTATAAATACGGAGGCTTTTATGGATTTACATATCAATCTTTACGGGAAAATAGTTACAGACTATCCAGAATTAACTCAGTTTCGCAAGAAAAGTTTTTTTTTTTCGAAGAAAATTGGACCTAGAAATCGATCGTTTGTTCACCATTGCGCATCGCAACACGTTTCACAGAAACTTAGCCCGCTAGTTGGGGGGAAACATCACATGTACAATCGCTTGTGACTGAGCCACTGCCCTCAAAAAGTGGCTATAAATTAGCCTTTTCGCAATCAACACGATTTTGGTAGTCTACTTACATGATAACATGGCATTTGAAAGCTGAACAGAATACAAAATCACCCCCAAAACAATGAAAAAACTGTGCCGAATTATCGATAAATTTCCAAGGAACATTCGTGATCGTGTCGAGGTTAACTGAAACTGGACGGCTAGAGTTTTCGGGCCGCTGTTTCATGCATATCGCTCGTGCAAGTTACGGGTCTTTTTTTCTTACGCGAGATTCATCCGCCGTTTCTGTTCAGCTATCAAACGCCATGAAATCATGTAAGTAGAATATCAAAACATTTTAAAATGGTGCAAATGACAAAAAAACGTATTTTGAGCCACTTTTTGAATGCACTGGCTCATCAGCTGGATCATACAAAGATCCATCAGACAACTCCCCTGGAGTATCGGACTAACTTTGTGTGCACATCCGCCGACAATATCGTTCAAATGACTAGCAATTTTGCGCAGGCTGTTCAATTTCTGACTGTCAAACGAAGTAATGAACCAAGAATTTCTCGAAAATAACCACTCTTTAAAGTAAATGATATCAATTGCCCCGTTTTTATTTGAATTCCTCTACATTATTGTGATAATCTTAATTTCTTTTTTAACATTTTATTTTTTTATTTTTTTTCCGGGGCACCGTTTCTGATATAACGAAACCGGGTCCCGATTGAAACGGTCGGTAACCGGTGTGATCGACCGAACCGACTCAGCCTTATACCCAACATTTTTCAAAGAGTTGCATAATTCATAAACAAAGCAAGGAACCACTGCTATTTCCAATTTTACAATTTTACAATTGCAATTAATGCATTTTACCACATGTGCCATAAAAAACCCAAAATGAATGGAATATCTAACAGCATTGTTTCATAAACCATGATCAATGCATTCAGCCACAAGTGCTGATTCACAACAATGTACAGGCACACGCAATACCTTGTGACTTTTGAATTGGACCATTTTGTCTTTAATATGTGCTCATTCAGCCATAAAGTGATGAATATCTCTGATTTTCGCACATATCGAACATAACAACTGTGCCAATATTGTAGTAAGATGACAACTTGAAACAATTATTGGTTATGAAATTATGGGCAATTGCTTAGGGGGTATGGGTAAGTTACTTTTTGTATTCGGAAATATAGACTTGTATATAAAATCTTGCTGAAGGATTCAGGTGTGGGTTTAAATCAATGACTCTGCATTTAAAGTCAAGTCCAAAAAAAAATTCCATGACATCACTTAAAATCAGCTCCTAACTTGCTAGATGCATTTCATTGTAATTTGTAATATAAATCTGAAACAACTCAAATTGTAGGAATAGTTGAAATGAGCATTAAAATTAATCAAATAAGGCAATTATGAAAAATGCAAGAAAGTTTGAATGAAAGAAAAGGAACAAATAATGAATAAAAGATTAAAAGAGAAATTAAGAAATTAAGACAAAAAATAAAGATAAATCGAAAGAAATTACAAAATGTGTGTTCTTCATTTTAAAAAGGGGGTTTTACAAAATACTTACATGCATCATGTTCATGTGAACTAAAACAAAATCTGCATTACACGTGCTTCCGCAAGCAATATTCCTTCAAAATAACTTTTTAAGTAAAAATCAAATACTTTTTACGATAACACTTTGCAGTATTTGCTGAAGATATCAAAGATTGCTGAAACAGAAAACTAACAAAATGATACTGCTTATTAATAAAGATGTCAAAGTTCATTTTTAAAAAGTTTAAAGTCCGCCCTGTGTAAATTTGGTACCCCCCGGATAACAGTTACTTTCGATTAAAGAGAATGAAAATCTGAGCAAAAATGACCAAAAAACAAGTTTGAATGGTGTAAAAGAAAAGGGCATTTGTAAAGAAATTACCACTAGTTACATGTATGATGTCATGGCAGCCAGACTTCAATTTTGCAAACATTATTTCATCACGTTAGATAGATAGATAGATATATTTTATTTGGTCTTCAAACATACAAATGTGAAATGTGTCATCCATTGGCAAATGGCAAGAGAAGGCAATAATAACAATTATGTTTGTCATATAAATACAATTATAACAATTTCCATAAACATTTAAAAACATTTTACTTGTAGGCATGATCACTTGCATGCCTACACAACAACTAATTTTCATATACCATTATGTTTCATATATGTTTCATATTTCATATACCATAATTAAATTCTTCCATACTCCTAAAATGCAGTCGACTAAACTTATGAACTAATGAAAAAAGGTTAGGAAAAAGAAGGGCGCTCAACTCAAGTCAGTCTCAAGGAAAGAATTCATTTTTCATTTTAGGGGGCTACTTTTTCAATCTGATGGATAAAAGACCTGGCCCCATAATCATAATACCCTGATAGCTTAGTACCTTGCTAAGTCTATTTCAATTCAAATGATAAAGTTATTGAGCAGCAAACAGTTTTCCTAGTCCCCAAACTAGGGTTAGCTGGGTAAGCCTTAGGTACCCACTAAGTTAACCCTAGTTAGCAACTAAAATATCTTGTGGTTAATTCTTAGCCACGTCATCCAATCCAAAACAGACTTAGCAAGGAACTAAGGTAGCGGGCTTTTATGAATATGGGCCCTGAGAATGTGATAGTTTATACCAATTTTTAGAGATACCTAATAGAATGTTCAATTTCTCAACTTAGTTCAACAATTTTAAACTTCTTTATTTCTTAATGGGATAATTCAGTATTGGTTTTTAGGGCGCTTCAAGAAATAATTTTTGTGAGGTAATGAATAACTAAGTGTAAAATTTGAAAGAGCACACAATTCTAAAGACAGAATCAACTTTGTTTGATTAAAATCGGTTCAGAAACAGCTGAAATGTCCATAAGTACTTTATATCTGATTCGAATAAATGCTACCTACAGTAGGGACCAATTTAGTTAAAAGCCATTTTGGTATATTTTTTTTAATATCTAGGGTTTTTGAATATATATTTTCACTTTTAAAAATCCTAGACATTAAAAAAAATATACCAAAATGGCTTTTAACTTGTTTTGATGATCTCTCTATATCGAATTCACATTTTTTGATAAAACAACATCTTGAAGGGCGCCTCTTGCAATAACGGCTGCTTTTTGAATGAAAATAGCCCTGTAACTTAACCATTTATTTTTACTACCATTCAAGCATTTTATTGATAACTTACATGTACATGCATTTAGTTTAAGTTTTAATCAAATTCTGTTTGACCAAAACTGTACTATCCCTTTAACTAATTACTGTCAAATGTCACATTTCACCTTCTTCTACTGAAAGCAACTTTTGACCTCTTCTCCTACCTTGAAAAGCAGATTTGTTTGGTTGTTGTTGTTGTTATTGTTGGTTTGTTTGTTGTTGTTGTTGTGTTTTGTTGTTTTTATTTTTGTTTGTTTGTTTGTTGTTGTTGTTGTTGTTTTTGGGGGGTTCGATAGTGGTGAAACCAGTGGCAATATTAGCTAAGAAATGGAGGGGGCTGAGGGGTAACAAACAGTGAAAATATACATGGGGTGTCAATGCGATTTAGCCCCCAAAAATGATAAAGAGCCCCGTAGAGTTCAATGGAAAACAAACACATTGCTCTTTTCATGCACACGAGCTTGAAAAGTAGCCCCCGTGAATTGAATTCAATTTGGTCTCCCCCCTGGTAACAAATTGGTGTGCTATCAACACCATAGCATTATTCTATTCACATACTGTATATCCAGTGAATGAAAGCTTAGCCAAGGTTTGCCTGACTATTTTCCCTGCTTGATTATTTACATCTAGGACTGCCCTTTAATCTTTATCATCAACTTCCGAGAGACGCGTACCTGATGATAATGCTCATGCATACCTCATAATTTCCTTCAGAATCCTTAAAGGGACTTAGTAACATTGTCCAAATCCTCTAAACTTACTTGGAATTCTAGCGGTTCCCTCATGCCTTGTTGAATTCGTATTAACAATAAAAGCATGGGACAGGTTTCGGTTTTTCAAATTTCCCTTTCGTTAAAAAGATATTTACGATTAAAGTGTTCAGATGTTGAATTATCCACTGGATCGTCAAAAAAGCCATGTACAAAGTGAGTGAATGAGTTAGTGAATATCACTTTGCATATTTGCACATTTCTCGGCCATAAAACGGCCGTTTAACTTGAAATTTTCACAACACCCAGTGGACATATCAGATAACAGCAATATACATTGTATCAACCGCTCATCATTTTTTGGACATGTCAACAAAGTTACTAGATCCCTTTAAAGGGATCTAGTAACTTTGTTGAAATGTGCAAAAAGTGATGAATGGTTGATGCAATGTATATTGTTGTTATCTCATATGTCCACAGGGTATTGTGTGAAAATTTCAAGTCAAATGGACATTGTATGGCCAAGTAATGAGCGAAAATGCAAAGTGATATTCAGTAACTCACTGCACTCACTTTGTACACGGAAGAAAAACTCGCCCGGAGTTTTTCTTATCTGAATACTTCAATCATACATATCTTTGTTATGAAAGGGAAAATTGAAAAACCGAAACCTGTCCCATGATTTTATTGTTAATACGGATACAACAAGGTATAAGGGAACCGCTAGAATTAAAATTTGATTTTGAGGATTTGGACAATGTTACTAAGTCCCTTTAATAAGTTTAACAACTTTTCATGACAGTTCAAAAAATTTAATCTGAAAGACTTTCAATCTCTAATCCTTGAAAATTAAGCATACATGTAATTATTATTTCTTCTTCCATTCTGAAATTTATGTTGCATTGAACTCTGTGCAAATTTACCAGGGCTCTTTTTGGTATTTCGGGGGCTGAATCGCCCTGATCCGCCGTATATTTGTTTCACTGGCAGATACAATATTGCAGATAAGAGTTGGTGACAGGGATACAATCTTTGGGACAGCGAAAAAATTAATATTTGTATTTCGGGGGCTCCTTTTCGGGGGCTACTTTTCCAACTTTCGGGGGCTACTTTATCATCTCGGGGGCTACAAATTTCCGGGCTATTTTTAGAATTTCAGCTAGCATTTGATTGGGCATTTCGGGGGCGAATTCGCCCGCTGCCCCGTGTATTTTTTTTGCTGCTTTGGGAGCTACTTTTCAAGTTCACCTGCATGAAAATAAACTCTAAAAAAGTGTTTCTCATTAAACTCTACGCAAAGTTATGGGGGCTCCTTTTTTTGGCATTTTACTTTCTTAGGGGCAAAATTGCCCTAAGAAGGTATAAATATGTAAGAAAAGTATTTTTTTCACAGTTATGTGAAATATTAAATTTCTGATAAAATGAAGTTTACTTTAAGTCCCAAGGCTGCCTCCATGACTCCATCCTCACTCGGATTTTTAACACCTAACTTACATTTTTATAAATATATTTGGAAAATAAATTTCCACCTGTTTCTGGTCTCGATTAAGTATATCTAAAAGCAGGGCTATGGGGGTTTTCCCCAAATGATTCCATATACAGAAGAATAATTTACTAACAATTTGTGAAAAATTAATAAAAAATATTCAAGATAACTTTGTTTTTGTCAAATTATAACTAGTCATCATGCTGGTCTTGTGTTTTAAGCTTGCTAAAATTGCCTTTTACGTAGTTGCGCTTGCACAGGTCTATAGTTTTGGTTGCATTTTTTTTTTTTAGCTCACAGATTGAGGTACAATGTGTGCATGGATTGTAACAGTGGCAGTTCTGTGTAAATTGACAAATTCCCCAACATTATTTATATTCATACCATTGTATGTTATGCGTTATACCTGTAAATCTGATCAACATATTATATACTACAGGACAGTAGGCTACTCTGCTTACATATATATGATTATGAACAGTCAACATTATAATATGATGTTTGAAGTGTAACAAGAGATTTAGATTTTTAAAATCAACACCCACTCAAATTGAGCATAATACAGAACATATCATGGGCACCCCATTTGTACACTGGCCTGTTTCTATTGTACACCAATCAGCTGTTGTGCGGGCTGGCTGGCATATACACCCATACACAACACATGCATGCCAGCACTGACTACAATGGCTGCATTGGACGCCATGCAAAGATCAAACGGGTTCCGCCAATGGGCTGCGAATGTGATACAGTGTATTATATATATGTTTAGCGAAGGGGGTTGGGAGAAATTTCATAAGAAAATGGAATTAATGACAGTTTGACAGTTACAATCGATGTGAAACTGAAGAACACATTCGGTTATAAAGAGGGTATAATGAATTATAACGAAAATGTGGGATTAAAAGTAAGGAAAGCCAAGTTTTAGCACGTCTTACACGAGACGCCAAAGCTAAGTGAAACTTGAACGATAAACCTTCATAACGTCAACACTGGCCTCGCACAATCACGGTCAGTGCAGTGCAGGACAGGGGGACAAACGGGCTACGTGTGCGGCGTCTACGCACACAGCTAGCTAAAGTAGCTCGCTCGCAGGAAGAAACAAGTTAACCAACTTACCACAACTTGATTCTGATTTCGCCCCATTTCGCTGTTTGAACAGTTGCCGTTAGATTCGGGTTTAGCTTTCGACTGTCCACTATCTTGCTGCTTCAAATTCCTCGGGACCCTCTTGCTTTGGTTTGCACTAAATCGCCTGAAATATTCTTCAGTCTCTTGTCTTTCGTGGTCCCTCCGCTGGGGGTTCGTATTATCAAATTTTCGAAGTGAAAGGACGCTATCTTTCCGAACTCTCTCAAATCGCTCCCGTAATCGTAGGAATACCTGTTGTTTTCTGGGGGACAGGTAATCCCCCATAGTATCCTGTAGAACCACAATGGTGGCAAATTGTATCCAAAACAGCCCCGAAGATGTTGGGGAATTGAGCGTCCAAGACTTGTCAAAATTCTCCGGAAAGATTCAGCGATTGCTAAGTAGGCTACAGTGCATAGAGAAGTTTGCACGAATAATATACACACACGCACAGCACTAGGTAGTGCTATAAAGTAGCGTCGGGTAGTCGCGCATTTGGTTCACACTCGGGCGCTTGCGAGCGACGGAAGGGTACCATACCGGTGCGATGGCCGTGGAATCGGGGCAGCGGAGGCATCACTCATATTCCAACACTTGAACGCTTGAAACAGCTAGCAGAGAGCATTGGTGTTGCCAATTTAATATGTCCCAGTAAAAATTTAATGATCGCTTGGTCCCTATAAATTGTAAAAAAAGAAGAAAAAATACTACTACTAAAAGTACTGTACTTCAGTATTTTTTGGCCTGATGTTTTTAAAATGGCATACACAATATGAGAGCTTATGTTCATAGCCGCTCTGATATCATAACATGTACTAAGTCGAATAAATCGTTCAATTTCAGACACTAATTGTAATTAAATGTCAATCTCTGCATGCCTCTTAAAAATCACATTGGTATCAGCTTTATCCAAAAATACAATATGATATATATGTTTTACAAGTACATGATATGGTATCTCTCATAATTATTAATTTCTTCAATTAAGACAAATAATGGACACAAACGTATTATTTAATTGACGGTGTGATCACTTCTCGTGTACCGTTCATTAAATTGGCAGACTCGCTTACGCCCGCCCACATATTGTGACGTAACAATGCATGTAATGAATATTCATAATGTCCGCCTCTGCTAGCTATCTCCGATCCGGAAGATTTTTATACACACGTTACTGTGTTTTTCGTATGATCTGCACCAAAGCGCATTATGTTTTGCGAGATATATAGTTACTAGCTGTACCCGCGGAAATCCGCGGGTTTTTAAGAGAGAAAGACGATGATGACATAACAACACTTTAAAACTTTACTAAATATCCCACAGTCATCATTTAAATAGTAAGACAAAATAGACTCGGGAGACTCAATCCCGCCCCACAACCCGTCGGGGCTCCGTCCAACGATACATCCGGCCAATGCATAACAAAATCATGATGGTTTAGTACCCACGCAAAGTTATTCAGTTATCCCCCATATTTCATATGATCCATAATTTGTTCCGCTTGTATTAAAATATATACAATACACTATGTTCGTGTTCTTGCTAATAAAGTAGCTTCGCCGCTCCCCCCCCCCCCCCCCCCCCCTCCCCGCGGCTCCAATTGCCTGTATGACACATAACCCGTCGTGTCCGTCGCGTATACCTTTGTTTATATTCTTGTGAAACCCGATGATATATATTCCCTTGAAAGGAATAGTAGCCGTAGGCCTATACATGCATTTGCATACTACATGAGCAGATAGCCTACCTCCCCCATCCATTCTACCCCCCCCCCCCCCCCGATAATTTGTTCCGCTTGTACACTATGTTCGTGTTCTTGCTAATTATAGTATAGCGTCGCGGCTTACCACCACATAATACATACATACTTAATACATCTTACCACCAGCTGGCGCAATTATAGTATCGTGTACGGTAGGGCGAATGAGAAAGTTAGTGACCAGAGACGATGGTCAGCAGGTCAGTGAGCTATGCAAATAAACTACGGTTCGGTGGGGTAATTAGATGACTGCGCGACGTGTATACACGGCTGTACAGCCATTGCGCGTTGTATAACCGCAGCTAAATTGAAGTTGTCGCATTTTGTCGTCGATGCACTTACAAACACGATGCCAATCGGCAATAGCGATCATTACCATACCATCCGCGTAATATAAATATTGATATTTATCAAAACCTGGGTAGTTTCGCAACGTGTTATATCTAAAATGGTTTATCGATATATTATTTGTTTTATCTACTCCAATTTATATTCTTACACATACTTTTACGGCGATAAATCGTTAGTCAATGCTCGGCGTCTTAAACAGGCAATTGACATTGCTGACTTTCCCTTTTTTCGATCTCGACGACGACCACGGGGCGGGAGCGACTCGGGAATGCCTTATTGTCCTCCGCAAAACGTATATCCTTCGATCGCGACGGTCGGGAAGTCGCCGAATCCTCGGGGTGAGGATATCTCGAGTGGGAACCATTTCGGGGGTTGAAGCTTACCGTATTAATATAATAGAATCTTTCACGGAGTGACTGCTAAAGTATATGCCGCTCGTTACGCGTTTGGCAGCGCTATCAGGAATACAGTCATAACATTGTAGCATGTAAACTATTACTTAGTACCTAAATCAATATATCTATATCACAACATTCATGATAATTTAAATGCATTGTATCGTCTTAGTATAGTTGATACCCTACAGTACCCTTCACTATAGGATGTATCATCATGATTGTGTTGATGTGTTCCATGAAGATGCATTTCTTTCTCCAAAATGTATGAGTAACAATCGCGGGGGCGATACTGCTACATGCATATCAAGTTTGATGAACTTTACTCTTTTGTTACTCTAACATGCATGTAGACATGTCATAGGGCATACTTTACGTACAACAAAACATTACTAGTCTAGTATAGTATTCAAGTGTAATCATTTAGACGCTGAATTTTGGGGAAACCCATTTTTGTAGTATTCTACAGGATATTACACGAACAAATCAAGGACGCAAAAAACCCATATTATGTGTAACTGTAGGTATTTCCGTATTATGTCAGCCCTATACAACGGGGATAAAACGTACGTGGCTTCCGAAGTACATTGCAACATGATTATTTAATCCATTGAACAATTACAGCTAATTATGACGTTGCTAATATGTGTATACAATTTCTATAACAACAGCCTAAACAAGACCGAGAAAGTACAAAAAGACGAAAATAATGATGATATTGAATATGAAAAATAGTGTAGCCTTCGCACACAAGAAAATGACAATCTGCATGGAGACACTATAGTTCATTACCGAGAGGGGCGCGTGGTCTGCCGGCGAATGAATGAAGTAAATGCAGAATATTTGGGCCCTATTTGGGCCGGGAGGGCCTGGTATATATACAATGAAAATGAGTTTGATTAGTTCTTTCCCGTAATTTAATTTTTCAGGGGCAAATAGTAGTTGCACGAATAAAAAATTGCCTGCCATCGAAAGATCCACCCATGCACATCCATCCAGTGGCGTACACGACAACGATCAAAACCAAAGCCGTCCAAAGGATTCCGGGGAGGGGGAGGGGGGGGGGGGGGGGGGGGGGTATAGTCTTAAACGGATCGATGGTACAGTTTTGGGTTAACAATATTTTTTGTGAGATAACGAAAATCTGCGTGTCATATTTGAAACGGAGCATACTATTTTAAAGGGATAGTTGAGTTTTGGTAGAGAGGGCGCTAGACTACTTTTTTTTGTTTTGTGGGGTAATGAAAAACTGAGTGTAAAATTTGAAAGAGCATAATATTTAAATAATAAAATCATCTTTGTTTGATCAAAATCGGTTCAGAGACGGCTGAAATATACATAAATATAAAAATTTGTAATAAAGCTGGGGCCCCAGGTTTATTAGAGAATTTTGAACCAGCCGTTAAAAATTCAAAAAAATGCTTCCTCTTTTCAAAAAGTTACAAAATAGGTATTTAAATAGTTGTTGGTTATTTCTCTATCTAATCACTATTTCAACAAAACATCACATGCACAATATTTTATTCAAAATGGTTGAAACCGATGAGTGTAAAGAGAGCGCCCTCTTACGTTTTACGGCTCTTTTTGAATGATAACATGATCTTTACTATACGTCATTTGTAATTTTGTGTTCCTTTCTAGTTATAACTATTAGTTTGTAATGTAATGATGCAGGTTTTGGTTACTAAAATTCAGTTTCACCAAAACTGTACTCTCCTTACCAGAACTCAACTATCCCTTTAATGACAGAATACATTTCAAAATCGGTTCAGAAACAGCTGAAATATCCACAAACATAAACAGTTGGGGCCCTACAATAATTCAAAAATTTTGAACCAGCCGTAAATTATTTTTGTTAAATGCTTACTCTTTTCAAAAATTTACAAAACAGGTTTTTAACTGAGTTGTTGATTATCTCTGTATCTAATCACTATTTCAACAAAACATCACATGCACAACATTTGATTTAATTAAAATGGTTGAAACCAATGATTTTTTTTAGAGAGCGCCCTCTTAAGTTTTAATGGCTCTTTTTGAATGATAACAGGCTTTTAACGATAGTCGTTTGTAATTTGTTATTCCTTTCGAGCATGGTGGATTTATAACTATAGTTTGTAATGTAATGGTGCAGGTTTTGTTTACTAAACTTCAGTTTAACCAAAACTGTACTCTCTTTACCAAAACTCAACTACCAAGTTTTAGTTACTAAAATCCAGTTTGATCAGAACTGTAGTTTCATCCATTCGGGATAAAAAAATAAAAAAAATTTAAAAAAAGTACGCTCATGCATGCCTAATGGTGTCGCAAAACTGAAGGCGTTTGCCTTGCTACTGCTTCTGGAATCGATTGAAGACATTTGTCAGTCTTTGTGTTTGAATATTGCGACCACTTTCCTCAAGGGATAACTGATGTTAAATTGTAATAGCAAAGCTCGCATTGTAATAACGCACATTGATGATGATCCACTACTTCAGTAGACAAATCTTTGAAGGTTTTGCAAAGCCTCTGTTAATTCAACAAAAGGAAATATGGAAATAAATTCAAATTCATAAGTCAGTTCAAATTTATGTTCAGTTTTCTACTATACAGTCAACCGAGTCAAGCATGGTTGAAATTTGTAGACCCCGAAAGTTAGAAAAGTAGCCCCCGAAAACTTCCATAAAAATTAGATAGGGAGCCCCCGAAACCC
This sequence comes from Echinarachnius parma, assembly GCA_037951105.1. NCBI lineage: Eukaryota > Metazoa > Echinodermata > Echinoidea > Clypeasteroida > Echinarachniidae > Echinarachnius > Echinarachnius parma. The sequence continues at coordinate 32,277 of JBAMJV010000002.1, forward strand.
TTACAATTTATTTTTCGGGAAGTACAATACTCAAGCGAATTAATTGTAATAAACTAAATTAGTTATGGGCTTTATTAAAAGATTAAAAAACATTCACGTTGATGGTTAAAAGAGAGATCACGGGCGTAGATCGGGGGGGGGGGGGGGGTATATCCCCCACTTTTTTGGTGCGGGGGGTGGGGGGGGGGGGTGGCCTGTACAAACATCCCCCACTTTTTTCAAAGTTAAATCTCTATTAAAATGCATAATAACATTAATAATGGTAATAATAATAACAATTAATTACCATACAATTTCAAAAAAATTGTTCTCCACGTGGGACCATACTTTATAGTACATGACTAGACATGCATGGAAGCGGGTGCGTATTTGTGTGTATTTGTGGGGGGATGTATGCGAGTGTTGTGTAGGTTCGTTTGTGTTTGTATATATACTATTAGCGGTCTAATCAAGAGGGAGATAATTTAAGCCATGCTTTCTTAAATTTTAGTATATGAAATTTACTTCCAAGTTATGCATGCCAGATTGCATTATTTTGAGTGAAAATTGCAAAAGCTCCCTACCGTGGGAAGGGGGATACCCCCTTCCCACATCACCCCCCCCCCCCCCCCCCCCCCACTTTTAAAAACAGATCTATGCCACTGTATAGTTTGCAAACATGACATACACACTCATAATCACATAAGCACAATATCACTCGTAGTCGCGTAGATACGTGATATATCCCCCAATATTTGAGAGGGGGGGGGGGCTGTATTATTACCCCCACTCAATATTTGGGGTTCAAAAATATAACATTGAAATTAAGGGATATTGCCCCCTCTTGATAATTATTTGAAAGTTGATATACAATAAGTCTTGAGAGTGCTAAACCAACCAAATCCAAAAACTTCCTGGGGGGGGGGGGGGGGGGGGCTGCACCATGTGGCCCACGTTAAGGGCTTTGACCCGGTCCCCTGTACCCACTCATTCAAGACTTCTCACCTTCACAAACTAAAATTGAGTTTTTAAAAACCTACTATTTTGTCCCATAGATACATGTAGCATCTTAATAGTTCTGAATACATGAATCACAAATCCAAAGGCTTCAGAGGGCTTTGCCCCCTGGACCCCCTTTGAGATCCCCATGTGGGTATCTCTTGACCGATTCCATTCAGGGGTCCATCAAGGCATTATAAAATAAGGCAATATGCACTTATAATAGAGCCTATTAAATGAAAAGATTAATTGTTGTTAACCACATCTTGGTCTTTTCTAAAGATAATGGGGGCTTTGCCCACTGGACCTCTGTAGGGACTATATTGCAGGCTCCTGCTCACCACCCATTCGAGGGCTTCTTGCCAAAGTGTTTGCCAAGTGCACCATTTCCTCACCAAGAATGGTCGAAATGACGTATCATCCCCCCCCCCCCCCCCCCCAATGGCGAGAAGAAATCCAACGCCTATGACACACACACACAGCCACACACACACACACACACACACACACACACACAAAGAAATTCATACACACACGCACATTGTACTCATTGTGTGTGTCTCCTTCATGTTTCTAAGGTGTTTGCAGTTCATGTGCATGTAAATATAATGAATCATGTTTGTTGCACATACAAAAAACAGTGCGAGTAAAAAAAAACGAAACCAGACTTTGATAGCTTATAAATCCACAAATCTAAAGGTATGATATTGGTATCATGTTAAAGCTTGGGAAATTGCCTTTAAAATGATATATCATAATATACTCTGATCACTTCACGCTTCACCGAACGCGACCTAATTATCCAAAGGCATGCAAAAACTACCCGTGTCCAAGTTTGCAGTGTTCTTGTTTTGTGAATGGTTGCATCAGTTTGATTTTCAAAGATAACTTCATCCTACATGTCCTATTCAGGGGCCCCTGCCTCCAAAGAGTGGGGTTGCTGATGGGAGGACAGTGGGGGATCCCCTTCCACCCTGATAAACATGAAAAACACTGGCAACCAGCTGGTATTTTAAACAGACGCATTCATTCATGATGGAACAAGACAACGGCAAACATGGACACGGGTAGTTTTTGCATGACTTTGGATAATAAGGTCGCGTTCGATGAAGCGTAAAGTGATCAAAATGTATGATGTATCATTTTAAAGGCAATTTCCCAAGCTTTAAAGGACAATGAAATCCAGACGAATTGTTGCATGCACTATAAGACACTAAATATAATGAATAGTCCCTGAAAATTTGAGCACAATCAGTCAAGAAATAAGAAAACTATGGCTCTTTGAAAAGAGCCATGTATTTCTTCGAGTGACTCAAATTGGCAACGCACTCTGGCAAAGTTGTGGACAACTCCCCATACATTTTGTACACAAAATTTCAATTTTGTTCAATTTTCTCAAAATTTATGTTTACCCTTCGTTCGAGTTCAACATATGTTTTGTAGAATGCTTTTATACATAACATATCATGAGTTTGGGGAATGAAAAAATGTGACTATGAAGAAAATTGTAAAAATGGGAACTTTTGTGTACAAAACATATGGGGAGTTGTCCACACACTTATCAGAGTGCGTTGCCAATTTGAGTTCCCCATAGGAATAAATGGACATCTTCAAAGAGCCGTAGTTTTCTTGTTTCTTGCCCGATTATGCTCTAACCATGACGAGAACATCCCATCAGAAAATTTGCTCATAAAATTCACACTCTATCTAGCTCAATACCTCCCTAATCCCTGGCAGAGGAAGTTTTTTTAATCCTCTTAGGGGAATTGGCCACCTAAGTTGATGGCTTCAGTGCAGGGTTGAGGGGATTAATTTTGTATTCTTTAGCAGTATGCACAGGTGGTCCTATTCTAACAGGCCAAAATGATGTGCAAGGATTACTTGAACCCGAGTTTGTTGTTGGTGTTTTTTTGTAGAGGTGGTCCATTTCTAATGGACCAAAATGATGTGCAAGGATTACTTGAACCCTAGTTTGTTGTTGGTGTTTTTTGTAGATGTGGTCAGTTTCTAATGGACCAAAATGATGTGCAAGGATTACTTGAACCCTAGTTTGTTGTTGGTGTTGTTTGTAGAGGTGGTCAGTTTCTAATGGACCAAAATGATGTGCAAGGATTACTTGTACCCTAGTTTGTTGTTGGTGTTGTTTGTAGAAATGGTCCATTTCTAATGGACCAAAATGATGTGCAAGGATTACTTGTACCCGACCTGGGGGATTAGGGACACTGTACGAGGTTATTCTTCTGTGTGTGTTTTGTTGTTGTTAGTAGCACAATGTTGATAAAAAATAGACCCAGTCTTAGTGTTGGCTTCAGTGTGTGGTCAGATTAACATAGTCAACAACAATGGAGGGGATCTTGGCTGGGTCTCTTATCAGTTATAATCCCCTCGATATACCCTCTTACCAAGAGTGTAAATTTGATGAGCTAACACCCTACTAAACTGTACTTGACTAGGGTAGAGCTCTAATGGGCTGTTTGCGTCATGTTTCAGAGATTATTCCTCTTAATCTCCTCAAGACTATAGAAGCAACATTTTGCTTGGGTTTCATTGCCCTTTAACATGATACCAATATCAACATATATATGTTTAGAATTGTGGATTTATAAGTTATCAAAGTCCGGTTTCGTTTTTTTTTTACTCGCACAGTATAGTTGTCAGCCAATGAGCCAAGAGATGCTCCCTATTAATGGGGGAGAGAGAAGGGGGCAGCCGGGCAGCGCCATATTTTGGTGTGTGAATATTACACACAAAATTAGATGAGTAGAAGATTCAGTCAGAGTGATTTTTTTTTACTGCACAACCAATGACTACAATGACTACAATGACGAAAAAGCTAATTAATTGCAAATAGAATAGACTCACAAGAGTTGCCAACATTGGTCAGAAACTATTGTCTCATGCAATAAATGGAAAGCACTTTAAGTTTGACACACATTACAGTTATAAAATGTTTTAAATGCTTTTACCGACAAGAAATGTTCAAAGGTTAGGTTTTAAATTTAAATACTGGATTAACATTACTCGCAGTTCTTAACCCGACTATGGGAACCGGGTGTCTTGTGTACAAAGTCTATGGGGATTTCAGAATCTTGTAGGGAACGGGTTAAATCTCAAAAGTATGATCTGTCAGATAATTAAGATAGTAATAGTGATTTGATTAATTTGATATATCAAGGTAATTATCTCTGGTCAAGGTGATATTTGTAAGGGAAACCATTCAGTCTAGTGTTGCGGTATATTGGTTCGGGCCTTCATCTTCCAGTACGAAGGTCATGGTTTTGATTCGTGTATATACATCCATCAGTAAGACACTTTATCCGCATTTGCTGCTCTCAACCCAGGTGTAGCAAATGGGTACTGTACTACTTGAATAAATGTATTCCTTGAAATGCCTGCGCACCATACTGAGTATCACTCCCAACAAGGCTTCTATAGACCCAACCTGACAAGACTTCTGTCATTTGTTCCCTAGATACAAAATTGCATCTACCACATCTCCAGAAGTAGTCCTCAATGCCTTGATGGCTGTATTCCGGTCCACTTTTATCCTGCTCATCACGCACTCAATGTCCTTTGACCTCAGCCCCTCTTCGCTCTCTGCAACCTCTCCGATTGCCTGGAAGACAGCACGCTGCGAAATGCAACCCCTGATGCTCTCCGATGACATCAGTTTTCCCTTGTGGATAAGCTTCATCTGACTCACAGGAATGCATACTTTTAAAGCAACCATCCTCATCAAGTCCTCGCCTGATGACAAAGCATCTAAGGTCAACTTATGTTTCTGTTTGCTGGTCTTGACTGTGATATTAACGGGATCTTTGATTATAGCGTCATCTTTAGAAGATGTAGAACCATTTCCATCATGTTGATGTTCAGTTACAGCTAATGGTTCTGCGATCCTTTCCTGGTCTTTTACACCCTTTGTGCTTTCATCTGCTTTGGATACTTCACTCAGAGACATGCTATCTAGTCCTACTTCTTCCTCAGTCCACATATCTTTCTCTTGAGGTGCATAAGTCTGATCACTGTCACCGTTTTGTGACTCCGCCCCTTTATTTGGCTCACTGCTAACATCTTTCTTCCGGTTTCTCTCACAATTTGCGATACATTTCCCTCTGTGTGCTGGCCAGTCTTTCAGCTGACATTCCCTGGAGCTGAAATGAAAATAGAAAATAGAGAGAGAACCATCAAATTGGTATCATCCACAGTAACAGGAATATAGATATAAATTCAGAAATGCTTAGTAAACTCAGATTTTTCCAAACTCAAGTCAAGGGGCTTACTAGGCTAGGGCCTAACCCTAACGCAGTAAGCCCCTTGCCTTGCAGGGGTGGGCCTAACCCCTGGTCCCCTAATTAGTCGGACCACCGTTTTGCACCGGACGTCCAACCCCCGTCCAACCAACCAACCCCTTCTAACTACATGTATTAGCTCTTCATGTTTGCAACATTTGCACTGTACTAGTAGTAGTAACCTCATCATCTCAACTGAAATGGGCTGAAATTGACCAAATCCCAACTCAACTGTGAGTCTGTCTTTGGAAGTTTATAACTACGGAGTCTACGCTAAGTATTATTTGTATTTGCCAATAATAAAAATGTATAATATTTAGGTCCCATAATCACGTAATCACACAAACGAATAGCATACCAGTAGAATGTTGTTTTACAGTTCTTGCATCTCTTCAGCTTTTTCAAGATTCTTCCACATTCATGACACGGGATATTTGGTTCCCCACTGTTGGTCGCCATTTTGTTAGCCTTGGTGAATTTTTTCGTGCATAAACAAAGTCATTCATGCGGTGCTTCATGCAGTCGATCAATGCATTGTTTATGTTGACGTTTTGAAGGCCGGATACGAGCACGTGCTCGCTGCCTAATTGACCACAGCACACGGTACCGTACCGTTAGGCCAATCTCTACGGTAGCTCTGCCCGAGCCGACCGGCGCTCCTCTGGCTTGGCGATATTTGCTGCTCGAGGTAGAGGAGCCACCGTACCCTATATGTACCAGCCTGGCCGGCATGCTGTGCCGATTTGGAATCGGCCGTGGTTACCGGTCGGTCGTCGGAGCTAAATTGCAGTGCATGATCGTCTTCTGAAGTCAACATCTTGTCGCGCTGAATTTGAGGGGTTTCAAATTAACTTGGTAAGCTGCTAGATGAATCAATAAGGCAATTGTTAATTGTTATTAACGACGAATTAAATTTAAAATATGTTGACGGATGTCTCGCACAATCTCGCACTTCAGTGTCGTGTCTGATTTCGGATACGTATCTTGACTTGAGATGGTCTGGCCTTGTTGCATATTATATTGCCAACGGCAACGTTTTAATTCAATGAATGTATTTTTATAATACGTTGTTGATTATTGTTCTTAATTGTAGTGAAATTAAAATGATAAACAATCTGACAGTGAGAATAAAGAAAACCAAATGTGTTAAAATAATCATTCATGAATCAGGATCATCACTGATCATGTGATGGTAATTTTGTGTTCAGGCTAAGTTAGGTCCTACTCCTAGTCCTAGACCTAGAGTAGCTAGACCTAGGAATAGGAGCCTGGCCCTGGCCTAGGCTAGGCTTAGTAGATTTAATTTAATTTTGTGTCTCTGTAAGCTGTGTATCGAATGTGCATATGATACACCACTATATATTAGATGAACCATCACGGCATCAGCATTCTCTACCACATGACAATAAGAATGCTCGATGCATTTGCATATTGTATTGATTGAGCATCCATTCTCTTTGTCATGTTTGTCATATTACCGTGGGCACATCTCGGTAGAGAATTCTGAACTATCAGAATGTTTGTGATTAATATTTAGAATCTGGCATAGTTTGTTATGTGTGACCAACTATATAGCAAAACCCAGCACTTGTGGTAATTCATGTTTTGAAGAAATTGGCATTTTAAGTTCACACAATGTGTGTAAAAGACCTATGAGTATGATTGTAAAATTGAAACAATCATATCTTCGCCAATTATTGACCAATTAGTTAGAACAAAAGATCAAATGAAAGCTTGTGATGAGGCCTTTGAAATGGTATGAAAATCAATATTTTTATTTTTACCGACAAGTGCCTGGTTTTGCTATAGAGTATAGCCGGTCATATATATTGTCACATCAATTTATATCATTCCTTGTCATTTTCTAATTTCAAAATTTTGTTCAGCTATCATGGCTAGTAATACGGAATGTGAGACTAATTCTTTGAGAATATTACAAGGGGTCTAAGTCTTAAAGATGGATGCGGAAGAGGGCAAACCTGACTCTGGTTGCTATGGCAACACCCTCCATAGTCTATTCACGGAAGCTTGCCAGAAGTTTCCGCACCACACGGCTGCAGTTTTTGATGACGGTCGCCATGGGCTTGAGGTAGCAACCTACAAGCAGGTGAAGAAAGATGCGGATAAGCTCTCGTCGCTTCTTGATCCTGTCCTAGTACCAGCGAGTGGTGGTCATTCCATTCTTGGGTTGTTTGCAGAACCATCCATATCCTTGCCGTCGTGGATATTGGGGTAAGAGTTTTGAATTATCTTCCATCATGGGCGTACGGGCACAACAAAATTATAGGGGGGGGGGGGCTGAGGTAGTTCGTTCAAATTTTATCCTGTCTACCAAAATGAGCTGATATGAGCTGATAAAAAAAAAGAAGGAGGCTTGTGTACACCTACCACTTGAATTAAAAAGCAATACAAGGATTCGAGTGTAGTATATTTCTTTTATAATTTTGATAAATACGAATTGCGAGTTTTAGACTTTGATTGTATACAAATATACTGCAATTACCCCTTTGGAATTTTGTTTACATGGTCAACACATTGCTCGTCAATGTTTTCTAACTTTTCTCATGTTAAACACAGATTTCTCTAGAGTGCTCTCACTGACAGTGACAATTTGAATGCTCATTTTTCTAATGTACAACATTCGGGAAATCAATGTATGTTTTGGCAATCTATTTTCTTATAAACTTGCCCAACACTACAGAGCAAGTCTAGATATATGTTTTTGTAGAGACCTGCAATGGACACTGTTCAACATAACACAACTTTAATTTAAAAAAACATTGTGTTTCTTTCAACTGTTTTTCAGTATCTTGCAGATTCCTGCTGCATTTGCCCCCATGGATCCCAGTGCACCAAACCACATCAACAAGCACATGGTAGAACAGCTGAATATTGAGATTGTCTGTGTGCAGTCTGAACTCTTAGATGTAAGTTTACTTTTAAATCTAGTTATTGGTAAATTAGATGTCATTTTGTAAACTTTCTTTCCGGTTTCAATTCAAAATCAAAATAGCATTAAAAAGAAGAAGTACATGTACACTGCAGTGGATGTTTAATTGTTTATGTCTCATAAAAACGAGGGTGATAAATATATATTACCCACATATTAAAGGAACAATATTTTATGTGTTCAGGCTACAAATTCATTTGTGATGTCAGAGGAATGTTATTTAAAATCATTCTAAAAAGTTACCTTCATAATAGTAAATACAATCAGAATAATAAGGAATTCTTTAATTTAATTGTGAGGTATTTATCATTAACATGAACTTGAGTACAGTAACTGAATAGATCAATTGCTTTATTAATTACCTTATGTTTTTTTTAACATGAATGTGATGTTCAAGTATCAAAGGCACTCTTTTTTATTTCCTCACAATTTCACACACACGTGTAGAATTTCATCGATGGGCTGGGAAACTGTGTCGACTGGATCCCTTGTCCCAATCTGGACCAAGCCACGATTGCCGAGTTGGGCTTGATTCCAATCAGACTGAAATGTAACCAAGATACATTGGGGCCACCCACAAGGATTTATTCTACAAACGATGGAAGGTCTAGCCTCGCCTACGCACTCCATACATCTGGTACGACAGGCCAACCAAAAATGGTGCGAGTTCCACACAGCTGCATCGTTCCTAACATCCTTCACCTAAGGTGGGCACTGATTTGGGAACATTTAAATTGTTAAATAATAATTTTTTTTATTCAAGTAGCGCCTCAAATGATTGAGAATCATCTCTAAGCGCTTTCCATTATAACCCCGGTCATCGGCCACACACTTGCAATCAATCCCCATGTTACATGCACTTTCTGATTATTCTCTGTGATGAAGGCACATTGTTCAAATTTGTTTATTTGTAAAAACAGGGATCTGTTGTCAGTGACAGTGGAGGATGTGGTCTTCATGGCTTCACCTCTGACCTTTGACCCCAGTATAGTAGAGATGTTTGTGACCTGGAGCAAGGGAGCCACTCTCCTCATGGTTCCATCAAAAACCAAGATGGCACCCAGACATCTGGCTGGAGCTCTGATCAGAAATCATGTGACTGTTTTACAGGTATGCAGGGCTCATCCTTAATTTTCAGTATGCCATTGGCCACCAGGCCCCATATTCATAAAACCCTGTTAGCTTAGTTCCTTGCTAAGTGTATTTCAAAATGATACATTTTATTGAGCAACAAACAGTTTTCTAGCTCCCAACTAAGGTTAAATGGTTACGCCTTAGGTACACACTAAGTTAACCCTAGTTAGCAACTAAAAATATCTTGTGTTGAATTCTGAGCCACGTCATCATGTATATGGGCCCAGAAATTGAATTTGGCCTCCAGAAACTCTTGTATTGGCCACCAACAAATTACTTCTACTTCTACTTGGGTACTCGACAGGGTCCATCAGTCAGGACGTAGAGTCGAGGGGAACCGGTGAGGTGTCCCATTAATTGCCGATTGAGGCAACTGCTCCCGCAAAGGCTCCTAGCGATGTAGAAGCCAAAATATTATTGGGGAGCGCATTCTATGCTGTTACAATTTGTGGGAAGTAGGAGTTCTGGTAAAGCTGAGTTCGAGTATGTATATGCTTGAGCTTATTTGGGTGGTATTGTCTGGTGATGCTTGGGGCCATTGGTGTGAGGAGTTGGTCAGGTGTAATATCTATTAGGATAGATATCTACAACACACAAGTCTATGGTTGGAGTCTATTGCGTGTGTCATTGTGTGTCATTGTGTGTCATTGTGGCCACCTGAAAGAAAAGCTCAAGGTAGAACCCAGGAGGTGTTTCACAAAGATCCTAAGTTTAACTTTTGTTGGACTTAAACATTATGGAAAGCTGAACATTAGTTTCTTTGAAAAATTGTTGAAAAATGTTCTATTAAAAGGGATAAAATGTTGATTTGAATCATTAATATTTTCGATTATCAAGGAGATTTTATGTAAAATGTAAAATATTTGCATTTTTGCTTTTGAATATATTTTAATCCCAGGCTACAAATTGCTTTCCATAATTCTTAAGTCCAGCTTAGTGTTAAGTTTGACTTGGGATCTTTGTGAAACACCCCCTTGGGTATGATTCTTATAACTTATCTTATGACAGAAATATAGGATCTATAATTTTGTTCTACATTTAGGCGATGGAAAAGGGAACTGCAATTTGACTTCAGGTGTCGCTATATACCTGTATGCTCTAACCTAACCAATGTATCACAAAATTTATATTTCAAAATTGGAATTAACAAAACAAACAAACATAAATATATCATTAAACTTTCATGTTCCACAGGCAACAACATCCCTCGTCACTCGTTTCCCAAGCTCTGTGTTGACCGGAGGCCTCCTCAGCGCAAACTCAGCCCTTCGTATTCTAGCCTTCGGGGGCGAAGCCTGCCCCTCTCCCGCGACCCTGGCAGCTTGGAGGGGTGAGGGGAACAAGACGGAATTCTTCAATCTGTATGGCATCACCGAGGTATCCAGTTGGGCAAGCTGCTTTAAGATCCCAGAGAAGTGGATTAAAGACAAGCTGGATGGAAGGTAGGTCTGTATTAAAGTCTCGTCTTGTGAGGCAGTATTCTAGTATTCTAGCCTTCGGGGGCGAAGCCTGCCCCTCTCCCGCGACCCAGGCAGCCTGGAGGGGCGAGGGAAACAAGAGAGTTCTTCAATCTGTATGGCATCACCGAGGTATCCAGTTGGGCAACCTGCTTTAAGATCCCAGAGAAGTGGATGAAATACAAGCTGGATGGAAGGTAGGTCTGCAAGTCTGTTTTGTGAGACCAACAATTCAATGACTTCTTCATGGATAGGTACTAACTTACAAAGAGTTCAGGATAAAAGATAATGCAATAGAACCTTTTTATAAAGAGCTCCGATATTACAAAATCCTCTTATAACTAGGTAATTTTACGGGCATGAGCTCTTTATGTTTGATTGTTTACCGTGACATAAGAATATACCTGATATAACAGGGTGATATCATTGTCCCAAGCCCCTTGTTATAATGTGGTTACACTGTATTGGCTACTGGTAATGAATCATATTTGCCACAAAAACTGTTACAGATTTGATCTGGCTGGCCACTAGTAGACTTGACCAACACTGTAACAAAAATAGACACTTTAGTTGCAGAAACACTTAAGAGCATCTTCATAAATCCAACGCAATTTCTTTTGGCAAGCTAGCCATCTCAAATTATATACAAATATATACAATTATCACCTACATTGGAATCGATACCAACCTGGCTAATTGACTGCGCAAAATTTAATTTAAAAAAAAATGAAATGGTTCAATGATGTAATTTCTTTGACATTTCCTCAGTATTCCTCTAGGTCACCCCTTGAAGGACACGATTCTTGAAGTGAGAGATGACCAAGGGAGTGTAATCACTTTGGGGAGAGGTCATGCATTTATTGGTAAGTTTGTTTTGGCATGTCTATGATTTGTTATCGATCACTATGCTTGTTGAGAGTTAAGATGTGGTGTGGCAGGATCGGTAGAGCTGGAGGTTTCCATTCATGGGACCCCTAGTTTGTATGCCTAAAGTTACGTTTGTCCATCAGCAAGACAATTTATTTTGATTTAGATGCTCTCTACATAAGGCTTGGTAGGGATGAACTTTGCTGGTGTTTTCAAATGTGGAGGCTGTAAATTAAATCAATCAAATATGTAAATTTAAATAAAGATCTAATAGATACAACTATTTACTTGCTTGAGTGGTGCACCTGGTGCAAAACAGGTTCTAGCCCAGGCAGTACAGTGGAACTTTATTATAAAAGAGCTGATAGAACAACCCCCTCTTATGAGAAGGTGATTTTACTGATATGAGCTCTATATATTCTTTTATTTGTGTACCCGGGGGTGTTTCACAAAGATTCAAAGTTGAACTTAACTCTAAGTTGGTCCTAACTATTATGGAAAGCTGTTTCAGTTTCTTTGTAAAATTGTTGAAACAGTTCTTTTGAAAAGGCATTAATTTGATAAAAATGGGTTATATTTTATATTAGCGGGAAGTCTTAAAATTATTCATATTATAAATTTGTGTTGAAAGTCTCAAATACTTGTTTATGAGACAAAATGGCTTTCCATAATTGTTAGGTCCAACTTGAGAGTAAAGTTCAACTTAGAATCTTTGTGAAACGCCCCCCTGATATAGAGTGGTGAAGTGTGACGTCATCAAAAATCTGTTTTTTAGATTTTTTTCAAATTTGAACTTCATTTTCCGAAAGAGCATCACAAAATATGTCCAAATACCGAAAATCAATTGAATATGTTAAGTATTGGCTGAGATATGCCCATCTAAATGAAATTGTTGTCAATAGGCAATCAGTGTTATAGTGCTCTGGTTCATAAAGTTATGAACCAGAGCACTATAACACTGATCACCTATTGACAAAAAATTAATTCGGATTGGTATATCTCAGCCAATACTTAACATATTCAATTGATGTTCGGTATTTGGACATATTTTTGTATGCTCTTTCGGAAAATGAAGTTCAAATTTGAAAATTCTAAAAATAGATTTGTATGACGTCATAGCTTCTGTACTCTATATCTATAACAAGGCAGTAGTAGTGGTCCCAAGCTCCTCATTATAACTAGGTTCAACTGAATAAGGATTTTTCTTTCATTCATGCAGGCGGAAGTAAACGTGTATGTTACCTTGACGATGAACCAGTGACTAGCAACCACGTCAGTGTGATGAGGCCCACGGGAGACATAGTTGAACACACCAGTAGAGGGCTCACGTTTGTTTGTCGCAACGATGACCAGATAAAACGGCATGGGAAAAGATTTAGTCTCGCCTATGTTAAAATGGTGGGTATTTGTATTCTGAGCTATTTGTTCTGATGACTTTGGACCTTTGGTCCATGAATTGGGTTATACTTTTCTACATCCACAATTTGTATTTGTTCTTAAAGCAAAATTATACTTCCTTAAACGGAACCAACACCCAAAAATAATATTTGTATAAATGAAAGGTAATAGTTTTAGTAGTCGGTTCAGAAAAATAGGTTCCAGACACATTGTATAATTGGAAAACTCACCACCATACTGTATGTGTTCATGGGTGTGCAGAAGAAGACTATCAATTGTCTAGGGTACACATCTTCTATCGTCTGTACACATGCATAGAATTGGGGCACTCACAGACGTTTGGCGCACATGGAACCATGAGGCCCTGTTGGTTCCGTAAGTGTTTGTAATTAATGTATTGTTTATGAATTACACAACCCTTTGCAAAGTGTTGGACATCTATTTAATATCAAACAACGGTACCCGATCATATAAGCCTGTGTTGTTCTTTGCATGGTGTTCCCCTTTAATGTTAACCTTACAGCTGTGTTCTCTATTATTACTTTTACACTATCATTGCATTGTCACTTTATAGCTTGTATTAGCGTTTGCATCATATAATCGAAAGACGTTCTAATTGAAATGTCATGTAAATATGATTTTCTTTCAGATGATTGAGCAGTGTCCAGACATCTCGTCATCTTGTGTCCTATGCATGGATGAGAAGCTCATCGCCTTCTACACCCCTGCTACCAACAAACATTCGCCCAACACACCAGCTCAAACACCATTGAGCCAAAGTGACATATCAAACCTTGAGGAAACCAACCCCTCGACAACCCCAGATGGAGATGACACCAGGCCGTTGAATCCAAGTGCAATATCTGCAGAGTCTATGGCCCAACTCAGAACTGTCCTTCAAAGCCACGCCTTTCCTGACCTGTTCGTGCCCCTGCCTCAACTGCCCATTACGAGACACGGCAAGGTTGCCGTTTCTTCGCTTAGAGAGCTCGCTCGAAGGCTGGAGGCGAAGCAGCAGAACAAGATGGTGGATGCTAAAGGCAAAGTGGTTTGGAGGGAGTTACTTTCAAAAGAGTGGAAGGTATGTACAGCCCTGGGAAAAAAATAACTTAACCTTGGAAGCACTTTTTGTAAATGTTTAGGAATTTTCTGATTGTTTTGTCTCTGTAGTTACAGTTTTAGCGAAACATGTGTTAAAGGGATCTAGTTACTTTGTTGACATGTGCAAACATTGATGAGTGGTTGATACAATGTATATTGTTGTTATCTGATATGTCTACTGGGTGTTGTGTGAAAATTTCAAGTAAAATTGACGTTATATGGTCGAGTAATGAGCACAAATGCAAAGTGATATTCACTAACTCATTGCGCTCACTTTGTACGCGGTTTCGACGATCCAGTGGATAATTTAATATCTGAACACTTCAATTGTAAATATCTTTTTAACAAAAGGGAAATTTGAAAAACCAAAACCTGTCCCATGCTTTTATTGTTAATACAAATACAACAAAGTATGAGGGAATCACTAGAATTCCAATTGGATTTTGAGGATTTGGACAATGTTACTAAGTCCCTTTAATCAAATAACAGACTATTTACTCTTAGCGTTTTCATTATCAATGTAAATACATGCTTTTGATTTATTTTTTGCAGATGGTAATGATAATGTCAGACTTGGGCATTTGATTTGTGTTTTATAGTGCTCCTGTGTCTCTGTTGATAGTACTTTTTACTCAATGATTTTGTTGTCCAGTCTCCCTGTTTTAGCAGTAACTGGAGATTCCTCTGCAAAATCTGATCAACAACTAACTTTCTTATTACCAAAGGATTGAGAACTTGCATTTTTCTTTCAGAGGTCACTTGAGAGTTGGACCCCTCTGTACCAACTGGTGATGTTGATTGTTTCACAGGCCTTGGAGGGGACTACTTTCAAGCCCTGCATCCAATCCAGAGTCTCCAGCAGTTGCTGGGGATTCCTTAAAGATCTTATATAGAGGGTTAATTTTCTCAATTACCAAGAGATTACTCCATCTTATCTCAACCAGTTATTGGAGAACCTCATCAAGATTATTTTTCTTATTACCAAGTGCTTTTTATCTTGCCCTTTTCTCTTTTCCAGAATTCACTCAAGTTGGACCCCTCTGTATCAGTTGGTGATGATGATGCCTTCACAGCACTTGGAGGGGACTCCTTCCAAGCTCTTCATCTAGTTCAGAGTCTTGAATAGGCTTTAGCCTAGGATTCATCTTAAACATCTTATAAAGGGTTAATTTTCTCAATCACCAAGAGGTTACTGCATCTTATCTCAAGCAGTTATTGGGGAACCTCATTGAGATTACTTTTCTTGTTACCAAGTGCTTTGTATCTTGCCCTATTCTCTTTTCAGAATTCACTCAAGTTGGACCCCTCTGTATCAGTTGGTGATGATGCTACCTTCACAGTACTTGGAGGTGATCATTCCAAGCTCTGCATTATATCTTAACCAGTTATTGGGGAACCTCATCAAAATTATTTGTCTTATTACCCCTTTTCTCTCTTCCAGAGTTCACTCAAGTTGGACCCCTCTGTATCAGTTGGTGATGATGATACCTTCACAGCACTTGGAGGGGACTCCTTCCAAGCTCTTCATCTAGTTCAGACTCTTGAGCAGTCTTTGGGGATTCCTCTTCCAGATGTTATGGACCACCTCCTCCATGACAACTTCTTGAGAGTCTCCTTGAGCATCGCAAACCATCTGCACAGTTTGGATGAAATAAGCCTTGGGAATGTTCTTAGTGAAACAGAGCCAGATGTCTTGTCAGAACTTCCACCTTACGATATGAATAGCAAAAATGGAATGGGTATTGGGAATGGTACTGGGGATACAGAGCTGGATTTCCATTCAGAACTTCCATCTCACGAACTGAATAGTAAAGTTGAAGTGACTCACAAGCACAAAACGTGCCGATCTGAATCGGGTATCGAAACTGAACTTTCATCTCATGACATACTTCTCAAGAATGTTATTGACAACACCAATCATCAGCATCTAACCACTAACAACGAGGATCACAACCACAAAAGGAAACTTGATGCCAAAGACCATCAGTGCGACGCTAGAATGTCTTCTGTAAAGAGGAAAACAATGTCTCCAACCGTTCATGAACAATCAACCGGAAGAAAGGGAAGCATCATCAAAGGTGGCCTAGAAAATCAAAGGAAAAGGGAGAACACTTACGCTTCCAGTTCTCTCGACATTTTGAAGAGGGTTTCAAAGAAAGGAGCGGAGCAACAATCTTTCACCTATTCTGTGAGTAGGGGATCCCAACTCGCGGTCCTCACCTGCTCTGGTCTTAGCCAGGAAATGGAGCCATGGAAATTAGCAGATTTTGGACAAGCTGATTTTCTTGGGGTTAAACCAGATGATCTGTCGATGGGTGCTGGGCTAGCGGATCTTCCCGAAGCAAGAGGTCAGATCAGTCTGATGGAGAAGTGGGTTATCGGGACTGGAAAGTGTGTGGATGCCTCCCCCACGGTTCTTTGCACGAGGTAAGATCAGTTTTTGAAATTATGTTTCAATAGTATACAAATGATGCGCAGGTATGAGTGGGTCGGTAGGAATTGTTTGCACAAGGTAACTATGGAACTGTTAAACCCACGAGGCGAAGCCGAGTGGGTTTAGACTAGTTTCCATAGTTACCGCGTGCAAACAATTCCACCGACCCACGAAATAAACTTGCGCATCATCTGTTTTATAGAATGGGCATTGTTACGCCCCCCAAAAAGTCAAAAAATAAAAAATTAGAAAAATTACCGGATGCATGAAATAATTTTACCGGACGCATGAAATTTTTTACCGGACGCATGATTTTTTTACCGGACGCATGACATTTTTTACCGGACGCATGAAATTTTTACCGGACGCATGACATTTTTACCGGATGCATGATTTTTTTACCGGACGCATGACTTTTCATGCATCCAGTACAATTAATTGTCTGCACAAATTTTGCTCTCAACCAATCAGATTGCAGGGATTTATCAACCCATTCTATAAACAATGTTGTCTGATCTTGAGGTCATTTTTCAGCAGACATCGAACTGAGACCCGAGGCCAAATGTAAAACGAATGTGAAGATGAAGCATCAGGTTAGATCATTTCTTTGTGACTTGGGAATCTTCAAGACATAATACAATCTTTTAAATCTTTAGGATGAAGTGTAATTGTAGCCGTTGTGAGGTGGGAATAAAACCTACATCTTTATAGAAAAATATAATAACTACAGTGCTTTTATAACATAAGTCATGGGTGAAATGAAATTTACATTGTTTGTTGAATATATTAATCGCTTTCCCATGTTATTTACAGCTCTGCGTCAACTGTCTTCATTGGATCTCACTCGTACAAGTTCCTTGCCATCTCCATGGAAACGGGCAATGCTTTGTGGGAGGTGACTTTGGGCGACAGAGTAGAATCGTCAGCGTGCATCTCAACTTGCGGGAATTATGTCATTGTTGGTAAGTTCTTGCTCATTTGTCATTTGTTTCTTGTCCTTTCTGTTACATGTCTTTGAAAGACAGACCATGGGTTATTTTTTCTTGTTTAACCTAAATTAAGATTGGGAATCATTTTCTTTCCCAGCCATTCGTATGCCTCCACCACAAAGGATGCAACATCGTTCCTGTAATTTTTGTAATACTTGCTTTGTGCTTGAAAGTATCTGGATTGAAGTAAGATGTAAAAGTGATCCCCTGCAGAGAATAGCAATGTTATGGAACCTGTCTTAGGAGGTCACCAGTCTGCAGTAGCAACTTTTCACTTTACACAGGTTTTCTTTACCTTCTTTCAATTTCTTGTTCAGGTTGTTATGACCACTACGTCTACTGCTTGCATGTGTCCACTGGGGAGGTCTATTGGAAGTACAGAACGGGGGACGTAGTCAAGTGTTCGCCCGTCTGCGATGCAGAGACTGGTCTGGTGTATGTCGGCTCACACGATCAACATGTGGCTGCCCTGAACGTGCAGGTGAGATTGTCACTACTTTGCCTTGCAAAGTGGAAGATGATTGTACCTACCACCACCACCATGAATGAATGACAGTGTTAGAGGTGGTGGGGGTGATGGTTGATGTTTTTTGTGGTGGTGCAGCGATGATGGCAATGGTGGTGGCGGCAGCAGGAGCTACTGCTATCCTCAATGTGCAAAGTGGTAGATGATTGTACCTACCACCACCACCACCACCATGAATGACCGTGTTGGAGGTGATGGTTGACGGTTTTGTGGTGTAGTGATGATGGTAATTGCTCTTCGAAATGGTAGATTATTGTATCTAGCACAACCCGCCATGAATGAATGACAGTGGTAGTGGTGGTGGTGGTTGTGAGGGTGATAGGTGATGGTTTTGTTGTGGTGCACTGATGGTGGCAGCTACTGCTATCCTCAATGTGCCGGTGAGAATTACACTTCTATGCCTTACAAAGTGGTAGATGATTGTACCTACCACCACCACCACCACCATGAATGGTGGTGATGATTGATAGTTTTGTTGTAGTGCAGCGATGTTGGCAATTGTGGCGGCAGCTGATGTCGCTGATGGTGGTAATGATAAAGATGACTATAATGGTGGTGATAATGATTTTGATGATTGATAATAGTGATAATGATAATGTTATGATGATGATGTTTTATCTTTACATTGTCTTTTTCGGCTTTTTAAAAATTTGTCCATGTAGGAGCAAAGGTGCCAGTGGAGGTCACATTGCGGAGGAGGATCTGTGTTTGCATCTCCTTGTTTGCACCATCCAACTGCCACCCTGTATACAGCGACCTTAAAGGGTTATGTCACCGCGTTCAGCAAGGTAATGGTCAGGCTTTACATTGTTCATTGTGTAATATGTTTCATCAGTGCTCAAAATTAGCATAGGCCCGCTGGCCCGGGGCAACTAAAAATTATCTCTGGGCCACCAATTTCATTGATCCTAAATTCTACTGGCCATTCGGGAAACCAAATTTAACATAATTTGTTATGTTTTTCTTTGTTTGGGGCCACCAGATTAAGGTTTCGGGCCACTCAAAGTTGAACAATCTTGTTTTTACTTGCCCCACTGGGCCACAAGGCAAAAAGGTTAATTTCTAGCATTGGACTTTCATAATTGTAATCATTTTCAAGTTACACTGGTGATGGGAATTAAGAATGAATTTGTTTACAGAATAGTCTAGTGCCAGTTTGGAAAGTTGTACAAACATTTTTTGCAAGGATTTCATGTTCTTTATTATTGTTTGTTTTTTTGTAGATCATATGATGACACTGTTTTGATAAGCTAGGTAAAGGCTGAATGGTAGTGTTCCTCTCGCTGACCCGTAATGTTCATTTCATCTTGAATTTTACTTTCATTTCTTTTATTTGACAAATATTTAGACCAGATCATACTATAACATTTATTTGTTATTTTTGCAATATTTCCTCATATTCAAGGCTGTACAGCATGTACCTCGACCATTACTCAAGCATTAAAGGAAATTAATGACTGATTAATTACTAATTAAATTAATGATGATAATTTGTTCTAGGAGTCTGGTGAGAGGAAGTGGTCCTTTCGATACCCGAAGCCGATCTTCTCCTCTCCAACGACCACCAGTGAGGGCGTGCTTGTCGGTTGTGTGGATGGTATTATGTACTGCCTCTCTCACAGCGGAGTACAGGTAAATTGATGAATACAATAACATAAGGGTCTTTGTGGTTCGATGGTAGAGCACCGGTCTACCAACCCGGAGGTCACGGGTTCGATTCCTGGTGAAGCCTATTTTTCTTTGCTCAATTTTTATTTATTTAATATGTTTTGGGTCAATTTACTTTATGTTTGAATTTGATTAACAAAAAGCTGCATCACTTCCCGTGATCCCTCGCACTTTCATTTCAAAAGTTGATTTAATTATCCTTGGATTAGTGCCAGGTTATATCTTCTAACTATACGAGCAATGAAAAGGGTTTCATGGGAACGTCCCTAATTCAAGGGTCTTTGTGGCTAGATAATTGAGCACCGGTCTAACAATCCGGAGGTCTCGGGTTAGATTCCCGGCGAAGCCTATTTTTCTTTGCCCATTTTTATTTATTTAATAAAAAACATGACGCCTATTAACCCATTGCTTACAGGTATATGGTGGACTATGTACTGTGTACTAGTCTATGGGAAGATCAAAATCTTATTTTTAAAAACTCGAAGGGAGTCGGGTTAAGATGAAATGTATTGCATTATGATCGGAAGTTTTAAAATTCTAAAATGTAGCAAGCAAGAACCAGTATAATGTTAGCATTGTGTCACAAAGCCTGCTGAATCAATGTTTTGTTTTAAATTTCTACTTTTTTACATAATGTAAAATATAACTCTTATAGAGACCTTGTATTTGTGTAAACCATATCATTTATTTTTTAAATGCTAAATTTGTCATGCTTGCACAGTTTACTATTACCATCATTTGCAAAAGTTTAAGACCACCTGGGAATTTGTGGGTATTTCAATAATTTGGAATGCATTCTTTTTGTCTCATTGAATGATTACATAACATGTTTACTACAGTGGTCATGGAAACAATGTCAAAGAGCAGTTCAAGTGTGATACA
This sequence comes from Echinarachnius parma, assembly GCA_037951105.1. Lineage (NCBI taxonomy): Eukaryota > Metazoa > Echinodermata > Echinoidea > Clypeasteroida > Echinarachniidae > Echinarachnius > Echinarachnius parma. The sequence goes on from JBAMJV010000002.1 coordinate 52,953, forward strand.
AAAGGTTATGCGTTGAAAATAAAAGTATGTCTGAAAAATAAATATGTTTAATTTTGAGTTATTGCATTTTGGAAGGGTGTTCTTAAACTTTTGCAAATGATGGTATATAACTAAATGCAGCTATATTTTAGGTAGAGTCAAATTAATTATCAGTCTGTTTCCGTAAAGTAAACAGTTTGGGGAGAATTACACTTGAAGTAGCTAACTTGTCTCTGGACAATGGTAAAGAATTTTGCTTCAGTGCGCGCTGGCCCACTCGTAACTGTTTCTTTTCTCCCTTTTCCTTCTCTATTCTTTTCTATCTACTTTCATTGTTGTTAAATTTTGTATTGCTTTGTATAATACATGATGTACTTGTTTTGAATATTAGCTGAATAAATAATAATAATAATATAATAATAACTTCTTATGATTTTTGTTTGAATTTTCTGTCAGATGTGGACATACAAAGCACGGGGTCCTATCTTCTCATCACCTTGTCTCAGCCCTCCCAACCATCATCATCATCACCATCGTCATCAGGAGCAGCAACAACAACTGTGTTCATCCCAGTGGGTTGTCTTTGGGTCACATGACGGTCATGTGACATGCCTCCAACCTTCGACCCGGGTCATCTCGCATGGACGAACCGAGTGTCCACCTCCCCCGTCTACTCCACCCCCTTCGTCTTCGCTCAGGACTCTGGTCTGCGCCGAGTTGCAGTTGCGTCCACGGACGGTCACCTGCACATTCTAGACCTGCACACAGGCAAGACACTTGCGGATGTTGCACTCCCCGGTGAGGCGTTCTCATCGCCGGTAGTAGTCGGTGGGCGGTATCTTACAATCGGCTGTAGGAATGATAATGTGTATTGCTTGAATCTCGGAAATGCAGTCTGATTGTTATTTAAATAATATTGACTTGACTTGACAGCAACACAACATATTTTTACCTAAACTAGATTCATATTGCCCGAGTTGAACTAGTAAGGACAATATGGATCTAGGATCTAGTTAGGGCAATATCTGTTATCTAGCCTACAAGGCCAGTCAGTATTTTAATTATAAACAAAATCAAACTGTTTCCAGTCTACTGCTGGGTAATCTGAAATATAGTAACGAGCTTGTCCCCGGTGTCCCTGCATCATTTACCGAGCGGCCCATAAATGTATCTGAGGCCCCAATCACAAGCACGGAAGGTTCTTTCACAGTCGGTGAAGCAATCACGCTTACATCATCAGACTTTCGCTACTCTAAAATGAAACACAGAAACTTTACATTATAGAAAGGTACTTGCCTTTATTGAACAATCTTTAACATGGTAATTCCACTTTGAACAACAATACTCCGTGCAGTTATCCCTCTTTCAATTTAATATGTATTAAGTTTATTCTGTATAATTTTGTAAAGCGCCTAGAGATAATTTTATATTAGGCGCTATATAAATCGAATATATTATTATTATTTATCTGTCCATCCTGCCCTCGCCTTTCTGATCTTCAAAAAAACATGTCCTCCCTGACTGGCCCCCAACACCCAACTCCCAACTAACATGCGCCCGCTACGGCGAATCAACTCCGTTACAATATGCACTTTGTCTCATGGTGGTTGACTGCAAAAACCCTCTTCCTCTATTTCGATTGCCCTAGCTTGTTTGCCATATTTTTGCCAATTTGGGATGCCATGAAATGAGAGCATCAAGAATGATGCGTTTCTAAAGCTTTAGATGTTCAGGACCTCTCCAAAATTCTTTGCTTCTATAAAAATGACCATGGTATTGAAGCGATTCGGGATTTTATGGACAGAACCAGCCACAAAAGACATTCAGGACAATGGAAGTTCCGGCGAATGGGCCTTCCGGCGAATGGGCCTCGCGCGGCTTTATTTACATCAGAACAAATGAATAGCCTCTGTGAACAGAGAAACAAATAGCATGGAACCAATGAATAAATATATCAAACTATATCATTTACAGCGTCTTTAAATTGATAATATATATGTCCAACATACAGCAAATCTACTGTAGGAGCGGATGGCACAACAGATCAACAAGTCACAATTTATTTTCTGCATTCCATGAATTACATCGTAACATCAACAGACCAATAACTCACCGGTCCACCACAGCTTCAGATATAATAGGGTCATCTCCCCTCTCGAGTTACCAATCAGAGCACAGCTACATTATACAGTCTCTGCCATGTTCCAATAAATTAACTGATCAAAGATATAAAAAGATGATTTTGATATATACATGGAGAGATAAACAAACTCATCCACTTGCTTCTGACTTCAAAGATTAGAATGATCCAAAGAACTACAGAGTTTTGCTAAAGGCTTTTTCAGACTGAGGAAACACAAGTTAAACCTTTCCACCAGCTCTTCAGTTATTAAGAATGCAAGAGGTTTTGAATGCAATTAACATGCCTCGTTTATAGTTTCATTCATCATACATGACAACTGTTGCTTCATCCTCCTCATCACTATCAACATCCATTGCATCCGATATGCAGATTGCTGCATAAAACTCCTTGACAGTTTCAAGGTAGGTACGTGGTCCGTGCATAGCTGCTGGATTTTTCTCCTCAATGTTGATGCCTACTGCGAGCAAGAGTTTTTTAACATCCGTCTGTTTTGCTGGCTTCACGCAGATCTCCAGCGAAAGGAGCTTGGGTTGGACAGCGGAACATTTTTTCCCCTCTCTTCAGAATGCTATGTTTCTCACCCTGCGCCGAGTAGAAACTGCATGCAGTGACATCACCTCTTGCCGGGTCCATCTCAATGCGCTTGTTTTCTGATATCTTGAATGGAAGGGGCTTTTTGACATTTTTCTCGATGGCATTTTTGTGGTCGTGTGCGTGCCAGTCATGGCCGTGAACATACACTCGGCCAACTTTCGCGAATTTGGCCAAATACTCAGATGGAAGAAGGATGTTATCAATGCGTCTGAGCTTTCTTTCCACCCTGCCGAAGGCTCGATCTGCAGGCATGTATATAGAAACAAAAGTCTTATGTCATATCAGATAATGAGCAAACAAGTTGTATGCTTCTCTGTAAATCAATAAATCAATAACATCATTATCCATGTACAGCAAATATAATGATCATAATACTCAACATAACGTCAAAATACAATATGGACGCAATGATTATTTCACCAGAAAATTAAAAAATAGACTGCATATCAATATATTGTAAGCGTAATGAAGAACAAGCTCAATAATTAATGGAATACAATATATATATATTCTCTTCCCCGCGGCTATTTATAATTTTTCATGAATGTTGAACTGCCGATTTGGGTAGATGAAACGGATTACTGTGTAATTCCTTGTTCGCTCTCCTTGATCGTCGGGTGGACAATTCACAGGAGGCAGAGTAGCAAGTACCAGTCATCGGTGCTTTCCTCAGGGTGTGGAAATGCGCCATTCTCATTTTCATGTTCATTTACTGATGAAGGTTCTCTATCCTCTGAATCATGCATTTGTTCCATCTCTTCTTCTCTTGGATCCGTCCTCAGTAGACGTCTATTTACGCGCTTGGTGAGTCCACCAAGTAATGGCCGTATCGTGTACCCATCCTGACTGTCATTTACCTCGGTCACAACGAAAGTTGTACTCAGAAACGGATCTTCCAGCTAGTGCGTCCCTCGAAGGCACATTTCTTTAGAAGAACTCTTGATCCTACAAGAAGTGGAGTGTCATCTCCCCTCTCGAGCTACCAATCAGAGCACAGCTACCTTATACTCTCTGCCATGTTCCAATAAATTAATTGATCAAAGATATGAAAGATGATTTTGATATATACACGGAGATATAAACAAACTCGTCCACTTGCTTCTAACAACAGAGATCAGAATGATCCAAAGAACTAAAATAGTAACAAATTTGTTATTAATTAGCGCAAAACAATTAATTAACGCGAACGCGATAATTTTAAAAAAGGCGCATAACACATGTGCACATCACGTAACAAGGCGCATAACACATGTGCGCGTCACGTAACAATCTTAAATCGATGACAGCTGGTATGACCTCCATGTCAGTTTGGTCCCAGTTTGGTTGTGCCTCCTAACCCTCCTGCCTATGCGCCGCTGGAACTTCCCGCTTATGACCTCCAGATCTTCTGGGACTTTCCTTGCTGACTTTGTCCCCTTTCTCTTTGTGAAGTTCAACAAGCGAGCCCACGTTTTTTGCAGTCCTTTTGTTGCTGTGATTACGAGCGGGTGGGACACTGGTCCACCGCTTTCTCGCAAGGCCTTGATGAAAGCCTGTAGTTTCAGATGAAAACACACCTTCACCATCAATGTCATCAGTTACAACCTGCTCATTACAGAGTTCACATTCTTGTGCAACACAGTTTCCGTGATCTTTGGGCAGGTTATCTTTGTCATTTGTTGCAAGTTCAGTTGGTACAGCTTTAAGGACGGTTCTGGTTCTGGTCTCGGGCCTGAAAGGAATTCCATGAAATCGATTGCATTTCCACTTTGGCTTGCTTTTAATCTCTTGCAGTGAAATCTCTCTAGTGAAATACAAAATTAACCACTGCTGGTAATCCTGATCTTGCGTTGATCTTGCCAAAGTTTAGAAACCTGGGTCTTTGTGGCCTTTGCTAACTGATCACACTTTCGTTCATCACAAGCGACATATGCCTCGTACACGGCATTACAGAGTTCACATTCTTGTGCAACATAGTTTCCGTGATCTTTGGGCAGGTTATCTTTGTCATTAGTTGCAAGTTCAGTTGGTACAGCTTTAAGGACGGTTCTGGTTCTGGTCTCGGGCCTGAAAGGAATTCCATGAAATCGATTGCATTTCCACTTTGGCTTGCTTTTAATCTCTTGCAGTGAAATCTCTCTAGTGAAATACAAAATTAACATTCATTGTAAGGATAATTTTATTTTGTAAGTATAAGTGTGGTGTGCAAATGAAATATTGATAAACAATTCTTTGAAATTAGGTAATAATAATGGTATTGAAAAGAATTTGAAAACAATACCTCAGTTGTACAGGTCCTGCATTCCTGGACAGAAATCTTTCGGCCAGCTGGAATGTGGCGAAGCCTATGAGTGGTGTTTGTCTTTGTCCTTGCACTATCCTCTCTCCTATTTAATATTGCAGAGAGAGAAGTATTGTGATGATATATTTACTTCGTAAATATATTACTTACATTCTTCTTGCTCCTTGGTGCATAACTGCTCCTGCTCTGCCTCCGATTGTTCCAACCACCATAAACCAAATATAAACATCAACATAACAATACAAATCGTAAATATTGAATATTCGAAACAAATGCAAAATCTCAGTAAATGACTTACACTCCCTTTGCTCTTGGTTGTAGAGCCGCTCCCCCGCTCTAACTCACAGCCGTCATCAAAGTCAGCGGGGATCTCCGGGAGAGTGTTGGTCCTGTGAATTGAGGAACCCTCTTCAGCTCCCCCAGCTCCCCCAGCTGACCCTTATCCTGATCCTTCTTCTGACCCTTCTACTGACCCTTCTTCGGCGGCTTTTCATCCTCCCCCATTGTCCATCGTGATGGTCTGTGTCTTTGCTCCCTTTGCTCTCTGGTTGTAAAGCCGCTCCCGCTCTAACTCACAGCCGTCATCGAAGTCAGCGGGGATCTCCGGAGAGTGTTGGTCCTGTTGAATTGAGGAACCCTCTTCAGCTCCCCAGCTGACCCTTATCCTGATCCTTCTTCTGACCCTTCTTCGGCGGCTTTTCGTCCTCCCCATTGTCCATCGTGATGGTCTGTGTCTTTGCTCCCTTTGCTCCTGGTTGTAGAGCCGCTCCCTCTCTAACTCACAGCCGTCATCAAAGTCAGCGGGGATCTCCGGGAGAGGGTTGGTTTAATGTATTCAAATAAAACAAATCTCAATAAATGACTTACACTCCCTTTGCTCCTGGTTGTAAAGCCGCTCCCGCTCTAACTCACAACCGTCATCGAAGTCAGCGGGGATCTCCGGGAGAGGGTTGGTTCTGTTGTTAAATTGAACCCTCTTCAGCTCCCCCAGCTGACCCTTTACTGATCCTTCTTCTGACCCTTCTTCGGCAGCTTTTCGTCCTCCCCATTGTCCATTGTGATGGTCTGTGTCTTTGCTCCCTTTGCTCCTGGTTGTAGAGCCGCTCCCTCTCTAACTCACAGCCGTCATCGAAGTCAGGGGGGATCTCCGGGAGACGGTTGGTTTAATGTATTCAAATAAAACAAATCTCAATAAATGACTTACACTCCCTTTGCTCCTGGTTGTAAAGCCGCTCCCCGCTCTAACTCACAGCCGTCATCGATCTGGGAACAAATGAGGTAGATCATCAATACTTTTTGTTATAATTTTTGGTGCGAGAAGAGAATCGCTTTATCAATCAGTGTTTTTTTTTCTTTTGTAGTTTTAGTTTCATCATCTAGATGTTAATGAAATCTGTCGCCCAGCAGGAATATGGCGTCGATTGCTAGAGCAAAGCCTATGAGTGGTGTTTACTTCTGTCCTTGCAGCATCCTCTCCCCACTATCTGATTGCAGAGAGAGAAGCATTACCCTGGCTCTGTTGAGGAGAGGTCCCCAGATATGTCTTGTTCTTGCTTCCAAGGGTGCCTTGAACCCCTTTGCTTAGAGAGAGAAGCATTGCCCTGGCTCTGTTGAGGAATGGTCCCCACATGTGTCTTGTCCTTGCTTCCAAGGGTGCCTTGAACCCCTTTGCTTAGAGAGAGAAGCATTGCCCTGGCTCTGTTGAGGAATGGTCCCCACATGTGTCTTGTCCTTGCTTCCAAGGGTGCCTTGAACCCCTTTGCTTAGAGAGAGAAGCATTACCCTGGCTCTGTTGAGGAGAGGTCCCCACATATGTCTTGTTCTTGCTTCCAAGGGTGCCTTGAACCCCTTTGCTTAGAGAGAGAAGCATTGCCCTGGCTCTGTTGAGGAATGGTCCCCACATTGTCTTGTCCTTTGCTTCCAAGGGTGCCTTGAACCCCTTTGCTTAGAGAGAGAAGCATTGCCCTGGCTCTGTTGAGGAATGGTCCCCACATGTGTCTTGTCCTTGCTTCCAAGGGTGCCTTGAACCCCTTTGCTTAGAGAGAGAAGCATTGCCCTGGCTCTGTTGAGGAATGGTCCCCACATGTGTCGTGTCCTTGCTTCCAAGGGTGCCTTGAACTCCTTTGCTTAGAGAGAGAAGCATTGCCCTGGCTCTGTTGAGGAATGGTCCCCACATGTGTCATGTCCTGGCTTCTAAGGGTGCCTTAGTAAGTGTTACATCCTTAGTAAGTGTTCTGATGTAAATTGAAAACAATATGAACAAGAACGTTGTATTTTGAACTAATCTATGTGAAGAAGCTGACAATTGCTGAATATGTTCAGTTTGTTTTGTCCCATTTTGTATCAGTTTGTACTCTTTTTGGTATTATAAACATATATACTAAAATATGTTTTACATTTTGGCTTACAATAAAGATCAGACACTACAACCGTTTAAAGGGATACCTGTAAAGTGTCTAACTCCACACAAAATAATTTGAGCTTCCACAATTATTTTCTACCGTGTTGTTTTGCTTATGGTAAGAGAAGAATAAAATAGGGTTAGATTTTTTTTAAATGCCCTTTTAGTATGACGATACATATCATTCACCTCAAGAGCGTTAATGAACGGTCATATAAACCTCTTAAACATCATACCGTAATTCCTTAAAAATGCAAAAGCTTTTTTAACCAGGAAAGCAGTGTTCTTTTTCAATGAAACTGTCATCTGACCCTTATCCTGATCCTTCTTCTGGCCCTTCTTCTGACCCTTCTTCTGGCCCTTCTTCGGCGGCTTTTCGTCCTCCCCATTGTCCATCGTGATGGTCTGTGTCTTTGCTCCCTTTGCTCCTGGTTGTAGAGCCGCTCCCTCTAACTCACAGCCGTCATCGAAGTCAGTGGGGATCTCCGGGAGACGGTTGGTTTAATGTATTCAAATAAAACCAATCTCAATAAATGACTTGCACTCCCTTTGCTCCTGGTTGTAGAGCCGCTCCCTCTCCAGCTCACAGCCATCATCGAGGTCAGCGGGGATCTCCGGGAGAGTGTTGGTCCTGTTGAATTGAGGAACCCTCTTCAGCTCCCCCAGCTGACCCTTATCCTGATCCTTCTTCTGGCCCTTCTTCTGACCCTTCTTCTGGCCCTTCTTCTGACCCTTCTTCTGGCCCTTCTTCTCACCCTTCTTCTGGCCCTTCTTCGGCGGCTTTTCGTCCACCCCATTGTCCATCGTGATGGTCTGTGTCTTTGCTCCCTTTGCTCCTGGTTGTAGAGCCGCTCCCTCTCCAGCTCACATCCGTCTTCAAAGTCGGCGGGGATCTCGGGGAGAGGGTTGGTTCTGTGGTTGAATTGAGGAACCCTCTTCAGCTCCCCCAGCTGACCCTTATCCTGATCCTTCTTCTGGCCCTTCTTCTGGCCCTTCTTCTGACCCTTCTTCTGGCTCTTCTTTGGCGGATTTTCGTCCTCCCCATTGTCCATCGTGATGGTCTGTGTCTTTGCTCCCTTTGCTCCTGGTTGTAGAGCCGCTCCCTCTCTAGAGACCTCACAGCCGTCATCGAAGTCAGCGGGGATCTCCGGGAGAGGGTTGGTTTAATGTATTCAAACAAAACCAATCTCAATAAATGACTTACACTCCCTTTGCTCCTGGTTGTGGAGCCGCCCCCTCTCTAACTCACATTCGTCATCGAAGTCAGCGGGGATCTCCAGGAGAGGGTTAGTTTAATGTATTCAAATAAAACAAATCTCAATAAATGACTTACACTCCCTTTGCTCCTGGTTGTAAAGCTGCTCCCTCTCCAGCTCTCATCCGTCGTCAAAGTCGTCGGGGATCTCCGGGAGAGGGTTGGTCCTGTGGTTAAATTGAGGAACCCTCTTCAGCTCCCCCAGCTGACCCTTATCCTGATCCTTCTTCTGGCCCTTCTTCTGACCCTTCTTCTGGCCCTTCTTCGGCGGCTTTTCGTCCTCCCCATTGTCCATCGTGATGGTCTGTGTCTTTGCTCCCTTTGCTCCTGGTTGTAGAGCCGCTCCCTCTCTAACTCACAGCCGTCATCGAAGTCAGCGGGGATCTCCGGGAGACGGTTGGTTTAATGTATTCAAACAAAACCAATCTCAATAAATGACCTGCACTCCCTTTTCTCCTGGTTGTAGAGCCGCTCCCTCTCTAACTCACAGCCGTCATCGATCTGGGATCAAATGAGGTAGATCAATACCCTTCAACAGGGTGACATGAGAAATAAAACATTGAACATCATTACTTTTTGATAATTTTGGTCCAAGAAGCATAATCAATCTGTTATGAGAATCGCTTTATCAATGAGTTTTTTTTTTCTTGTGTAGTTTCATCGTCTAGTCTCTAGATGTTAATGAAATCTGTGGCCTGCTTCCCTCTGAATCTTTGCAAATACTTCATGATGTTTTCAACTTCCCTCAATGAAATTGTACAGCGACTGTCTGACACCAAGAGGGACTGGAGGCCCTGAGAGGTCCTGCTCAAGAAGACTAGGTCGTCGGCATAAGCTAGGATGGAGATTTGCTTGCCATGAATGGTGGCTCCCAGGTGCTCGTCAGTGGCCCTCTTCTTTACCGCTCTGATGATGAGTTCGATCGTTAGGTTGAAGAGAACTGGCGACATCGGACAGCCCTGCTTCACACCAGAGTTGACGTCGACCCTGCCCGTCTGCCCCCCGCCGACCATGAACGTAGTACTCCCTCCCGAGTACACGTCCATGATAAGTGTCGCAAGAGATATGGGGATGGGGGATGGGGGATGCTCCCGAACACGTTCCTGAGCCAACAGAGATTTGCTTTTGATTCCTACGGCAGCATAACGACATGACCATCGTGTTTCGCACTGGCCTTTTAGAACTTTAGATTTCTGGCCTGCTTCCCTCTGAATCTTTGCAAATACTTCATGATGTTTTCAACTTCCTTCAAATGAAATTGTACAGCGACTGTCTGACACCAAGGCAGTTGTGTAGTTCAGTGTTGCTCGAGATGCTCTGCTGCAAAGCAAGATTGAGTCTGTGAGCATGGCAGTGCACGTAGAGTGACTTTGGGGCGACTGCTTTCATTTTTGCGCTGCAAGGCCGAATCCTTCCCTGATGAGGTTTGGTAGCTTGACACTACTTTCTAATGACACTGATTGTGTTGATTGGAGATATTCTAGCTACAACACCTGTGAAGCTCCAGCGCTACCAGAGCATGTAGCTGGCCTTGCAGATGGCTTTTGGGAAGAATCATGTCCACGATGCAAATACTGGATCTTTGTTTGTTGACACAGCTGGGGGGTGCAAGTTGTGCAGCTTCTTTGTGGAAATATTCCTCGAGTGCATCCCATTGGTCCATTAGAGAGCCTGTCAAGCGATTTCTCTAAGGACAACCACCTTGTGCAAACATGCTTTAAGATGGCATGATTTTTCTTTGGGGGGTGGGGGGGGGGGGGGGGGGGGGAGGCAGGATCCTGCTGTCTGTCTCTTCTCTCCTCCCAAGTTGTGCAGCTTATTTGCGTAAAATATTCCTCGAGCGGAACCCACTGTTCCAAAACCCTGTCCAGTCATTTCTCCTAAGACAACCATCTTGTGCATACATGCTTTAAGATGGCTTGATTTGTGATGCAGCAAGTTTTGTACTTGCTTGAACTCTTTGTTCCTCTTGCTCGACTTTTCATGGTAGTAATATATAGACCTCTGTCAGTACGTCGGCAGGTGACAATGGCAGCTCGTTTCTCTTTTCCGCTTCAAGGTGCACCCGATTCTGAACACAGTTGGATCCTTCTTTTTTTCGACAAAGGCTGCCACTCCACTGTGGATCCCCAGCATAACACTAACAGCAGCATTATCCGCACCAAAGCAAACAACACTTTTCCGCGGAATGCTGTTTTGTTTCATCACATCATCAAGAAGTGTGAAGATGTTCCCGTCGATCTCTCCTTTGTGGTTGCGATTTCAAGAAGGGCGCTGACAACCTGCTTCTCATCGTCGTAGTAGCAAACTCCTTCTCAGCCTGATGAACTAATTGTAATTGGTACATTTCAAATTTATTTTTTTGATTGAATTTATAGGTGGGAGTTTTCTTAAGGTTTGTGCTATGTCTAAGAAAAGGGGGTCGATTGACGAATCTTTCTTTTCAAAGCAGCCCAGGAGTGCATCCTCCAGCTCATCCTTATTTTGTTTTTTTGCTTTCTTGATGGAATGTGCAAGGGGGTGAGACACTCTGCTCTACGTTAAATCTTAGTGTCATCAGCAAACATTTTTGCAGTTGAGAATACAGAGTCGGGTAAGTCGTTCACGTAGAACAGGAAAAGGAGTGGGCCCAATAAAGACCCTTGCGGGACTCCACTTGTCACGTTCCTCCATCTTGAAGGATGACTCTGCCGTCGACCATTCAGGAAAGCATCCAAACCTTCCATGTCTTCAGCCTCCCTCGCTACTCCATCATCCTCTTCTGCCTCATCATCCCAGACCGTAGGCAAATTAGTATTAATTGTCCTGGAAGAAAAGAAGAAAAAAACGCTTAATACTAAGCGTACTAAAATCGATAGTGTACTTTTCATTATTGAAAGGAACGTCTACATGTATAATAACCAAACACTGACAAAAAAACTAAATAATTCCCAAATGTGCTTTGGTGATTTTGAAGAAATAAACAGTACAACTAATTGTTCCTATCTTGCACCAATATGTCATTGATAAGTTTGATAAGATGTTGCCTTACATGGTATCAAAAATATTAACACCACATGAAAGGGAAGCCTAATTGCCAGAGGTGTCGATCCATTTTTCCCCTTCACCAATTCAATATCCTCTTCCTCCTGAATCATTGTCTCTATCGCTTCCCTTATCGTCTTCTCCTCATCAGTCTCCTCCACCGCGATTCCGGTTGCCGCCCGCTCTATATTGTTCTTCGCCTTTATTTGGTCTTTGAGGGTGTTGATGCGGTCGCGGACCGAGCGGGCGTCAACGCGATATCCTCGCTTTTGCATTGCTGCGGCCACCAACTACCACGCCTTGGCCCTGTCAGTCGTTTTAAATCTGAATTGGTATGGGTTTGCCAAGACCACCTCGGCAATCAGAATGTTGATGCTGAACTTGTCCCAGCACATGCTGCAATATAAGAAGAAAAAAAAGAAAAAAAAAGGAAAATACAAAATTTTATTCAACATCCGGGGGTATTTTTGTTTCCTTCATTTGTGAGAACATCACATGCTTTATGTTGGGTTTTAATACTTTTAAGACAAGGTGGTATAGTGATTGAAGAAGGGAAATTGAGCATCCAATCCTTCCATGTCTTCAGCCTCTTTCAACCTCTTCTGCCTCATACTGGACCGTAGGCAAATTAGTACCAATTGTCCTGGAAGATTTGGGCTCCTGAACAGGACCAGCTTGTTTCTTTGTGCGCTTGTTGTACTTTCTTCTCCATTTCAACCTTCTTCTAACCTTCTTCATGAGGTTCTTACATCCGTGCCAAATGTCCCACTGATGATGGATTGGCTCATATTTTGTTGAGATCTTCACCAAGGCCGCTATCTGAGGATGAGCATCTGTCACAATGCTGGTCAAGTTTACCTTGCTCCTCACAAAATCAAGACCTCGCTCGAAACCAATGTGCTCCATGTTAGGGGACTTGCCACCTGCCTCCTGCACCAGCACTGTTGTGGTATGGAGGATTTGTTTGTGTTCTTCATCACAGAAGGAGTAGGTTATTATACTAGCGCTGTATCCCCGCGAGTCCATCTCTGGACAGAACGACATCAAGTCCACCGTACCGCTCAAATAGTTCATCCTGTTTCTTACCATAGAAGTCATTGATTGCTGGCGCGATGTACAGCTTCTGGATATTTGTAAAGTGAGTCGTAGACAAAAAGTTAAAGTTGGTGAATTTGGCCAATGTTGCAATTTTCTGGAAACTGTTTCCAGATGCTATGACCGCTGATGCCAAGTGGAGGTTACCAGAAAACATACCGCAGTATTTGGGTTGAGAACTCCATGATCCTCCATGGCGATTCTGGCATTCAAATGTAGTGCAATACTGTCCGGAAAATTCTCTTGCACTTTAAATACTTCAAACAAATATATTCATCATTTGCCAGATACTCCATCTCAGCCTGATGAACTACAGTCAAACCTGTCTATAGTGGCCACCCAAGGGAGACAAGAAATGTGGCCACTGTAGACAGGTGACCTCTATAGACAGGTTCAATTACACTGTTTTTCTCTGCAAGGGATCACTTTGAGTGGCCACTATAGGCAGGTTGGCTGCTATAGACAGGTGGCCGCTAAGACAGGTTTGACTGTAATTGGTACATTTCAAATTTAGTTTTTGATTGAATAATTGGTGGAAGTTTCTTGACGGTTCTTGCTACATCAATGAAAAAGGGGTCGATTGTTGCATCTTTCTTTTCAAAGTAGCCAAGGAGTGCATCCTCCAGCTCATCCTTTTATTGGTTCTGACTTGAAACGCTCGTTGACTGTCATGAAGTAACTGTCAAGCAAATCATAACTTAAACATTTCTGCAACATCACCCTGGAAAAAGAAAGGTCAAGAATCATCCTTAATATTAAGACAATTTGAAATATAAGCATGAAACTTGAGTCAAATAACACAACATACATGTATATCCATTATAGTTTATACTTATCACGGCGGTCCTTGAAAACTACCGTAAAACTCCGTGTATAAGGCGCACTCGTGTATAAGGCGCACCCCCAACTTTCAAAAAAAAAAAAAATTTAAAATTTTTTTTTAATTTTTTTTTTTTAGAGACACCCTATTTTTTTTGAGACACCCTGTAGTGCTGTTGGAATACTTACATCGCTGGTCTAGGGCATATCAAGGGCTTAATGTCAATTGTAGCTTTCATCATCATATACATTTTTTTCACATACACAATAGTGGTTAGTACAAAAATTGCACACATTGAGCAATAACACTGGTGCTCATATATATTCATATTCATATTCATGAATATTCATAAGCACTTATACTCATTAAATATAGTGCAATTTTCTAACTGAACTAACTTTAACTATTTAACTATTTTCAATTGTGAGCAAAATTTATAACCACTGGTTAGATAATTGCATATATAATGAGTACTGCTGCTCACGAATGTATGAATATTCATTAGCAGCAGTAATTTGCTCAATAAACTTGCAATTTTTACATCTGTAACCAACAATTTTTTTTTTTAGAAAAAGGTATATGTCGCTGAATGCTACAACAGACAGCAAGCTCTTGTCATGCGATAGACCAGTGCAATATGCATTGAACATGACTACAGGGTGTCCCTGTACCTGTGTATAAGGCGCACCCCCGACTTTGAAATGTTTTCCGACGGAAAAAAGTGCGCCTTATACACGGAGTTTTACGGTAGTGTAAACTCGCATAAAATCCAAGCATCACAAAAATCTTCTGCGGGGCACTTATTGCGTGACTTCTATCTGTCTGGGGGGGCAGATTTCTGCTTGAAATGTATCGATTATACTCAACACGGCGGTCCTTGAAAACCTGTATCTCTTAATCATTTCTGCCTGGACAATGCCAGGCAATCATTTCAATCTTGATTATGTAAATGTATCTCTAACTTAGCCTCTCCCTCGCCTTTTGGTGTATACCTGGTCTTCCGACCATGAATACACAAATCTAACGGGTTCGTTCTGTCTCTGAAAATTCGCTCCCTCCTCCTCGCCCTCTCTACCATCACTGCCATTAACAAGCCTGCCATCTTGATTGTGATTAATTTTAGGCTTAGAATCAATCAATAATTGATTTTAGGCTAAAATCGATTTTGGACTAAAATCAATCGATATCGATTTTAGTGCCCAGTGTCCTCTAAAATCGATCCTAAAATCGATTGGAGCGATTTTAAGATCGATTTTAGTGCGTAGTGAAACACCCCACAGGCACTCTTTTGATCATGCAGTTGTCTCTGCCATGCTGATCAGGTAGGGAGCATACTGTAGTGCAATGAGACGTGCCTTCATCCCTCTGCTCCTTGGGATAAATGCAGACAAGATAGATGCTGACTGTACGTTGCATTCCTTGCAGATCACCCTTTCACTGCACTCTTTGACCCGGTGAATGTCAGTCATGCTAGTCGGATCATAGAGTAACAGCTTGAGATTTTCTTGATGAAGATGATTAATCTCTTGAACTGTTGTTTCTAGGATGTGGGTTTCTATTTCTGAAAACAACCCTTAAATGTTTTGCTGTGTTTTTCCAGACCAGCTGATGCCACTCCACTGCTGAAGAGATTCATGCACCTCTGGGCAGCTTGTTGCCGGATGCCTTCATCTTTCTGGCGAAGCATTTTCAGTCTCCATGCAGACTCTTTGTGTTGATGCCCCCCCCCCCCCCCTCCCCCCCATTCAAACTGTTATTAGATTCAATAATTTTGAGCTTCTCCAAAAGGAACTTTGAAAAACCGAAACCTGTCCCATGATTTTATTGTTAATACAAATACAACAAGGTATGAGGAAACTGCTAGAATTCCAATTGTATTTTGAGACAATGCTACTAAGTCCCTTTAAGATTAAGGATTACAGCAATGCCTGTACATTGTACAGTTATGATCAACATTGTTTCGAAATGTCACGCACATCACATCACATCAAGGTACAGAAAAGAAGGATGACTCCTGTAGACTTTCCGGTCTTCTCTGCTTTGATTGTTGGTACTGTACGTCTATAATAAACTTCAGCTGCGCATTCATTGAGGATCGGCTGTTTTGAATCTTTGATTCCACCAATGTTTATCCAAAAGATTCTTAAAATTATCACTCAACAACTTTCTCTGGCAAGCTATTCCAGTCTGATACCACTCTCTGACTAAAAAAAATTACTTCTAATGTCCAATCTTGATCTCCTTATGATATTTTAAAGGGACAGGCTCTCTTTTACAAAACGTCTGAATAGTTTCAAGTTGACGGATGGGGATGAATGTACAAACACAAAATAAATCAGATCGAACAGCCCTGTAATATGGATTTTAAGAATGAAAAGCGAATGCGTCCCTCTGTCAAACTATACAGTCTAAACGCGAAGCGTGCGTAATGAGGTGAAACCGGCGAATCTCGCGGAACTCGAGATTAGGCTGTCAGTCGGAAATCGGGCATTGGGATGTCACGAGACTTCTCGAAATTTTTGAGACAGGTCAACAAACTTTCATCAGGTACCTACGTCATGCATCGTGCAAGCAGCAATGGTTGGGTACGTACAAACATGATTCTTTCTCTTTATTTTGATGTATAATTTGCCAATTTTTGCTGTCATCTTGGGTTTGAAATATTGAGATGAAAATCAGATACATTTTATCTCTTTCTGGTTAATACTTTTGTCATATTGTCAGATTTTGCGACGTCTTGACCCGTCTAAAACTTACTTTGTAAAATTTTCTCCGAATAATGATAGTTTGAATTGTTGGTATTACGCACAACCCAAATTCGTTTTGATGCACGATGCTTTTCATGTAATAAATGTCACATTAAAAACAACAAAATCTTGAATGTTTACCGGAAGTAGGCACAATTTTGCTTTAATCGACTCGATCTTTTCGCGCGATGTACGAGAATGGCGCGCCAACAAAAGAAACGATTCACAGTGGCATTGTTCTTGTGTAGTCCCATATGCTTCAATTTATGTTGGGACTGCCTAGTATTACTGTTGTAATTTGTATGTCTATGATTCTTACTATCCATAGCGATTAGAATGTTACTATTAGGTTTAATCTTATTTTAACTGATTCTTAAAATTACTAGGCCAGGCCCAGGGAAATGTCCCAATTTAGAAGACTCATAATCATCCATGATCCTGATCAGTGAATAATCATGATTCAGATTTCAGTGCAATTTTGTGTTTATGAATTATGTAAATTGAATTGTAATCATTGAATATTATTTACTAATACTAGTAAATACTAGCAAGTACTCGCCCACCATGCCCACATCATATCTGTGTATTAATGATTATACTTGTAAATGTTACAGAGAGCATCCATTCTTAATTTTGTCATGTTTATATCGGGGAATAATTTTCCTCAAATTTGATTAGCAATTTCAGCCGATGGATAAAAAAAAAAAAAATTCTGTACATTTCTATGGAAGAAAACTGCTACACAAAAGATGTTTTGTATAGCAGTCATGCAAAAATGCATAGCAAATTGCGATGCGATACCAGGAAAATTATTCCCTGATTATATTTATATTAAGTTGATTTTCATCGAAGTAAAGCATTGGAGAGCCACATCACCACACATAGAGTAATCAATGTATACTAAAATACTGCTGTAACTCTCAATTTCACACCATAGTATGCAGAACTGATGTAAATGTGCGACCCTTAGGATCGCTGATCTCCAAAATAGCGGAGGGAGAAGATGGTGCATGGTGGGCAGTCTGGGCAAAGAATGCTAATTTAGCTAGTTTAAATTTTGAAGCATGTGTCCTGGGTAATGGATCAATGCACCATTAGAACTATGGGGCTTGATCAGTTGCACGTGCACTAGCCCCAGTTAGGTTTATTGTACGTGCTTTCAAAAAATAAAAATAAACCACCATCAGGATCAGCCTGTTTACATCTTAAAGCACTTTCCATTTCCCCTCTCTGATCACAGAAATCGAAAGAGAACCATGGTTCTAACGAAATGGTGCCAACAGAGATGGGACCGATAAGGGGATTTTCATTACTAAAAGTATTTAATAATTTCTGTGCTTCATGCTAATTTATTTTCTTTCTTTTTTAATTGCAGGCTTGCCCCAGCCAATAACATCAAGGTAGCTGTGTTCAGTGACTCCATTTTCCGTGGGCTTCAAGACCAACTGCAAGCTACCAACTGCTTTTTTTCCTGGACCGTTGATTTTCTGCCTGGAGCAACTTTAAATAAATTATATGATCATATACGCTATAATTATACAACAGACAGTGACACTGGACTAGTTCTTCTCCATATTGGAACAAACAATTTAAATAAGGGTGTATGGCATCAAGATAAACTTTTATATCACCATCTGTACTTAATTACGAGAGAACGTTTTCTAGCTGCACATATAACATTCAGTTTTATTTTACCCCGCTGGGACAGTGAGGATCTTCACACTAAATCTTTATATTACAATTTAAAACTGCACCAACTCTCCACTTCCTTTGGGAGATGTAATATATTTGATGGAACTGGTCCATTTTTGCAACACTCCTTTCATTACCAGAGAGACGGGTTACATTTGACAAGTGCTGGCAAGAGTGTTATTGCGGACAGTATATCTTCTTTTGTGAACAATTTATTTTTTCCTGCTACACGCGTTATTGTTCCACATCCACGATGGCAAATACCACCCATTTGCCCTCCAAAAAAAAAAAGGCATCAGGAGTCGGTTCAGTCAGGACAGTGGAAGGAGACAGATTTGGACTTCGTAGTTTATTGCAGGCGTGAAAATCGTCGCCGTCAACAAACACCACAACCTCTCCCGCCGAAGCCAAGAAAGAAAAAAACACCATGGCAGTCTGTTCTTGCTCCTTCAGCCCCAAAGTATTATGTGCCTGATGTGCCAAGTTTTAAGATTATACCTTATGTGGCCATCAAGTCAAGATGTGTCGCATCATCTCTACAGCAACTTCAGCCAATTCAGCAACCTGCGCAACCATCGCCATATGTGCGGAGGAGGAAGGCTGCCAGGAGAAGGAGGCAGAGGAGGAAAAAGACCCTACGGAAGAGGCGGCGAAAGAAGGTACATATATTTCTGTTTGCCCAAAAAATATGTCTTGCCTCAAAATATGTTTTTGTTAAAATAACTCCCATGTAAAAAAAAGTAATGCAAGAACTGCAGTACCACAGTACTGTAATGCAGTACTCGGAGTACATACTTGAAGTACCTATGTTATTACTGCATTAGTACCGCAGTACTTGTACCACAGTACTTGTACTGCGAAAGTGTCCAATTTACCGGAGTAAATGTACTATGAGTACCGCAGTACTGCAATAACATGTTTAACTAATGTTATATTACAGCCCCGTAGCCAGGGGGGTGCGTAGGGTGTGTGCGCACTGTTTTATTACATTTGATAAACTTATAATCGAGTCAGTACATGTACTGAAGTTGCAGTTATACTGTTTAGATGGTAAATTTTTCTGAATAGAAATTCCTAAACAAATAAGAGTCAAACCTGTGTATAGTGACTACCCAGGGGAAGCATGAAAAGTGGCCACTGTAGATAGGTGACCTGTAACCTTCTAAATATGGTATTTAAATGCTATGAAGTTATCCAGAACTATTTATCTGTGATTATGTAGCTTGTAAAATACAACTGTTCTTAATTAAAACACATGAATTCTGATTTGATTTTAAACTTAATTTTTTTTAAATTCAGGTTTGATTTTAATCTTATATTTTTGTTTTCCGTATTTTTCTCTCTGCTCCCAGGTGAAACAGAACTTCCTACATATCCTGCCAGTGACAAACTATCGAGCTATCCTTACACCC
This sequence comes from Echinarachnius parma, assembly GCA_037951105.1. Taxonomy (NCBI): domain Eukaryota; kingdom Metazoa; phylum Echinodermata; class Echinoidea; order Clypeasteroida; family Echinarachniidae; genus Echinarachnius; species Echinarachnius parma. Next base: position 72,396 of record JBAMJV010000002.1, read on the forward strand.
GGGTGGAACTCTCCAGTGTTTACAGACATTACACAAAGACCATGTTGTGATCCCGTGCACAACCAGCTAGCTCCAGTCCATGGTACACGTCCTCCACCAGCTCCCGACCCTGCAGACCATGGTACACGTCCTCCACCAGCTCCCGACCCTGCAGACCATGGTACACGTCCTCCACCAGCTCCCGACCCTGTAGACCATGGTACACGTCCTCCACCAGCTCCCGACCCTGCAGACCATGGTACACGTCCTCCACCAGCTCCCGACCCTGCAGACCATGGTACACGTCCTCCACCAGCTCCCGACCCTGCAGACCATGGTACACGTCCTCCACCAGCTCCCGACACTGTAGACCATGGTACACGTCCTCCACCAGCTCCAGACCCTGCAGACCATGGTACACGTCCTCCACCAGCTCCCGACACTGTAGACCATGGTACACGTCCTCCACCAGCTCCAGACCCTGCCATTGTTTTGGAATCGGTTTCACCACAAGCCATTCATTCAGAATCATTCTTTCCACAACATCTCGGTCTTGCACCTATCTTTGTTTTAGTGTTACAGACTGAAATAATGTTCGAAATAAATATAAATATCAATGTTTCACAGGGGTAAAACATAAGCCAAATAAAGGAGGTGTTGCACCATGCAACAAAACAAAGTGTGGCCCATGTAAAGTGTGCAGTGGCAATAAAGATTATGTTAGATATGTTCATCTTTGTACTTTAAAGTCAGAGAGCCTAGTGGAATTGTTTAAAAGTAAATGTGTTTCACTGGAGGGGAATAGTTGTATATGTAATGCATGTCATGTTAAGTTCAGGAAAAAATTTTAAAATTCTTTATATACGCCTGAAAAAAGCAGGAAGAAGCACAGGATTAATTGTTTCCTCTCGGAATACATGATGTGCACTCTTACATCAGAAGTGGAATCCTGTTGCAGTTTAGACGACTTTAATAATGCATTCCATCTTAATTGTTTGTCAGTACCCAATATCATATCTCTGTGCAGGAAACACAGGGCAGAGCTTTCAAATTTTAAAACAACTAAACTTTGTATTACATGTTGCATATGTAGCCTTAAAGTTACAGTTAAAGAAAGGAAATATTCATCAAAAATCCTCTCAGATGAAGGAGTAAGCAAGTTGAAAGACATCAAGGCAGAGTTTGCTGTTGATGGAGATGCGTTTTTGTGCTCAAGATGTTATCGTTATTCTGTTCACATTGTTAAGAAAACAAGTTTTAGTGATCTAGATTTGTGTGTTCAAGACTTGATGAACCGTGCAGATAAAGTAGAAGATCCTATAACAGCAAATGATAAAGCTTGGGCTTTAACACTAAAAGACCTTATTAGTATATGTAAGCAAGAGCATGGTTTTTTAATGACAGCTGCATATGAATTATATACTAAAGTCCTAAGAAATGTGTGTCATAGTAATGTATCACTATAATATGATAGATCAAAAAGGTCAAAACCATGGCTTAGAATCAGAATCATGGATATTATGGGAAGTAAACTCTCAATTAGTAAATCTGGGTCTAACAGAGGAGATTTGTTTTATGTCTCAGACTTATCAAAAGAAGACATAGAAGCATGGCATAAATCAAAAGCTGAAATATTTTCTCTAAACAGTAAATGTAATGATGAATGTTCTTCCTCTGATGAGACATTGTTGTCACCTGCACATTCTTTAAATGAGAGTGAATCTCTTTCAAGTCTGTGTGACACAGCATGTGCAGTTAATACTATGCTTCGTTCACAGGGGAAAAACATGTGTGAAACATATTCTAAAGACCCCATGTCTCTACTGTCATTTGATATTAATTCAGTTGACACTCTATTTAACCCAGTACTTTGGAATTTCGTTTGTTCGTTAACAGGTGTGGATGTTAAAAAGTGTATGCAATTATTGTCCATCTGTAGTGGTTGTGATTATGTGTCCTTTTTTGCGCATTTGGGGAAAAATTCTTTCTGGAAGACATTTCTGCAATATGCCAATTTCATTTCAGGGGAACAGAGCGAGTTGTCTCCTGGTCATTTATCTCACACATGTGTTCCTACTGATTCTAAATTAGGTTTGTTATCATTTTATCGCCTTATTATCTGTCTTTATTTTAATTCGAACCGTGCTTGCTTGCATAAATACAAGTCTTGAGGACTTTAGCAGTGAGAGCAATGATGAAATACCTGCAGAAGAACATGTCTTATTATCTGATGTTGATGACATAGACAGTGATACAAGTCTTGAGGACTTTTGCAGTGAGAGCAATGAAGAAATATCTGCAAAAGAACATGTCTTATTATCTGATGTTGATTCAGATACACCTGAATAGAAGAATTGTTGTTAGATTTACATGTGATTGTAATTGGTTTATTTTACCAAACATATGTGTAATTTTAATGAGAGGGATTTGTTTTAAATGAGTGATGTACAATGTGGAGTTGTACTTATCTTAGTCTTGCCATGCCAAATATGAAAATGTACACGTATGAACATACATGGTTGACTCGAAGCTGAAACTGTGACAAGATAATAGTCATTGATACATGGAAGGTGCTTATGAATTTTGCCAAAGATATCTGTTTTATTTCAGTAATTTTACTGAGAGGGATTTGTCGATTTACAACGTGGAGTTGTACTTGCCATGCCAAATATGAAAATGTACAAGTGTAAACATGCACTGTGACAAGATATAGTCATTGATAGGTGGAAGGTGCTTATAAATGTATGAGATACATTTATCTCTAAATAGTTTTTGTTTGTATTGCATACTTAAATGCTGTGGCTGAAACAGTGTGCTAAGTTAAAGTAAGCACATTCACTTCCTTGTAAATTATGGATGATTTTATCAGCATGTGTGAAGGGATGTGCAAGCACTATATTGAGATATCATGGTAATGAGGAGTATTGTACGATAGGCCATTTACACTTAAGCATTACATTTTATGTGCATAATTATGCATTATGTCATGGTTTTATAAATGAAGATAGTAGTTTTAGTATGCAAGTTTTCTATGTACTAAGAAATATGTACATGTAGTTGTATTTTGTACTACTTACTGGTTCACCTTTATTTGCATGCTTATAGAAATTACTGTATGTGCATACAAAATTCATCTTGAATGTTGAAAATGCAGCTGAACACATGTACCTTACCTCAGTGTGATTCATTTCACACTATCCTTGTGTGTGATATCTTGCCTATGAACCTGTTTATAATGAGTTTACTCTGTAAATAAAAAGTTTTTTATTCATAAAATTTCATTTTTGGTTTTAAGTGTTTTCGATAACATTATTTACCAACCAGTTAGTATGTTTGTGTTTGAGTGAAACATTGATGGGTGCTTCCCGTGTGCTTTCTTTCAATGATCATATCGGCGGGGTTGTTCATGTGTGTGTGTTTGTGTGGGCGTGTATACGTGCGTGTGTGTGTGTGTGTTTTTGGACAGTTAGCACACTTCTCTTCAACATTTCCTTAACTCTCACTTCTTATTTTTGTTTTCGCATATTTTCTGGGGGAGAGTGGGGATGGGGGTATACTATAATTAATTTGATAATTTGACCCAAACATTGTAAACAATAACAAAAAAAACAAATAGCAAGAAACAAATATACTTTCCCAAAATCAGGAGGCCTAAGCATTTACTTTGACTTACCTCTAATATTCATCAAATTAGGAAATACACATATTCCCCCATACCCCTATGCCCTAAGAATGGGAACAACGTAAGTTATCCAAGATTTGTCTTTAAATCCTCGACTTCCGTTTTGACACTTGTGATACTGATCAGTGATAGTTCTCAAACATCAACTTACATAAAAATGATCATGTGGGCCTACGCGTTCTTAACTTGAGCCAATCACTCGCTGTATGTCCATTGCAATCTGTCAGATTTTATTGGTGAAAGGAGGGGAAGGAGGGAATATGGGAAATATTACATAAAATGTATTATTATCTAAGTTCTACAAATTTTAGACAGAAATGAACAAGGATAAATCCATCGCCTCGATCGCGAATCGAACGTACGATCGAAGCGCTAGCAGACAACCGCCGATCACGTGATCACGTATTGACCAATGCGGTTGCTTCGGTGCAAGCGCGAATTGAAGCTAATTTTTTAACACAATTCGTAGATTCTAAAAATGAAGTGGGGTCATTATATCCGACGTCTTGACTCGTCTAAGGATTAACATGTCTAAAAGTGCACATTTTTCAGAAGAATATAACCATACGAATGAATATCTAAGCAGAAAGGAATGATGCAAGACTTTTTAATGGTACTTTTTGATGATCAAAACCGTAGAAAATTGTACGATATTAAGAGAATGTTCAGCTCATATTTTCACATTTTTTGCTGTCTTATTGTCGATAACTAATACGATATGAGGTAAGATTTGACTTTTCTCATTAATTCATGACCAAGATTATCGAAATCTGTTCAGAAATAGCGAAGTTATGCTAATTTTTATTTGACACGTCCTATCGCAATATTTGTAAAAGTGCATCTCGGGTATGAATATTAGTTCCGCACACGGAGCCTCGCCCGCACGCTTCGCGTTTAGACTGTATATATCGATCAATAAAGGAGTTTAACTTATTTAGCATAATATTACAACAATATTGTACTTATTCTTGTAAAAGTATTGTGAAGCCAACATTTGTAAAGGTATGTCACGGAAAAAGATCTAAAAAATTAAGAATATATTATTACATGCATGTCAGTTTAAGCGAGTTTGGTTATTTTCTTTAGTATTCGCTTATGCCGTTGTTATTTGTGCGCGGGGCATGTAGCTAGCGCGGGTTACATAGGGGTCACGCATAGCAATGTGATACTCCGTGAAATCCGTGTGCAAAATTTCTCACCAGGTGAATACAGGTATAGTGCACAATTAAACGTTGGATGACGGTATATTAGTTCTAGGTCTATAACTCCACGAAAATGAGATTTCCAAGCCCTAATTTGTTCAGGCATGCTATTAAATGACATTTTCTTTTGCATAAGACAATAACCTCGCAACTTTTGACATTTGGCTTGCAGAAGAGGGCTTGTCCCTTTAACAAACATGTTGATTAAAATTACGTAAAAAGTAAACATTGTGAGAGAACACAACATTATACAAAAGCTTGCGTATCATCTAAATATAATACATATAACTATTGACTTAATGGAAAGTTTTTACAATAAACTTCTGGAGGTCACTTTCTTTGTTTTTACACAGCCCTATACTTACGCTAACAAGTTTCTTTCTGAAATGAAGATGAGCAATGAAAATAGGGATTCTCCCGGATTCAAACCGAGACCTCTGGATTGCTAGACTGGTGCTCTACCGGCTGAGCTATAGAAAGCCCTTGGTAGTGTTAGTGTTCGTTCCTGAAACCTCATATAGTTTGAATGCTTGGGTTTCATAACATTTCTCAAATAAGCAATTGTTCATAATGTTGTCAATCAAGCTACAATAACTTCACTTAAAACTACATTGCAATATTTCACCTTCTTCATGAAATGTATTCCTGGAACACACCAAGAAAATAAGATTCATAAGAACGGCAGAAAATGTGAATCTCATCACACTGCATGCCCCTCAAGTGAAAGCTCCTTCCCTTCACCCGTCTGAAATTCTTACTCCGATGGGCTTATTGAAAACCATTTACTTTGAAATTAAAATGTGCAAAAATCCTTTTTTTTTTTAGAGGGCAAGAAATGTATGCACTGCATCACAACCTCTGATGTAAGACCGACAATCTGGCCTTCACATCTCACGACACATTGCTGTTGCACAAGAGAGCATCAGTGCACGATTTCATTGCCTCGGTCATTAGGACTGGTACAGTTCTACCTCTTTTCCCTTTTATTTCAACTCTCCAAATCCTGTCAATCAGTTGTCGTTCCCATGATTCGAGTGACATGTCCTCCATAACATGCGAAGACCCCCTTTTCACTTGTGCATAGTAGTCGTTCATTGTGATATTTGCCATTTTCCCTTGTGTGCGACGATTGAAGAGAATGAAGTGTGTTAAGCTGAGCTTATTCAGTTCTCTCCATGCAGCCTCCTTTTCGTCACTTGTGCCTGTATTCAGCAGTGCCAAATACTTCTCACTCTTCTCCTTCACAAAATGTGACATCTTTACCACGTCGCTTGTTAGTGGGAGTAGTTTAGGGTCGTTTCTTTTTCCATCATACATGGAGCGCAGTGCATTTGACGAAACCGGCTCCGACGACCATTTGTTTTCATACAATGTTAGAAATTTTCTAGCCCGTTCTTCAAGCGCAGTGTCTCCATTGATTAGAGCATTGTTGACATTGATTAGCGCAGCACGCTTTAGCGAATGGCCCAACTTAAGCCCCAATGTTGGCTTTGCGTGAGAATTTGTCTCTTCTCTGAACTCTGCGGGTCCAATCATTGAAGCGAGAGTGGCATTCTTCTTTAATACCGGTAGTATCTCTATACTTCAGTAGTAGCCTGGCAATCAACCTTTAACTGATATTTCTGCACTTTAATAACGATACTAAGGTTCGGATTTTTCCACACACGCCCCTTTTTATGCTATTTCAACAATATCAATCAATTAGTTTGGCCAATAAAGTTGTTTTCCACTACTGGCATTTCCCTTTAAAATATGAGCTCATATGTGAAGCACGGGAAAGTAATGCTTAGTTATAAAATCACGTGCCACAAGTAGAATTACCAACAGTCTGGATCTACACTGTTCAAAAAATTGTTTGAGTGACATGGGTCATATACCCGACATGCCACAATAAAGATATCGAATTTAGGCATTTTCCCTTTGCCTGTTGTTGGCTTCGTCTTGCCTGATTTCTTTGGTTTTGGTGCGGGATTCCGCCGTGTCGCGGGGGCTGCGATTCCCGCGCTGTTATCATTCATACTAGGCAAATTCGACTGCGAAGAAATCTTGAGGAACAAGTTTAGATTCCTCTTCCATTTTTGATGTTCGGATTCCAAACAAAAATCCTAGTGATTCTGTAAACAACTGATAGTGAAAAAAACAAATATCAAGTCTTGAACTGCTCTTAAATAGTATTCGCATGAGCGTCGGTAGTCTTGGTAGTGCTTGAAGTAGTAGATTTATCTCCATTGTAGATTTGTATTGCTGATGATGAATACCGTCGAACACCATATACCACGAAAACAATATATGTTGGCAAAAAAATTGTAGAAAAAGGCGCGAGATTTTAATCTCGCCCTTGTGCGTGTAATGCGAATGAAAAAAATTTCGCATGCGTAGAATGGGCTCTCTCACATGTACATGTAGTCTCGAACCGAGACTTACGTAGTATTACATATTGTCAAGGTACAAAAGAAAAATTGCCCATGCCCATGGCCTATGCATGCAATAAAATATTTTGTTCTTATCTTGCCAATGCAGCAAATTTGAGGAATTATCACATTAATGTGCAGGCTAAAGGATGTTGTGTAGTATGAGTATTATATTTGTTAACATTCATACACTTGCAAACATAAATATGTTAATATATATTTTATAATGTCGGGTAAGAATGTGGTAAAAGTGGATGTTAATGCAAATTTAAGTGACATTTTAACGTTCTTCTTTTAATTAGGGTCCTATTATTTTGTTTTAATGTACATGTAATCGTGCAATAAATTGTTAAGGTTGGTTTTGTTATGACGAACGATGTGTTTGTTAAACATGTTTGTGTAATAAAATTGTCTAATTATAATAAAGGAAAATGGTTTATCAAAATTTATATTTGTGGATGTGGAGTGTCATTTTCTTTGCAAGACTTGTAAACTACATGTAGGAAAGGTCTAGGGTGCATTTATCAACATTTGCTTACTAGAAGTGTTTCTATAAGCCTATAAAGAAAATGAAATGTTAAACAAATAATTTGGCATAACTACAGTATTTTAATAGTAAATATATAATCCATTGCAGATATAGTATCGGAAATAATATCGCTACTCGCTAGTGATATTCGTTTGTCTCGCAATGTATGGTCAAACTAGGAATCTAAAAGATTTTTTACTTCACATTTTGAGGACATGTTAGTATAAATGCATATTTTTCACTTAAAATCTGATTACAAGTATTGATAAACGCACCCTGGGGGGTGTTTCACAAAGATACTAAGTTGAACTTAAAACTATGGTAGGCCATTTGTAGGCTTGGAATAAAGCAACAACAAAAAATTATTTTAGACTTCAAGGCTCCTTGATAAATACAAATATTACTGGTTTTTTATCAACATGCATGCCTTTTAAAAAAGAACTGTTTCAATAATTTTAAACTAATGGCTTTCCATAATAGTTAGGGTTCAACTTTGAATCTTTGTGAAACACCCCCATGAAATAATCACCAGCACACACACACACACATAACACGGAACCAGGAATGTTTCATTTATCACCAATCTGCAACTTTATTATTACTTTGATAATGCAAGAAACCCTCTCAATATTACATCTGTTTGCTTTTGTTCTAAAAGATTCTGTACAAAAATGCTTTCAATACAAAAGAATTATATCTTCAAGTTTGTATCGGGGGGTAACAAATATACAAAACTGCACTACAAATAATTCTTCCAAACCTCGCAACATGAAAAATAGCCAGGTTGATATTAAGGCTGAAGCCTGTATATTTACACCTTTTTACATTCACATGTGGTAGCATAAACTTGTATTTTAAATCGGTACAGTGAAACCTTTTTACTTGGTCCCATTGAATTTACCTCATTACATCTTGGTCCCGTTGCAGAAAGAGATACAATCGATTGTAAGTCAGAAACATTGTATTGCGCGTTACAACTAATCAAATTCGCACATTTAGAACACATGATCTGACAATTGTAACTAACAATCGATTGTATCTCTTTCTGCAACGGAGCCCAGATCTTGTCGTATAAGGGCTTAAAAATAATAAAATACATAGAACCTGGACCTGTAAAAATACTTCGCTGTATCAGGTTCCTCATTTATAACGGATCTCGTTATAAAGAGGTTCCACTGTATTAATTGTATTTAAAGTTTCACTTCAGTCAAGCACTTATTAGCTTTGGAGTATTAAAGCACAGTAGCTGCCCTACATATCGGGCTATACAAGTAGTGAACATTGCCAACACACCACCTTGCGGTACACTTTTGTATGTAAAGAGAGGAACAGTTACAAATCTCTGGTGAACAACAAATCCAATATTCCTACATTGATTAATTATTAAAATGAAATGTGTGTTTTTAACAGCTTATGCAAATATCACTTTGACAATAAATCGGTTAACTTAAATACTCCATATGTCCTGCATGATTTTGTTCTTAACAACCTTAAAACATGCATGTACATGTACCTGATGGCTTTCCCAATAAAATGAATATGCAATGAATTCCAAGTACAGTACATGTACTAATTAGGGGCAGATAATGGAATGGTTTATCTATTGGTCCTGGGGGGTGTTTCACAAAGATCCTTAGTTGAACTTGGCACTAAGTTGGACTTAAATATTACGGATAGCCATTTGTAGCCTTGGAATGAAATATATTCCAAAGCAAAACAAATAAATGTTTAGACTTTTCATAAATGTTGCATCAAGAACATGAAATCTCCTTGATGATAGAAAATATTCATGATTTGAATCAACATGTTATGCCTTTCAAAAAAGGACTTTTACAAAAAGTTTTCAAAGAAACTAATGGCTTTCCATACTTAAGTTCAACTTAGGATCTTTGTGAAACACCCCCCTGGGAGAAGAAGCATCCTTGCATTTGAATACATCAAACTGATCCATCGATCAACAACAAATATCCATATTGGGTATTCAAATGCAAAAGTGAAAATGTGCATACAACAATTACTAGCTTGAATACAAAGCTTGAAAGGCACTCCTGTGTAGTACAAAGTAAATGAAAGAAGTTTTCATGCACACTGTAATGCTACATGTAGTTTCACTACTAATCCTGAAATCCGAAAATAATGTAAATTTCGTGATTTTTTTGGGGGGGAAAAATGATTTTGAAAAAGATCGTACTTTTAATATAGACTCATTCGTTATTTTGGATAAATGGGTCAGTCAGCCATTTTGAAAAAAGTCGGCCATTTTGAAGAAAAAAAAAAGAAAAGAAAAAAAGGGCCTCCTTCCTTTTTTCAAAAGAGCAGGACGCTAAACATGTTTTTTTTTTTATTTTGCCTAAACAGACGTCCGACAGAGAGCAAAATTTCCAATCCATTTGTATGCATTTCTTGTACGTTTCTTGTTCAGTGAATGCATTCCTCGCCAGGCGATGTCCGTTGTTTTATCCGGCGAAATGTTTTGTGCATGCAGTAATGGAGACAACTTTCACCACCGGATAATTTTGATTTCGCAAAATTTCTATCCGTCGGGCATCCATTTTACGCTATCGGGTGATATGTGACCCTATGTAGTTCAATGCAACTGAGCTTTAATCATCTTTTTTGAGATTCTCTGAAGATTTGAGCTGATTTAGAATTCTGAAATTAAGAATTCTTTTTGCTATATATGTATTTAGGAAAGAAGAATTGACATACATGTATCATCCGCATCCCTAATGTACAATAGTTCAATAAAACTACTAATTTTACAACAATTGTTGAGGTTCTTTCTCTGCAGATTTGAGGCAAACTTTCAAAAAAACTACCGAGGGGTGTTTCACAAAGATACTAAGTTGAACTTAACTCTAAGTTGGACTTACAAAGTATGGAAATTTTAAAAGTCCTTTCAAAAGGTATAAAATGTTGTTTCAAATCACTAATATTTTATTATCAAGGAGATTTCATGAACTTCAGCTAAAATTTATGAAAGTCTAAAAAAAAAAAATTGCATTTTTACATTTGAATATATTTTATTCCATAGGCTACAAATGGCTTTCCATACTTTTTAAGTCCAACTTAGTGTTAAGTTCAACTTAGGATCTTTGTGAAACACCCCCTTGGACTTGTGTGTATGCAGACTGGAAGACTAGCTTCATGTATAATCATTATTTGAAAGTTTAAATGCATCATTGCCAGGCCCTCATGATGAATACACAAATGTAAAATGGTGGAAAAATTATATATACAAACTTTGACATGTTTCAGCAAAGAGACAGACGTTCATGTTTTAATATAAAATGTACAGATATAATATGCAGAATATTCATTTTTCCTTTATACAAAGTCATTGCAAGTGATTGATAATATTTATTTACTTCATAATGATCGAGGGATATTCAAGTGAAGATGCTAAACATTTATATGAATACTTGTGTGAGCATTTTTGAATTTATGCATTTCATGATGAATACAATCACACACATTTCTAAAAAAACAGATATTCTTTTAACTTTATCCTTATTGTTTCAAGTCTACATACATGTACATACGATGTGAAAAGGGGTGATAATTAAATTCTGTATGCTAAAAAGTTGAGAAGGGACTTGCCAATAACATCTTCCTATATATATATATATATATTTATAAAAACTTAAATGAATAATATATATCAAATAGCACAGAACTTCAATAATTAATTTACACATCTAAAACATAAATAATATTCCCGACTAAGCTACAAATAAAAATATTACACCATGCCGATTTTTGGTATCAATGCTTCTTAATTTGCATTAATTCTAACAAAAAAGATCCCAAAATTTGCAAATAACCTATATAAATTAACAAAATAGGCATAACAAAACAATTCATCCATCCTTTTATATTTTATTTGTTAAAATTGTATTCTGTGTCTTATTTTACAAACTCTCACTTAATGGAGCATTAAAAAAAGGAAGGAAATTTATGTGACAAAATAAGTAGTAGCCTTTTCACGTCGGGTGCAATAACGATACATTTTTCCTACAAATCTTTTTTAAATTGTTAAAATTTGATTAAAAATCTCCTACATGCACCTACCAGTTTGTGTTGAATTCTTAGAAATAAAACATGTGAACCATTTTTTAAAATACTAATTTACCAGAGACTTTAATAAATTAATGCGGTATTTTTCATGAATATGGTTAGACAATTTTAGTATAACTATAAGGTTTATACATTTACATGCAGATGCAGCCACAGGAAATTCATCATAAATAAATAAAATATAGCGTTCTAAGAAAAGTGCCAAACTACATGTTCAAAGATATTCGTGGGCATAAAGTGTAGAAGCATTTGATGGAAAACTGGTCAGAAATATGTAACAATGAAACTCATTAAAAGCAATATATTTTATTTTTTAATACCGTAAGCGACACGATTGAAACTGAATATTGATTACTGGTTTTCTGGAAGTACACTGATGGAGAAAACATTGAATTCATACGTTAGGCACACAGATACAGATAAAGACAGTATGATTGAATCTTTAAAAAAAATATACTCTAAAATTTACTGAAAACTTAAAACTTAGAGAATACAGTAAAATGCACTTATCACATGTGCATGATGTAATTCAGGGGCAGTAATTATTAATAAAAGCATAAAACGTGGTATTAAATCTTCTTTTAAAAAAAATCTATTAATATGCCATGTACAATGCACTTTATTTCAAACATCGACGCACAAGTTTCAAATTTCGATGCATATATGAAACTGTAATTAAAAATATAAAAATGCTTTAAAATCTGTCTACAAAACCTCAGGAAAATTGAGGCCTGCAACAGTGCTGGAAGAAAAGTAGACACACATGGTTTGATACAAAATATCCAAGATACCAGATAATAAAATTATTCAAACGGTACACATGATCACAAAATGGTACAAAACTTGTTCACACGACGACAAGGGAGACTAGACCAAAACACTCTTCTCCGCCATATTGATTTTTCTTCAATCCATCTCTTAAAATTGTTATCTTTAATGATCATTTCTCTTCTCATTTTAATAATCCTTCCTTCCTTCTATTCCCCTTCAAGTTATCTCATCACCCATCTATCTATCATAATTATCTTCTTTGAATTCTCTTCTTCTTTTTAACATCCTTCCTTCAATTTACTTCTTCTTTCCATTGTTCCTCCTCCTATTCATCTATCCAACTATCCATCCATCATTAAGTTCCTCACTCCTTCAAATCCTTCATATCTTGCATCTTTCTTCCTTCGTTTGTTTTTCTATCCACCGTTCTTTCTTTCTTTTGTCCGAGATGAAGATCATCTTCTGGTTGTGTCGCCCGTCACAAGTCAATGTCATACCTCGGTGAATTCAAATCCTGCAAAGCATTGAAATAGAAAGAAAACAAAGGTGATACTTTTTTCCCCCAAAAACAGGTATTGTGCAGGTCTAATTAATGACATGTCTGTGAATATTGTATAAGTTACTTTTTAAAGGTACCATGAGCAGGTCACTATTAAATTTTGGTATTTCATTATTATATTTCATCATTACATTTTGGGCACATCAAAACAAATTCCCTTCTATTGGATAGTTATTTTGATGCGGTCATATATATATATATGTGTGCATGTGTGTGCATTTGTTTGTCTGCGCTCATGTATGTGTGTGTGTGTTTTTATCTCATTGTTGAAGGGCTTTTGGCAGTGTAGCTTGCAGGCTCGGATCCGCAAATCAGTACACTTAGTTCCATTTCCGAGCTGGATGTATGTACATGTATGTGTGTGTGTGTGTGTGTGTGATACACATGGTATGTTGTTATGTGTGCATGTATGTGTGTGTATTCATACCTGTGCCGTTGCTGTAGCACTTTTGGCAGTGTAGCTTGCAGGCTCGGATCCGCAAATCAATACACTTAGTTCCATTTCCGAGCTGGATGTATGTATGTGTGTGTGTGTGTGTGTGATACACATGGTATGTTGTTATGTGTGCATGTATGTGTGTGTATATCATACCTGCGCCGTTGCTGTAGCACTTTTGGCAGTGTAGCTTGCAGGCTCGGATCCGCACATCAGTACACTTAGTTTCATTCCCGAGTTGGATGTGTGTATGTGTGTGTGTGTGTGTGTGATACACATGGTATGTTATTCTGTGTTCCTGTATGTGTGTGTGTTTATTCATACCTTCTTCGTTGCTGTAGCACTTTTGGCAGTGTAGCTTGCAGGCTCTGATCCGCACATCAGTACCCTTAGTTCCATTTCCGAGCTGGATGTTGCAGACACAGCACTGAAGGAGAAAATCAATATCAATAACGATCATTAAAATCAAGAAACACAACATCAAATTCAAATCATTATAGTCAAATTCCTATACAGACACTGCTCTACCAACAAGACATAAATTCATGTACATGTATTTATTTTAAAATTGTAACATCTCTTTAAGAAAAGAAAAATCACCTTTCTACGGCATAAGAGAATCCGGGGTGATAGAATGTTAACTTTAAACATTGATTGATGAAGAGGAATTTGTATTGTTCTGAACGATAATTTTGATGTAATCGTAACACTAAAACAACCTCCAAGAAAAGTGACATAATCTTTAAAATAAAGTATCATCATAGCTTCTCTTCAATGCTACACAGGTCATTTAATAGAAAAGATTTGTACCTGAAAATAATAAAGGCAGATTATTCCCGCAAAAGTATACATAAAAACCTAAATTCCATGATTTAAATTTGATATGCAATGTGCAGAGTATTTGCGATTATCTTTTTAAATTTATACATTCATTTCTTTTTTGATTTTTTTCCCTTCAATACTTTGCTGCTAGATAAACTAGATATACACAAATAACAAAGTCCTGATATAAACACTGCCAACAAACCCCAAAGATATTAACTCTCCTTATTATGAATGTGCAAGTTGCAAGTGAACATGCATGTACATGTATTAGAAAGGAAACTGCATGTAGTGACCGTTTTATGTGCAGGCATGTGTTGACATGCAATAAGCAACAAAGGATTGGTTGATTAAATATGTCACTCCAAGTTCATCAATTTGTGTTCATACCAATTATTATGGATTTAAAGGGGAAGGAAACGCTGGAATTTTCGCTTGCTGTTACTAATAAGTGGAGAGTTCCTGTCACCTCTAGTCGTATATTTCCTCTTGGGTATCACTATTAATGGAAATAATCAGTGTTTTTTAAAACCACTATCAACTGAGTGTGCACTGCACTAACAAAAGTGGGTTACGTAATCACTGACATAGCAGCAGATTCAACAACAGTAGTTACATAACCAGCTTTTGTTAGTGCATGCTCAGATGCGCACAGATGACATTTCCTTTTACAGTTGGAAAATATGGCAGCCTCCAGTGCTCAGTCAAAACAGTTTATAGTGGTTTCAAGAAGATTATTTCTTTTATACCCAAGAGGAAATATACGACCAGAAGTGACAGGAATTCTGCGCTTATCAGTGACGGCAAGCAAAAATTCCAGCGTTTCCTTCCCCTTTAAAATTAAAATTTGGGCTGAATTAAAATGGTTATTCAAATTGATGTACTGTGATAAATCTAAAACAAACCATCCTAAATCATTCCTCTTCTCGAAATTTCTTGAAATAATTGAAATGAATATCAGATGATACATCCTGACCGTAAACAAAACATAAATGTACACTATACAAGTAGCCATCTATAAACATTAATACATATATGTAGTATAATTTACAATGAAACATTTACAAGGTATTTGAGTTCTGATTTATTCTACATAATATCACAAATTATTAGTGTATTAACTACACTAAACGAAGCTGAAATTTGAAGAATGAAAAATGATACTGACTACTACATGTATTAGAGTGTACTGTAAACATTAGCAAAGGATATTCTAAAATCTATATTTTTTTTTGCTGATAGAGGCAGGTACAGTGAAACCTCGTTATAACGAGCACCTTGTGTCCATTGAATTGACCTCGTTATATCGGATGTCTCATTGTATCGGGGCTTAAAAGCAATAGAATACATAGGAACCAGGACCTGTGAAATTAGCTCGCTATATCTGGTTCCCTTTTTATAACAGAGCTCGTTATAAAAAGGTTCCACTGTATAATGTATAACTGCAAGTTGTTGATCAGTAGATATATTATAGAAGATAGCTAATATCATAATTTTTTTGTAAAACTTTACAAGTAAAAAGCAACTACATGTAACAGTCAAACCCGTCTTGGTGGCCACCTGTCTATAGCAGCCAACCTGCCTATAGTGGCCACCAAAAGTGATCCCCTGCAGAGGAAAACAGTGTTATGTAACCTGTCTATATAGGTCACCTGTCTACAGCGGCCAACCTGCCTACAGTGGCCACCAAAAGTGATCCCATGCAGGGAAAAACAGTGTTTACAGAACCTGTATACAGTATAGAGGTCACCTGTCTACAGTGGCCACCTTTCGTGTTTCCCTTGGGTGGTCACTATACACAGGTTTGACTGTATAGAGGCCACCTGTCTACAGTGGCCACCTTTCGTGTTTCCCTTGGGTGGTCACTATACACAGGTTTGACTGTATAGAGGCCACCTGTCTACAGTGGCCACCTTTCTTGTTTCCCTTGGGTGGTCACTATACACAGGTTTGACTGTATGGATGGAGAAAAGAGTTGATATCGTGGCTATGTAATTAATTTCACAATGAAAGGGCAACCGTCGGCGTAGCCATATTTCAAGGTCAAAGTCAGAGCAAGATAGACTTTGAGAAACCAATGGCAGAAAAAGAAGACCAAGACACATCAACACCACAACAGAAGGCACGATAGATGCAGAAAGAGGAAAGGTGAAAAGCGAAAAAAGTAAAATAAGGAGAGAAGGAATTAAAGGAGAATCAGAATACAAGGCAAAGATACAAGAAAAGGAGGAAAGGGAGAAGAAGAAGAGAAGGAAAAAAAGGGAGAAATTTAAGCCTGGGTTAAATCCAATGGCATAGCTTGGTCGGACTGATTTGGGGGTGGGGGTGGGAGGGGGGGGGGGGGGGGGGGGGCGACACTCTTTGTATTTCTTAAATATTTTTCAAAGGATTTTCCCCTTGTTTTTTTCTTCTTTCTTTTTAAAGTTTTTGCAAAATTATTGGGGCAATCACCTCCTCTCTGCGAACCCTCCCCCCATAGCTACCCAACTGGATAAATCACATGATTGTATATCAATTGAAGCAGTCCATAAGGACTAAATTAACCTAGAGGGTTCAATTGTAACCCTCATGTGACGATTTGGGCCAATATTATAGGAATGCGGTAATCAACAGCAAGAGAACATTCAGCAAGGAAGAAAAAAGAGATGCAATATGTGATAGATAACATTCCAAGGGAGACAGAAGAGCAAACTACGAACCTTGAAGCACTCAAGCTGAGAGGATCTAAGCACATCAATTCAGAACGTTTTCCCAAACACAAAAGAGAAAATCTGATAGTCACAGCACACCAACATTGTTTTAAATACACTGTAAAAAGTACAATTTGGAAAGACTGATAAGTTGCCCAAATAAGGAGAAAAAGACAATTAGTAGACATAGTCACAGCACGCTACCCACCCTAAAGCACTCGAGGTGAAAGTGCAAGCCGAGGGACTCTATGATCATGGCCGCGCCCCTTCCCAGGGACTTGGTACAGTTGGAGCACTGCACCTTCCCGCTCACCGACCGACCCGGAGGGGGGTTCTTGCTGGGCTGCTGGAACGCCGATGACCTTTGACCCTGACCTGGGCCATGACCTTGACCTGGTTGCTGTTGTTGTTTTGGCGGGGCATGCGCTTGCAGTTGTTGTTGTTGTTGTTGCTGCTGCTTAGGAGGTGGATGCCCAGAGTTATGTTGCTTTGGAGGCGGTTGGTGGTGGTTGTTGAGGTGGTGGTGCGGTGGTGGTGGCTGTTGTTGTTGGGGGTGGGGTTGCCTGGGCGGACCTGGGTAGGAATGGGGTGAGGGAGGCCCCCTGTTTGGACCCCCCCTCGTGGGGCTTTTGGGCCCCCTCCGTTGCTGCGGCTGCTGCTGTTGTTGTTGTTGATCATGCGGCTGGGGTGGAGGGGAAGATAATGGAGAATGCAAAGGGAAACATAATGCAAGATGCTGCAACGATGATTGCTTTAAAAATTGTTTGGAAACCCCAAGAGTTTTTGAAAAGTTTTGTTTGAGAATGATCTCTGCAGTAAATGGTCAGCTGTAGCTACAGTACCTTGATCGGATGGAATCAAAAGAAAAGATCTGGTTAAATGAAAATTAGTTTCAAGTATTTTTTTTCATCTAAAATTTTACCAACTAAGATACGAGTACTAAAATGGATATTTTTAGTCCAGATGATTTGACTATAGAGGTAGGGGCTAAAATTACATATAATCCTTCTAAAAGCACTGCCACTGCGACGAGTGCTTGGAAAAAATAAAAGTGCTTGGAAGACGCCTACATGCAATAAGCCATATTCATGATTATGTAGCTGCCATTTTTACTACTAATTAAATGGCAGACGAGACACATGCAGGAAAAGAGCAAAAAAAAGAAGAAGATAATCCAGAATTGTTTTTATGTGAGCAACATGTAACTATTAAAGTCAAGACGAGACACTGCGTATTAGGAAGGAAGCATGGTTTATACAATCATACGGTGAAAGGTGATGGTCGGTGGATTGGTTATATATTGAATTGGATGCAGCAGCCAGCCTAAAAATTAAAATAAGGTTTTTCTGTTATGTCTTTGTCATTGTCTACCTGTCGCTATGCGAGGAAAGCGAGCTCCCGGGGCGGCTGGGAGAATCACGGTCTGTTGCGGCCTTCTTCTGGGCAGCTCGCTGTAAGATGTTCTACACGACACGACACATTCAAAACCATACAGCTTCAATGCTAGAAATTAACTCTTTTTTTTTCTTTTTTATAGTGGCCCAGTCAAGCAAGTAAAATTGAGATTTATCACATTTTATTACCCTAAATCATAATTCAGTAGCCCTAAACAAAGAAAAACATTAAAAAAGTGTTAAGTTGGTTGCCCACGACATTCAAAACCATACAACTTCAATGCTAGAAATTTACTCCTTTTTTTTTATAGTGGCCCAGTCAGGCAAGTAAAATTGAGATTTATCAGATTTGTTGGCCCTGAATCAGACTTCAGTAGCCCTAAACAAAGAAAAACATTAGAAAAGTGTTAAGTTGGTTGCCCACGACATTCAAAACCATACAACTTCAATGCTAGAAATTTACTCCTTTTTTTTTATAGTGGCCCAGTCAGGCAGGTACATTGTAAAATTGAGATTTATCAGATTTGTTCGCCCTGAATCATAATTCAGTAGCCCTAAACAAAGAAAAACATTAGAAAAGCTTGTGTATTTGGTTGCCCAATTGGGCAAGTAAAAGTTGACATCCACAAATTTGAGTGGCCCTAAGCTCATTTCTGGTGTCCCCGGGCCAGCGGGCCTGTGCTAATTTCAAGCCCTGCATCTTTAACACTTTGTATTCCATGTTACAAGGGAACTACATGTACAAGCTCATTAAAACCATAAAAATTGATTTGATATATCAGGGCAGAAAAACAAAAGAATGTAAAGAACTCGGACCTGAAAAATTACTTTGTTATATAAGAGGGTTTTGTTATATCACAGCTCTTTATAACAAGGTCCCACTTTATAAACATACAATATGGTTTATACTCACAAATTAAGTTTTGCATAAATTGACCCGGAGGCATGATCCTTTCATGTAGAACAATTATGCATGATTTCTTTTTAATACTCTCAGTACATGAACTAGATAGAGTGTCAACATGGACTACATTCAGTTTATATTTATAATCAAATTTGTGGATTTGTTATCCATAACTACTATCATTTATAATTCACTCGATACAAAGGCGATGCAGGCAACTAATAAAAAGGAGCTCATAAACACACAATTTAATATTATTAATAATCGTAAGTTCCTACCGATATAACGATTTATTTCTACATTTCTATATTTTCTATTTAATACTATTATCATGAATAAAAGGCCATTTCTTCCAGCTGTTATTTTGTAAATTTTCCTCATTTTGAAGAGATTCAAATAGGATAAATGTTATGTTTCCCATTGTTCCCTACTTCCAATCTAGCAAATTTTGGAAACTTTTGATTCTTTGTTCCCCTTAAGGTTTTTATCACACTAAAAATTGCAAGTTTTGAACTATTATGTATGCAAATGTTCCTTTATCATTTGCTTCATAGCGGTGTGACATGGGTCTAATATTTGGTGCCGTGATGTTCGAAAAAATGTTCGAAAAATGGATTAAGCAACTTTTGAAATAATACACCTGAACCTTTCATCTAAGTTATTGGTAAATCAACATGCCATTATTATTATTAGCATAAATATGGTTGGGGATTTTTAAATTCTTATTGCATCTCTAGGGTAAACTAACTAAACATGTGCACTGTCTTAAAACCTGTGATATGTTAACATACTACATACATGCAAAACGACTAAAAGCCTTGGACATACATGTACAATCTACTCCTTCTACTGAGATCTAGATGTAGTTGTGATATATGAACAGGGTGGATCTGAATCCCTACCTGGATCAAGTTTTCCGGTGCTTGTCCCTGCCTCCTCTGATCCCCGCCAGGACCCGGATGGGGATGTTGCCGATGGGGGGACGCGGGAGGTGGGGCCCCACCCCTCGGAGGGTGCTGGGCTGCACCCCCTCCTCCGCCAGGTCCCCTATGGAGTGCAGGATCGTCCATGATTCTCGCGGGAGGAGCTGCGTAGCTCTTCTTATCGCTCAGATCCGGCATGGAGCGCCGGTTCATCATCTTCTGCCGTTGTTCAGGGTCTGCGCCGCGACCGCCGTGCATCCGGCGCTGGACGTGTCGGAACTCCGGCTGCGCGTCGTACTTGTGACGGGGCGCGTCCCACCGATTGGTGTCGGAGGATGAAGGGGAGGGCTCCTGTTCGTGAGGGAAGGGCCCCTGGTGCTTGGATCTGGGAAGCGAGGCTTGGTCTCGGTTCGGCGGTGGGATGCGTGTGGGAACCTCTTGCTCGAAACCAGGAAGATCTACAAAACAAAAGTGAAAACGATCTTTAGCAACAAGAGAAAATGTTGACTGAATCTACAGAAACAAGAAAACAATTTGAACACAAATATGAAGAGTTAAGTTTCATCAGCGAATCTTAGTGTTTGTTTGGTGGTGAATTGAATATCGAATAGCTTTGTATTCAATCTTGACAGACATGAAATTTGCAAAGATAAGTGTGAATCAACTCTCTTGTAATTGGTTATTGGTAATTGGAGGTGTTAACAAACACAACAAAATCAATATCTCACTTACCTTTTTTCCTGTAGTCCGTGTCATAGGGTTTGAAGTTGGGTTGCGTCGACGATGGGGGTGGAGGGGTTAACAAACACAACAAAATCAATATCTCACTTACCCTTTTTCCTGTAGTCCATCTCATAGGGTTTGAAGTTGGGTTGCGTCGACGATGGGGGTGGAGCAGCGTGTACATTGGAATACGTCTTCTTTTCCAAGACTGGTTCGTGGTCCAGACTATCCTTTCTGGGCTGGTCTACGAGGTACTCCTGGGACTTTGAAAGAAAACCTTGCTGTCGCCGTTTAGCCTCCTCAACCAACCAGTGCCGCTCCGTTGGAACAGCATCATCTAAACAAAGAACATATCCAATACCAAATAAGATTGGTGTTCCAAAATGTATTCATGAGGAGAATAGAACCCGAGTGACAACTGATGTGACCATTCAAGTGTTGAAGGATATTGCAGTTCATACTTTGCATTTGCTATTAATTTACTTGTTTTTCATGATAAATGTTACCAGAGGTTATGCTTCATTTATTTCAATTTAATTGAAAGTTACGAGACCAAACAAGAGGAAGTCAGGTAATACTAATCTTATGATTTGTTTGAATCATATTCAAAGATTCAGGTGTGAGACTGCTCGGACAAATACAGTACAGTAATTACTTTCAGGACTCCTTAATCACCAAGCTTGGCATTTTCCCCCTCTTTTTTTTCTCTCTGATATACTGTTGAAGTGTTCCGACATATGAACTTCTGACATTGATATACAACGGACTCACCTCTGTGCTGTGCCATGTAGACCTGGCTCGGCTTGGTGTCCCTCTCAGGAATCATCTTCTTGTCATTGATGTCTCTTCCATGGACCTGGGTAGGAGAGGGTTTCCTGAAGTCCTCCTGCATCGGGGAGGGCTTCCTGATCTCTTCCTGGACCCGAGGTTTTCTCAAGCCGTTGTCCATCGGAGAGGGTCTCCTCAAGTCATCATGCGATGCTTGCTTCTGTCTGTTATAGTTGTTCCTCATCGCAACTTTCTCGTCTCCATCTTCAAAGACATCGTCGCTGATGGCCTTGGAATAGTTTCCCCGCTGTTTCGCAAGTCTCTCCATCTCCTCTTGCTTCCTTTCCCGCGACGCCTGCAATTCCAGTTGCTCCTGGCGGAGTCTTTCCAGCTTTTCCTCCTCCCTTCGTTGCCTCTCCTGCTGCTCTCGCTTTTCCCGCTCAAGTTCCTCCCACTCCCGACGCAGACGCTCCCGTTCCTCCAGCCGGATGCGCTCCCTCTCCTCCTCTCGGATCCTCTCATAAAGGTCCTCCTCAGACTGGTGGTGTCTGTTGCTAGGATACCGCTGGGATGTTGGCACTGGTGCTGATTCCTGGTGCTGGTGCTTTGAGGGTCTAATGACAACTTCGTCAGCAATTGGTCTCTGAGATCTTGTCCTCGGTTCTTGAGACCGTTTTCTTAGTTCCTCCTCCCTTTCCTCCTGCTCTCGAAGAGCCCGGAGTCTTGCCTCTCGGTCCTTAGCGATACGCTGCCTCTCTTCTTCCCTGGCCTTCTTCTGTTGCTCTTCCTCCTCACGTTTGGCACGCTGCTTCTCTTCCCGCTCCTTTGCGGCCCGTTTGATTTCCTCCTGTTCCTTTGCCAGACGCTCCTTTTCCTCTTCCCTATCTTTGAGAAGTCTTTGATATTCTTCCTTTTCCCTTTCAATCTTTTCCCTAGCCTTCCTCTCCCTGGCATCCCGTTCTTCCCGCACCCTCTGTCTCTCAAGCTCCTTTGCTCTCCTCTCCTCTTCTTTCCTATGTTTGACGAGCATCTCTTCCTCTTGCCTTCTCCTCTCTGCCTCCTCCCTCTCCCTCTGTTCCCGTTCTATCCTCTCCCTCTCCTCCCTCTCCTGCCTCAAAAGCTCCTCTTCATGCCTCCTTCGTTTCTCCTCCTCCTCCCGCTTGGCCTGCTCCAGTCTCCTCCTCTCTCTCTCCTTCCTCTCCCTCTCTGCTGCCTCCTCCTCTTTTCTCCTGATCTCCTCCTGCGCCTTCTTCTGGAGGAGCCGTTTCCTCTCCTGGATGGCCTGCATCTCCATCTCCTGCTTCCTCCTGCTCTGGTTCTCCGCATGCTGCAGATCCTTCTCACTCTCCTCCTGGAGCCTCCGCTGCTCCTGCTCATACTGCTCCTGGCGGATCCTCTCCTGCTCCTTCTGCCACCTCTCCAACCTCTGCCGCTCCTGCTCCAGATTGAAGCTCTTGCGGTTGGCTGGATTCACCTCTGTTTTGGGTTGCATTCTCCTCTGGACTCCACCCATCACCTCCTTGTCCTCTGAGGGAGTCGATTCAACTGCAGGCTGCTCGACCCGCCTCCACAGATCCTCAACATTCTGGTTAGACTCTGGCGACGCATCGTCATCAGCTGTGGAGGAAAGAATGTTTGCTATCAAATTTATGTACTCATTTACAATTTTTTGAAAAATTGATAAGAAATAATGATATTGATATAAAAGTAATATAGAAGATGAAAGTTAGATATGGAAACATGTTCATGAAATTTGTATACACTGTGTTATGTGCATCATTATCACCATTTTAATGTTAATGAATGACCATGCATGCAAAGCAGAAACACATACAGAAAGGTCCAGTGTGTGGTTTTGACTGGCAAATATGATATTTCAACATTTTTTTCTCATTATACAGTATTAAACACAATTCTTCTTTTAATTTGCATTCTAAGATTTGAGAGATGCAGGATTTCTTTTACGGAGGAAAATCAATCAAAATAATCAGGGTATTTCCCAAGCAAAACTGAAAACTGAAAATGGTTCAAATTGTTAATCTGATGGATGCTTATTAAAAACAATTCAAAATTTGAAACAATTTTGTAAAAGATCATTAATAAAAGTTCCATTTTTCATTTTTGCATTTACATTATAATTCAAAGGACCATATCACCTGAAAGTTCAATTAACACTTTTTTGTACTGATATCAGTAACATTATTCCAAACTTTAAAAAAAATCTTTTCAAATTCAAGCACTATTTTACATTCAAGAGCAAAGATTATATCCCAAGACTCATTTGACAATATCATTAAATCAAAATCATTAACACAAATTGAAATTAATTAATTGTAGTATGTAATGATTTAAACCAATATCATACTTTAAAATTACAAACGAAAAACAAAAATACTTCCACCAAACCTTTGACTCGGGTAGTTAGTAGAGCATGCAGTGTGTGTTTTTTTCTTCCAAACTTTTGTTTTTGACCAAGGTTATATTTATGACTTACCGCAGCCGCATTTTCCTTGTTGCTATAGTTACACAATGTACTTCCTGGTGAAAGGGATTGTGGGGGGAACGCTAAACCAGGGAGTTACTTGGGGTAAACACAAGATATATGGGTAATAAGCAAACAAACTACATGTACATTAAAGAATGACAGGATTCACAGTATGGTTATATCTGTTGATCCTACCAGTGTTATACAAATTGGCAACGCGGAGCCATTTTGATCATCAAAATTAATATAAAGGCAAAGCGACATGCTTCTGGTGCAGTCAAGTGAAGTGTGTTCTTTCAAAGCTTTTTTGCTTTCACCTCTTTTTAGTGTCTTCCGTCGTTAAATGATTAAAGCGATTCCGCATTGCCAATTTATATACGACGGGTAGGAACAATTGACCCTACCAAAAATACATCTAAACGTTTATCTGAAGAGCGCGACATTCAAATGCTAGATATCCATGTATGTACTGAGCATTGTGCATCTAATACAAAGTTACATCCCCAGCAATGAATATTTTGGTTTACTTGCAAACTGCACAGAGATATTCTGAAAATGTTTCGGATTGGATGCATAGTCCCATTTGAAATAGCTTTGAATTTTCATGAAAGCAACATATTTTGTTTTGTGTGTGTGCGTCTTTTCATTCCTTGAACCATTGTTTGTCTTTTTAAGTTTATGAACAGTACAAATCTTGTTGCCAAACACTCAATAGCTGTGCATGGTAGGGTCAATTATAAGATAACATTACATTACATTTACAGTCTCATGTTTCATGAGGCGATCATACATGTAGGTGTCCACATTGTACTACACCGTTGGCCAGCAATGTTTGAAACCCTCGTCACATATCACTGGATAGCGTTAACGGACGCCCGACGGAGAGTCAAATTTTCAATCCGTTCTTCTCCGTTCGTATGCGTTTCTTTTCCGTTTCTTGTTCGGCGAATGCGTTCTTTGTCAGCTAGGCAATGTACGTTGTTCTATCCAGCAGAATGTTTTGTGCATGAAGCAATGGAGACGACTTTCACCACCGGAAATTTTTTTCCCGCAGATTTCATATCCGTCTGCCGTCCGTTTGCGCTGTCCGATGATATGTGACAAGACTCTTGATGTTTCTTTCTTACATCAAAAGGATTTACTAATTAGTTAACAACTAACGCTTTTATGATCTTCACTTTTATATACATGTATATGCCACTCAATCATGTATTATTAAACATATAACCTATGACCATGATATATCGCAATACTAGTAGCTATTTTTTTTGAAAAAGTAATCAACCCTGTGAGCCACATGAGCCACTTTGCGCAAAATTAAAAGTAAATCTTTTGAAACAAATGTAAATTAAGGGTGAAAAGAAAGATAATTTCATGATGGTTATTAGTAAATGGTTATTTTTATGTGAATTTTGCACAAAAAAGGCAAGCTAAACTAAATTAGTTAAGCAGTGAATGCACAGCAACATTTGTTATGCTAAGGTTACTAAATGGTTAGTATTAGACTTTTTGACACAAGTTTTCCACCTAGCCATAACACCAACTTACATACTAAAGTGGTTCCAACCAAAATCTCTTCTTTTTCTTTTAAATAATGATTACAATGTAAATGTAATTGAACTGTGCCCAAAATCAGTGAAAGCTTCAAAAAAGATTCTAAAAATTTAGCTTACTAGCACTCAATAAGAGATGATTTATACTAGATCCAAGATTCAGTTAAATAATAATTTGTAATTTGTTACATTATTTGTTTGTTTTTTATGGTTGAATAAACTGAAATGAAATAACTTCCTGGCCCAATATTTGTTTAGCCATTAGCAGTAGATGGTTGAATAGCATGCATTGGACAAATTACAAAAACACTTTACCAACCATTACATACTTAATTCTAAAAATCACCCTTTTCTCCACTTTTCACTAACTGCAGACATGTATTTTTTTTTAAATCACATTTTCTTAGCCCCAAACAAAAATAAATTCACTATTAAATAATCTGTTGATTTGGGTTGCCCAGTAAGGAAAGTTAAATTTATAAGAAGAGAATTTGGTGGCCCAAACTTTTTTTTGTGTGGCCCCAGACCAGTGGGTAAGTTCTGATTTTGAGCCCTGCATTTGTTTATATTGCATATAGTGATTTTCATTATGAATGTCCTGTTGTGCATAAAATTGTGAATACAATTTGAAACTGAAGAGTCAATTGAAAGTACCATAATGAAGATTAGCACATCAGAATATCAGAAGTATATCTGTTTAAAGAACAAACATAGTTTCAGACGATTCAGTAAAAACATTTTTTTTTTTTTCGAGGGCAGTGGGGGGGGGGGGGGGGGGTATTTTTAAAGTTTGTCTGCATTTAAAGTTTAAACGTTTTGCATTGAAATTTAGGCAAATTTACAGGGGCTATTTAATGATTTTTGCTGTCTCTTTTGGGTATTTCTGTGGCTAATTATGATGAATTTTCACTACATGGGACAATGTTGTCATCATAAGCCACATAATATTAACGTCAATTTGCTTGTAACTTAATTTGAACCACCAGGGCCTCTAGACAGTAATACCACAAAATATGGTGTCAAGCCATTAAAAGGCAACTTAATTCAACAAATGTAATGCCTTGACTCCACCTTGTACTATGACTGCACTGTTGCATCAATTTATGCTTCTGCTTTCCACGCCCTTTCCATGTGTGGATTAATTGTATTGTGCCATATAACTAAAGAAGTTATTTCAAACATTTGATTGCTAAAATTGTCAATTTCAAGGCAGTTTTGTTGTCGAATCTTCACATTTACAGATGATTCATGATGTATTCGTTCCTATTGTCAGGGAAAGAAGCTACTATTTTATAGTTGAGGGGTATTCCCAAAACATTTGTTCAGCTTTAAACACATTATATTCATGGTTGGAACGATAACTTACTGTAGATTCTTTGAAAACAAAGTACAGTCAAACCTGCCTGAATGGTCACCTGTCTATAGCAGCCAACATGCCTATAGTGGCCACCAAAATTGATCCCTATCCAGAGAAAAACAAATGTTATGCAACCCGTCTATAGAGGTCATCCATTTATAGTGAACAATATTCTTGTTTCCCTTTGGTGGTCACTATACACAGGTTTGACTCTACAATGTTATACAACCTGTCTTAGAGGTCATTTGTCAACAGTGAACAATGTTCTGTTTCCCTTAGGTAGTCGTTATACACAGGTTTGGACTGTATTTGCATCCAAATGTTATGCAACCTGTCTTAGAGGTCATTTGTTTGCAGTGAACAATTTTCTTGTTTCCCTTAGGTAGTCACTATACACAGGTTCAGTGGCATAGCTACGGGGGGCACAGTGCCCCAGTAATTATGGAAAAGCAATAGAAAACATAAGGGGACATTTTTTGAGGAAAAAAACAAAGAAATACATACCCCCCCTCCCCCAAATCAGGCGGACCACGCTACGCCACTGCACAGGTTTGACTGTGCATCCATCACTCACATCATCAACCCACAAAAGAAAAGCGTGATTACTTTATATTGTACAGAAGGCAAGGTACCACTATTCTAACGGCAGTATTAAAAACAAGAAAAATGCAGAATTAGGAAAGATTAGTAGTCGTGAACCTACTTCTATTAGATTTTGCATGAACAATTTCCAAAGGCAGAATTGCAATTTTGACAGTGCTAAAACTACAAGAGTACATTATATTAAAGAGTGTATTTCAGTGATTTGTTAATGAATTCACTTTCTTCTTTTAAAATAATGACCAAATTTCTTATTCCTCAGATAATTATGCAGATTTTTAGAATATCTCCAATAAAATTAATCTTGTCTATTCAACCTTTGTTTAAGTCACAGATTAAGTATGTGCATCATGGAAAACATCAATGTTAGCTGGTGTGAACTGGACTGCATTTAGAAGTGGGACCTTGCCCCTTGTTTGGAGGCAACAACAAGGTCTCTTCACACAAAAGTTTTTCAAACGTCAAGGTACACTTTATTGGTGGTATGAATGATAAGGAAAATAATTCATGAGAAAGACGTGATGATTAAATTAATAGGCAGCGCAAAGAATGTGATACATGTAAGACATTTCAAAAATAAATTCAACGATGCATGAAGAAAGATTCATGCATTTTCCCCCCTCCCTCTCATATCAAAATAGATAAAGACGATAAAAGAGAAATATTAATCCATTCAGGTTCATTTTGGTTCTGATCAATCAGCATCATAATTTTGGGCCGAACAATGAGATATTGGGTAGAATGTATACCTACGAGTTAGCAGTTGCTTTTGCTAGACTTTTGCTTCAGGATAAACTCATAACCACCACCAGATCTCTTCTTCGGCAGTCATTTGCCACATATGATTTAGCCGTAGTGATCGTTATGAGAGCTCATCCCAAAGAAAAGGCCTACCAAAACCAACAAAGCGTATTATTGGCATACTGCCCATTGTCAAAATAAAGACACTTTTTAATTTCTTTGGATCAAGCAGTATGGTAACAAAATGGTTTAAAATGGTGAGGTGTACAGGCATAAGGACAACACTAGAGAGCATGGAAGAAAACATGGTACAGTTTCTCTTTTCAAAACCTCATTCCTCAATATAAATGCTGTTCAGGGGGGTGTTGCATAAAGAGTTGTGATTAATCGCAAGTCCGAAAATGTGGCTCAATGGACAATTCTGATTGGCTTAAGTGCGCGTGTTTTCTGACTTGCGATCAAACGCAACTTTGCGATTAATCACAACTCTTTATGCAACACCCCCCAGGGCCCTGTTTCATAAAACTTTTGCAATTGTTGTATATGTCCAATTATTGTAGCTATTAGGTCAACAGCCAATCAGCATGGCTCATTGCAGCTGTTGTCATGGTAGTTACAAAAACTGGACACTTACAACATTTGCTTGAAAATTCATGAAACAGGGCCCAATTGTTTCTAGTAGACTAGTAGACTGGTACGTACTTTATGTCACGATTAAGCCCCGCCCACACGTTGACTCATTGTTCTGTTACCCGTTTCAGTCGAGTACGAACGTGGATTCGATCGATTCGGCGTTCGTACTCGACCGAGACGGTTGACCGAACAATGGGTCAACGTGTGGGCGGGGCCTAATTGTGATGTAATGCACGTACTAGTCTACTAGTGGACGTGCAAATCAAAAAGTCCCTAATATCTACTGTTCGCACAACATAATAATCTTGTTTCCTAGAAGTATCAATTAAGTACATGGAATGAGATAACTTCATGAGGTAACAAGAAATCATCTTGAGCAAAAGAGGTTTTATAATTGAATTAAATTGCACCATGTTCATTCCAGAGCTCTGCTGAGTAACCGTTCTACACCCAAACCTTATCTGCACGAGAAATTCTGAATATTCTGAATATTAGGAATACCTACATATTCTATCAATCAATCTTTATTGAATTCATGCTGGCTCTTTGCAAATGTCCCCTTAACATAATGCAACGTGGAATAGAAATTGAATGAAATAAAGCAAAAGTTGTTGACTGCATTAAAGGCATGATTCAGTGTCGTAAGTCGAGAATAAATATTTTGTAATAATTATTAGAAGAATACATTTTGGTCACATTTATATCTTGATCAGATATAACTCTGCAATGATGAAGCAATGATTTTGTTTTTCTAGAATTTCTACATGAACTTTCAAAGAAGCTAATGATAGCTAAAGCGTAGATGTATCAAGCTGATGTGGTATCCTAGTATTTACATATTCTAGTCCTTTCATTATTAAAACATTCCTCGATCTAAGCAACTGTTTTTAACGCAAGCACTGTAGATTTTGTTTGAAATGTCCACTGTTCAGGAGGAATGAATGGAAAGATCATTCCCTTTGGATATAAGAAAATAGTTTGCAGATCTGCGCGACAACAAGATTTTTGTTTACAATCCTGTGAAGTTTTCTATCAAGATTCCATCTCTTATCTCACAATTTGTATCAACATGTAGCTGCCATACCCAACACCATTCATCCTTTTGTTGTATTTCGTCCCTAATTTTCTAGTCTATGACTAAACATATCACACAAAAAGGTACTAGTCGTAACAACCATGAAAACTTGTTAGCATACACAAAAACACACAACAAAACTACTAAAAATATCAAACAACAGAAGAACAAATTTACCTGTTTTACACATATGATACGCTCGTTCCCTACTCCGCTATAGATGCGGACATACACATGTACAAACTACCATATCATGATATTATCATACAACTTCCTATGTATGTACATGAGCAGTGTAACACAATTTTAAAATAAGTGTCATTTTCACTCAATCAGCAAATGTGTCACTATTTAGAATGACAGTCATTTCTGCACCTGAAAAGGGAACAAAAATATTCAGGTTATATTTTCAGTCGACCTGGAATGCTGTTAATCACTTGACAAGGACAAATTTAATACAGAAAAGGCTTTTTAATACAGTTTTTAAAGCCACCGCAAGCTATATTATAAAGTTAATGGTGACAATACAAGATTTTCAGGTGAATCAAAAGTTACTACTTCATAATTTGAATTTGGAATGATGGTTTGTGCATGATTAAAAGCTGAAAAATTAACGAATCACAGGAATAATACAAAATTGGAATATATCATAACTGTACAAGGCAGGTATATATTATAGGCCATGTCGATGTTTCAAAATATCTTGGTGTGTGTAAAAAGAATGCAAAAACAGAATGCAGCAAAGAGTTTAGCAAACAGAAAGTTGGTTAATACTTGATATAAGTTAACGCTTACCTAAGTAGTATGTCAACTAAATTTTAAGTAGCTTCACAAATAAACGGGTATGCAAGGAATAAATATGTGGAAATCGGACCATTTCGTTTAATTTCAAACATGTCAGTTTTTTCAATAATTTCCCAAACAACTCTAGTTAAGTTTTGACAAAGCTCACACCAAATAGACCATTTTCAAACTAAAGAATATAATGACATGCAATATACTTTTCCCATGGACATTTTCTTTATCATGAGAAAACATTTTGATTACTTGGAAAGACTGCAACGTATATCGGCAAAAAGAAAAAGCAATTGACTTTGATAATGGAAAGCAAACTTCATATTCATATTCTTTCAAAAGAAAGAAAAAGATGACTTGCATACAAGATAATATGTGAAACTGCTTTTGAAGAAAAGCTGGTTAAAATAAGCTAAGAACTACATGTAGAGTGTGTGTTTATATCTATAAGTGAGAGATATATCGTATATATACCATATACATTGGATATAAGGCAGACTTGTTAATCCTACATTGTGGTAACAGATATAGAGATAAAGTGGCAAGAAAACGGTTACATGTGGACTCGAGATTGAAACAGTGAGTATACTGGATCATGTGATGTGTCACATGACAGTTAACCTTTTGATCACATGACCTCAAACAATACACATGAATGAGGTGTCACATGATGCATACTGTAAACCTTTGGGTCACATGACCTCAAACAAACAATGCATTTGTACTGAGTGGGAGCATAGAAGGATATAAAGGGACAATGGTTATACAATGGTAATACTGGGTAACTCTAGGAATACTTGGTCACGTGATGCATCACATGATAGGCACGCATACTTAGTTTGAGAGGTCACATGACCTCTCCAAACTATGCACATGTGCACTAATGTTTAATACAAAAATCTGCACTGGAGGGATTGGGGGACTCTATCAATAATACTGGATGACAACTATGGATCATGTGATCAATCACATGACACACATGCTATGTGTCACATGACTTACACCCCTAAACCTTTTAATAGATCACACAAGACCTCAACCATGTTTTTGTTTTGTTTTACACATCTGCACTGCATAGCTCTAGCTCACTACCTGAGGTACCAAAGGTTTGGGGCGTTTGCTCCGAGGGTTCGGCGAGGGCGCCCTTACTGAAGAATTCGGTGCGATCTTTCTTCACTCGCTCCTTGATGTCGTCTCCTTTCGTCACAGAGGCAGTCGGTGCAGACTGGGGCCTGAAATCAAGAGATAAGAGAGGAAAGATAAGAAGAAAGACATTAATTTAACCCGTTCAGGGCCGATTGATTTTGCTATAATACAGTATGTGTTCTTCATAGAACCCAGGACGAGTATTTTCGGGACAAGTCCTGAATGGGTTAACCGTATACCAAGTTTATGTCATTGCTTATGTCAGAGACATAGCAGAAGTTACATCTGCCATTCCCAAACGTTCCGTTCACATATAAATAATTCCCAAATCGTTTAGATGATGAGGTTTATGATTGGTTTATACCCATATGGAATTGTCTGGAATTAGTTAGTTCTTAACTCTAAAGATATCACAGAAAAAAATTCAGGAATTGGTGCACTATGGTTTTTGCTCTTAGTTAGCGACATGGTATATACATGTATATCACAACTTTAAAATTCTATTGAAAACAAAATTCCAGAGAACTCAAATATCTCTGGTCCAATACGTTTCTGTTTGGTCGCTAAAGTCGGCAGGTGTATGTGTGTACATAGACGGTGTGAGCAGAAAAAAAAATAATTGGGATATATTTCGTAACTAGTTTGCCGCTAAGTCTGAACGATGGAAAGCTTTACAAAAACATACATACATGTACAAGATACAAAGTCAGTAACTTACTTGAAAGGTTCTGGCCCTCTGTTGACTGCAACAAATGACTTGGGTCCCCGGACGCTCCTGAATCCGCCGGATTTCATGCCCGGGTCGCCGCCAGGTCCGGACAACGAGAGACTCGACAGAGAGGGAACGGTAGAGGGAACGGTCTGCTGAATCTGCAGTTCCAATGGGTTGATCATGGTCTCCTTTATTGGACTCTACCCAAACAAAAATTGCATGAAATAATAAAATAGAAAATTAATATCCATGAAAGGGGGAACATTCCTTGATTTTGTTAGAAACAGAAAACTTGACATTGAAGGAATGTCTTACTGAAAATGGTATGCCAATGGTGTCTCCTTAATACGGCTATCCTGACAAGATTCAATTTCACCCAATGCTGAAGTAAAATTCTGCTCAATTAGAGAACACTTATTATGAGCTCCTATACATGTACATGATTCTTTTCTTTTCTTACTACTCTCTCCTTTCTTTCTCACTCCTGCAATCTCTCCACAATCTCCTCTTCTGTTCTTACCACTCTCACCTTTTCTTCTCACATTTACGCTGCCTCAGTATACAAATGATGCGCAGGTATGATGAGTGGGTCGGTAGGAATTGTTTCATACCTGCCAACATTTGAAAATGAAAAATCTTACTCTCATGTGAGCGAAGCGCACATCACGAGCGCGAAGCACGAAGTCCTTTGCAGCCGGGGTCCAGCTCTAGGGTTCTAGATGCTCTCTTGTGCTATCTTAGCCTTATTTTTTAACATATGACCACACTGAATATGTATGTGTGTATTTAAATGCACATGTATATTTACTTTTTGAAAAGAAATAAAGGGGAAAAAAAAAATATTGATTTTATTTATTTATTTTTTTTTCTTTTTTTCCAGACTTAAAAATCGTACTCGTCCGATTTTTTACCCTTTTTTGAGTAAAAAATCGGACTAAATACGACAAAATCGGACTGGTTGGCAGGTATGTTGTTTGCACAAGGTAACTATGGAACTGTTAAACCCACGAGGCGAAGCCGAGTGGGTTTAGACTAGTTTCCATAGTTACTGCGTGCAAACAATTCCACCGACCCACGAAATAAACTTGCGCATCATCTGTTTTATAGAATGGGCATTGTTATGCCCCCCAAAAAGTTTTAAAATTAAAAATTAGAAAAATTACCGGATGCATGAAATAATTTTACCGGACGCATGAATTTTTTTACCGGACGCATGAAATTTTTTTACCGGACGCATGAAATTTTTTACCGGACGCATGAAATTTTTACCGGACGCATGAAATTTTTACCGGACGCATGATTTTTTTTACCGGACGCATGACTTTTCATGCATCCAGTACAATTAATTGTCTGCGCAAATTTTGGTCTCAACCAATCAGATTGCAGGGATTTATCAACCCATTCTATAATACCAACCAAGCCATAAAGAGACCAATGGGGCATTGTATCATCAGTGTATGAAAGTGAGAGTATCTGATAATTACC
>JBAMJV010000003.1:0-30296 GCA_037951105.1 Echinarachnius parma
CACCTCCATGGTTGACCATCACTGACCCATCAGTATAGATGTGGACTACAGCAGCTCCCTGGAAAAAAAGTAGATTTAATGAGATTTAGTGTTCATTTAGCGTATTTAAGTCCTAACGTGCCAAGCTTGCATTTTTGTGAGTAACAATACACACAAATTCCATAGAGCATTGAAATCCCTGGCACGTTAAGAGTTAATATCACAGAAATCATTAACATCTTTTAGCCTGCCCCCACCCCCCCCCCCCCCCCCCATGTATTGGCTTGCACTGTGCTTGCAATGACCTACTATATACAGTGGTGCCTTGGGTCCTTGCAATACTATAACTTGTTAAAAACTGTATATTATTTTATCAGGGTAAAAAATAAATATAAAAAGCTGGTACCAAACAATACTTTGTTATAAGAAGGTTTTGATATATCATACTGTAATTCTTTTAAAGACTTTATAACAAGGGCCCACTGTATCACATTAATTCTTTCATTTGGACTAGGCTACATTTTCCCTCTCGATTCAGTGAGAAACTAACAATTCACATACCTGATTGATCGTTTTACCGGTCAGAAATGAAATCCCGTGTGCAGTTGGAAGGATGTAAATTCCTCGCTTCTTCCAACAGTTCTTCCTTAAAATGAATAAAAAGTAATGACAGATGTTACTACTTTTTCAAGAATGAAAAATAGCTTGCAGCTGACATGGGCAATCCATCCCATGAGTGGAGAATAAATCAATACAAATAAATAAATAAATAAATGACGATAATAATCTTGGCTTATTCTATAAATCAATATATCCATCTTTCAAACCTCGCGATACAAAATTATTCTTACTCCAGTCATAAGATATAGACGGTATATTCTCACTCCAAATTGAGCATTCCAGCCAGGCGCCTTGTTTCAATCCTTCTGGGGACCCATTTATTTAAATGGATAAAGAGCAGCGAAAGTGGATTAAGTGGATACACTGTCTTGCTAAAACACAAACTCGACGAGCATACACTGGCAGTGGCGTGGCGACGGGGGCATGCCCCACCCCCCCCCCCCCCCTCCTCTAATAATTTGAAATCAACAATAGGAAACATAAGGGGAAATTTTTTGAAAAAAACAAAGAATTACATAAGGAGTGCCCCCCCCCCCCCAAAATAAAAAAAATAATAATAATACAAAAAAATAAATAAATAAAAAAATATATATATATATATATATAATTGCAAAGAATAATCATAAATGACGGAGACAATTTTTCGACCCGTGCCTTTTTTCATTTGGAAGATTAAAGGGAGGAACATTGCTTATTAAGCTACGCCTACTATTCTTCCTTTTCAATCATTTATGATTATTCTTTGAAATGATTTAATATAGGAAGAAACCAAAGCTGTACGTATTAGTTCACTTTTCGCTTGTATATATATATATGTGTTGTGTGCCCCCCCCCCCCCCCCCAATCAGTCCGACCACCTTACGCCACTGTACACTGGGATGGTCAGGATCCCATGATTGGACATTCTACCAATCTTCCCACATCACCTCTATTCGTTTCAAAAATTGTATATAGTCAGATCGCTGTCTAATTGGCAAGTCAAAGAATGAGAAATTATCCAAAAAGTATAGCAAAGGTTTGTTTTACCAAAACATAGACAATTGCATGTTAAAAACTGACAGCAAGACGTTTAATAAGTGATTCTGCAAATACTTAATTATGATTTTACAACCATGTTTTATACAACGCAATTGTGGCAGGGAACACATATACCAATTTTATATTACAAAAACAAAGTACAGTAATCACTATAACAATAAACATTTTGCTTTGGGAAGAGGCTTTATTTTGCAAAGGTTTACTGAAAGGTTGATTTTAGGAAAAATTCACAATTAGGAAGACATTTCTGTTTTACTCACTGATTGAAGTCATTCACTCCTTGCAGTCGTCTGTCATAGTCGCTGAGACGGAGGCATGTATCCCAACATTCTCTGAAGATTGGCATGTCAACGGGGTCGGCGCCCTCTATCACTCCTACACCATCAGGCTTGAAGTTCACCTCTTGAACCTGCAACAACGTGTTCGAAAATTAAACAAATGAATGAAATATAAATAAAATCATACGAAGCATATCACATTGTTCCCTCTGTTATTAAAAGGGATCACTTTTAGTGGCCACTACAGGCAGGTTGGCTGCAATAGACATGTTGCCACTATGACAGGTTGGACTGTATGTCATATTTGCAGTGCTGTTAACAATGTTGGCCTATTCTCACAAGTCTTTCCCCTCTCACAAGGATAATGAGTTTATCATACACACACATTTTGTCATAATTTACACAAAGACATATGACTCCTGCAGCGTTGCAAGATGTTGAAAGGAGTATCCGCGATTTACAAATCGTCTGAAAAGTTTCCAGTAGATGGATGAGGATGAATATATGACAACCACATACAACAATGTTGTAGTTATTCACGTAAAGGTATTGCCGTATTTTGTTTATGTATGCCGCGACAAAAGTATCGAAAATCAATAATAACGAAATACATTGTAAGTTTTACGAATCTTGGTTATTTGTTTTAGTCTTCGCTTTTGCCGTAGTTAACCACAAGTTGCGCTAATGTGAGCGAAAAACAGAATAAAAATACGGTCCGGCGTTTTATTATTCTGAGTTCTTAAAATCAGTATAACTCCCCAAAAAGATGGTTTCAGAACCTAATATTTTTCAGGCAAGCTCTTAAATGAAATTTTCATTGAATCACGCGACTTTTGAACTTTGGCTAGCAAAAGGTGGACAGGATCTTTCAAGTGATACATTAACATATGAAACGTACTTACTCAGCAGCGTAAAAAATATTTTTAAACAATGTTGACCTTCATGTAGGGACACTGATTTTCCTCGATCGCGGAAAATCGCGGAATTTACCATTTGAAACGGAAAAACGGAAAAAAAAAGAAGAAAAAAAAAAAATCGTATTTTTGTTCTTCTTTTTTTTTCTTTTCCTTTTTCGGAGCCCGTTCCGAAAAAACGAAACCGGGACCCGATGGTGACGGTCGGGAACCGGTGTGATTGACCGAACCAACTCAGCCTTAATCATTATTGAATAAATTTTTTAAATATTTACTCTCTGGCCTGTGGTAAGTCCTTCCTGATATCAGGCATGACACATTCCCCCCAAATTTTGAGGATTTGTGGGTGAAAATCATGATTTTACCCTACTCATTGAATTTTGTATGGAGTTCTATGTAACGGAATTTGCAGTTTTTCACATGTACAAAGTCTATGGCAAAACGGATTTTCCGTTTTTCAGGCAGGTAAAAACGGA
This sequence comes from Echinarachnius parma, assembly GCA_037951105.1. NCBI lineage: Eukaryota > Metazoa > Echinodermata > Echinoidea > Clypeasteroida > Echinarachniidae > Echinarachnius > Echinarachnius parma. The sequence goes on from JBAMJV010000003.1 coordinate 3,307, forward strand.
ATTCCAGATTTTCTGAAACGGAAAAGGCCTTTTTTTAAAACGGAAAATCAGTGTCCCTACTTCATGTAGCTATCCACACAAGTCTCTCTTTTATGACAAGGATAATGAGGTTGTCAATGCTGTCATACACACAAGGAAACAAGACTCTTGCAGCGTTGCTGGATGTTAAAGTCATCCATTACCAGAGAAAAACAGGCTCAGCAGCATAACAATTATGTCACATTTGCATTTTTTAAACAATGTTGATCTATCTATCCACACAGGTCTCTCCCTTCAGACAAGGATAATGAGGTTATCAATGCTGCCATACGCACAAGGACACAAGACTCTTGCAGCGTTGCCGGATATAAAAGTCAGCCATTACCAGAGGAAACATAGTTTACTCAGGAGCGTAACAAATATGTCACATTTGCACTGTTTTTAACAATGTTGACCTAGCTATATATTCACACAAGTCAAAACGGATAATGAGGTTGTCAATGCTGTCATACACACAAAGACACATACACACAAAGATACAAACATATTTATTACAAATACTCATTTTTGTTTGGCTTGCACATGGCGTAAAGTAGAATTATATATAGTTATGTATTATCTTAACATGTTACCGAAATACTTTTACATTTTGTTCCTCACAATTCTCAAAATTTTGTTTGCAGAGGGTTTCTCACTTTACAAGCTTCGGCTTTTTAGAGGACCCTCCATTTTCACAGCTTATATTATATTTTGTTTGTTTTCTAAATCCGATTTACCACTGTATCATTTTGATTCATGATTATGTTGAAAAAATAGTTCTATTCTCTGTAGTAAATATGGATTTGTATAAATATTTTGTTCTGTGAAAATGAAATAAATAAACTGAAACTGAAACTGAAACATGACTCCTGCAGCGTAGTCAGATGTCAAAGTCATCCATTACCAGAGGAAACAGGCTCAGCAGCATGTCACATTTGCATTTCTTTTAAACAATGTTGATCTATCTATCCACACATGTCTCTCCCTTCAGACACGGATAATGAGTTTGTCAATGCTGTCATTCACACAAGGACACAAGACTCTTGCAGCGTTGCCGGATGTTAAAGTCATCCATTACCAGAGGAAACATAGTATTACTCAGGAGCGTAACACATATCCCTTACCAAACAAAACTGCTTATTAATTGCAGTCACTAAACCTTCGAAGACATCAGACTGCTTAACCCAATATTATAGAAGCAGTCGTGGTCTTTGAAGACCTACTTGTAAGCAGTCCTGAATTGCGACTGCTTAAATAGGTAGTCATAGAAAAAAGGCCTTCGTGCTTAAGCAGTCGAAGAGTTGGCCCTCAGTAGTCCTGAATTGCGACTGCTTAAATAGGTAGTCATAGAAAAAAGGCCTTCATGCTTTAGCAGTCGAAGAGTTGGCCCTTAGTAGTCGAACGTTGAAGGCCTAATTACACGAACGCTTTGGCAGTTTGAAATGTTGGGGGAAAATACTGCCCATCATGCATCTGCAATAACTGCAAGTCAATGGAAGCATGCATGCAGTCTACATAAGCTATTGTGCCAGTGGAATTTTGAAGTTTTAGGTAAGATTAACGGTTCACTGTCATCATTCATACATGCATGCATTACTAATAATCATATTTAACATTATTAGGCCAAAAGGTATCATATAATCACTAATGAGCTGACTTGAATCGATCATTAAACTGTTAAAATGGCAGTGCTATATTTCAAAATATTCAAAATATTTTTCAATATGCTTGTGGATTTACAGATTATTTATGCATGCATGTTTTGTAACTTGTATTTGAGTCTGGCTATATAATTTACAAAATTTGTGCTCAATTTTTGAATAAAAACGCAATTATGCTGCATGACGTGGAAATTTGGCCTGATATCATACCTCAAGAATAACTTAAAATGTTACTTGTTTATTGCTTATAGCAAGAAGCAGTATTATAGAGCTTCAGGTAAGCAGTCGAAGTCCTAATTATAGCTTCAGGTTAAGCAGTCGAAGGCTTATCAGAGCTTCAGATTAAGCAGTCGAACGCTTATACTGAAGCAGTCCGTACCTAATTTGCATATTAACTTGTCCGTATAAAGGCTTATAAGCCTTCAAATGTATCCGTATGAAGGCTTACGGACTGCTCACCACAGCCTTACGGACTGCTTATAAGCCTTCGAAGGCTTTGGAAGATGCATTGACTACATAATGTGATCATCGAAGACTTGTATGATAATTGAAGACCTAGCTGTGACTACTTATGGGAATGCTTAGCGAATGCCTAGCGAAGGCCTTCTGTTTGGTGTCACATTTGCACTGTTTTTAACAATGTTGGCCTGGCTATTCGCACAAGTATCTCCCTTCAGACACGGATAATGAGTTTGTAAATGCTGGCATATATATATACACACAAAGACACATGACATGGGTGTTTCACAAAGATTAAATTCAAGTTGGACTTAAAGTTATGAAAGCCATTTGTAGCATTGGATTAAAAATATATTAAAGAGAAACAATTCACATAGTTGAAACTTTCAATACATTTTACGTCAAAAAATATAAATTTTCCTTGATGATAGAAAATAGAACATGCTTTTAAACCTAAATTGTATGTTTTATTAAAAAAATTATGTTTAAATTGTACATAGCAATGAATGTCTTTCCATACTTTTAGGTACAACTGAGGATCTTTGAGTAACACCCCCTGCATCGCTGCCAGATGTTAATAAGTCATCCGCCATTAACTTTGTCAAGTTCAAGGTTTCACGTACATTTCCCTTGTACCTTCTTTTGGTTGTTTGACTTATGGTAACAGAAGGGTTAACTGAGGTTTGATATTTCCAAATGTCTCCTTAATCATGGAGATATTTATGGTTGAATGAAAATCATTACAGGAACATACACACTAACAAACATGTACATGTACACACACATACATACACAATTTAATTGTAGATACCTGCATACCTGCTTAGTAGGAATGTCAGTAGCAGCTGCTACCTCCGACATGATATGTTCAATGATTGCATGACCATCCGGCACACCCGCCCCCCTCATGGCGACATTTGGAAACAGGTTGGTACGACAGGGGTATCCACGTCTTCGGTACGCAGGGAACATGTACAAGGTACCCATCAAGAGCATGCAGTTACGTACCATCTGAACACAAATAGTTTCATATCTTAAAGTCTTTCCAAACATTCTAGAGGAAGGAGGCAAATAAGTCATATTGCTTTACGTCTCTAAATACACCCAAATAATGAGGCATTTTGAGGCGATGTATTCTGCGTATCATATTCCAACTTATTCAGGATGAAACATCCAGTCGTGAAAAAACAATGCTTATTGAGTTTAATTCAGCATTTTGTTGAGGAAATCTGTCTTTAACATCAAATCAATGAATCACAGTCTAACAAATTCATCTCAAGCTCTTGGATAATCTCGAATACTAGTTAAACACCAAAAATACAAACAAATTGTATTACATTCATATCACTGCATAATTATGTTTGTAAACATTAAACGTACACTTAAAACATTTAAGGTATTGCTATAAAAAAAAACGTATTACTATCATGACTACTGCATATCAGAAAAACTGCACTATAGTCCATTGACTCACTCATAAGAACAATCTGATATCGCGCAAAGCAATATTTGATTTGCACTCACCCAAATGGTGAAGAAATTAGCAAATCCTCCATCGGCATATAATTTGATATCACATGCCAGGATGCGCCCATCCTTGCGGTATCCAACGCGATAGTCTGCATGAAAAGGATGGCGCCCTCCCGTGATCAACATGTCGGTGGAACGGTACAGTCGTAGGCGTACCGGACGTCCAAGCCTATGGGAAAAGTTTGATTTGGATAGAGAACTTCATGATAATCCTTTTGTACTTGCCCTATGCAGACAGCTGGTGAACTGTTACAAGATGTCAGATGAGGGGTTCAATTCCCAAGCACAGATTCTCCAGCGAGGCACTTTATGATCATAATTGGTGCCAGACAGGAATGTATTCCTTGGAATGTTTGAAGTGCCTTATCAGCAAAGCTTGATGACTTGATGAGAGTGGATACATAATGGAGATGTGCCTCAAAATGGAATTTCTAGCTATATATAATTTGTATATTTAAATGATTTATCTATAAAGGAATGACAATTCACAATCGAATTAATTGTGCACTAGGGGCACACAAAGAGCAAGCCATGGTCTTTGGAAATTATTTGCAAACAAACCAAGTTTTAATATTTATCTGATATATATCTGCTCTGCTGCTATCCAAATGTGTTTCCAGACTCATGTTGAAACCAAATAACACTAAGCGCCCCACCTGCAAAAAAGGATAAAATTTGCTTTCTTCACCTACCACGTGAAATAAATATATCATAACTTCGATGTTAATGTGACGGTTTGGAGAAAAAAACTGCTTTGAAATCGACTGATTGAGCATTTATTGGTTCCAAAATAATCTAACCGCGTGTGGAACCGCGTATTACGCTACGTACAAGACATGCTAGCACACGGTATCTCCAGCCCAGCGCTATCGGCGCGGACAGGTGCGAACGGGTGGTGGATTTAGGCCAAATTTCATGGGCGGCCATTGGATTTTTTTCCAGTTAATCTGCAGATAACGATACTAAGGTTAAGATTCTACCAAACGAGCCCTTTTTATACTTATTCAACAATTTTGATTAATTAGTTTGGCCTTTATAGATGTTTTCGGTAACTTCCAATCCTGTTATTTGGCTTTGAGATTATGTAATATGCCGTAAAAGGGTAAAAAAAGAATGCACAGTCAAACCCGTATTAAGTAACCACCTATAGGGAAACAAAAAAATGTGCCAACTGTGAACATTTGACATCTGACAACACTATTTATGTGCAAGGGGATCACTTTTGGTAGCGACTACTTGGCAGGTTGACCATTAAAACATATGCGTATTTGTACTCGGCTAGAGGAATATATAATTATTACAAAATGAAAACATATACATTTTAGTGATTATCCGGTTTAGTTTTGTTGGTGTAATGTACATATTAAAGAAAACAAGTCCTTATACTATTTCATGCTTGCTAATTTTCTAAGAAATTGTTGACATTTATTTTACAATATAGTCATTATTTAAGTTTGATATGATCTCAGCATTTGCGTACTTACTTCTTTGCCGATAAAGCACAAGCAACGTAGCTTTCACTATGGATTTCTTTCCCTCCAAAGGCCCCTCCAACGCGCTTGGTATGGCACGTGATCCTGTTCCGCGGTACTCCAAGTACAGATGCCGTCGCTGTCTATACAAAAATAAATAAAAAATAAAAAAAACCAAGAAAAAAAAGCGTGGTATAGATTGTTTCATGCTCATCTACAGCCAAGGGGAGGGGGGGGGGGGGGGGGGGGGGGTGCAGGAGGTATTTGAAATATTTTTTGGCGGGGGTGGACGTGCCTCGGCCAACTTCAAAGCATTGGTCTGAGGAGCGGGGATGTGCTTCATCCAACTTTAAAACGGAAGTCTGAGGAGCGGGCAGTTTGCCTCGTCCAACTTCAAAACGGAGGTCTAAGGAGCAGGGGTGTGCCTCACTCAGCCTCAGCGAACTTCAAAACGGGGGTCTAGGGAGCAGATGAGAGGGGCGAATAGAGTGGTGAAGTGTGATGTCATCAATGATGTCATGAACATCTTTTTTTTTAGAATTTTCATATTTGGACTTCATTTTCAGAAGGAGCATAACAAATAATGTCCAAATACCGAAAATCAATTGAATAGGTTACGTAATGGCTGAGATATGCCCATCCGAATGATTTTCTTTGTCAATGGGCAATCAGTGTTATAGTGCACTGGTTCATAACTTTATGAACCAGTGCACTATAACACTGATTGCCCATTGAAGTAAAATTCATTCGGATGGGCATATCTCAGCCAATACGTAACATATTCAATTGATTTTTGGTGTTTGGACATTATTATTGATGCTCTTACGGAAAATGGAGTTCAAATTTTAAAATTCGAAAATAGTGTTTATATGACGTCATGGCTTCTGTACCCTGTGAACGCGCAAGTGGCCTAGCTCGGTCTGTCTGGGGCCGGGGGGTCTAGAGAGCGACTGTAAGGGAGACTTCGGTGTAAGCAAACGGCGGCGTCGAGAATCCATGGGTCAATGAAGCGACTACTATTTTTGCATTGGTCTAAGAAACGGCCTTTCTTGAAGACTTAGAAGTTGCCGGATCGACTCTGAAAAAGGGGGTCTTTGAAGCGGCGCATACCCGTATTGCCAATACACTAGTACCCCCCCCCCCCCCCCCCCCCCCCCCCCCTCCCACCCACCCCGGTATCTGCAGATTTTATTTCTAAAAGGCATATTGTACTATCAATCACTACAGCGATAATACTTTTCAGCTCTATTAACACTTCCTACTACCTGCTAATTTACTACTGAAAGTCAGATTACGTCTTGAGAACACTGATGTCTAAATGCCATGGTATCATGAGATGATAGTTGACCAATGGAGGCACTTGTCTGTACGATTAGCAATCTTTTTGAGAAAATGAGAAGTGTGTTAAGTTGATTTTCTAGCTGAATAGCTTTTTGCATACCATCTTGTCGGTCGGACCCTTTTATATGTAATGCCAAATTTTCAGATAAGACCTGAATTTCTAATTTCAATTGGTGGATTATTTATCAAAAAATCAAAAAGTGATAAAAAAAAGATTTACACGCATGGTTCCCAAACATTGAACATGATTATCTCCGACGTTCGAAAAGTAACTTACTGCTCTTCTCTTTCACAACCAATGTAACATTGGACTAGATTTCCTTAAAACTGCAGTATGTTTATACCTGTACACCATTTGGATATTGTGTGGAAACACACATATCCATCTCCCCATCCTCTCCAGGCTTAGCAACACAGCAGTGGGTCTCCAGGTAGAAGTGCTCTTGGCCTCCAAGATCGAAGCTCCCTTCCAGGATCCCGTCTGCCTCCGCATGCTCCCCTCCATGTCTCCGTGAACAAACTCTGTCTCCTCATCCAAGAAGGAGTTCTCTTTGATTGCATCCTAGGCAGAAAGAGAAATGAATAAAAAATGAATGAAACATTTTAACTTCTTATAGAAATGTTCATGACATTCTCCCTTCAGGATCCCATCTGCCTCATGCATGCTTCCCTAATCATTTATACTCCAGAGGAAACATCCAATTAGACGTGACAGGAGTTATGCTCTTAATTATCAGTACCAGTAATAGTCTAAAGATGCCAGCGTTTTGCTTCCCTTTAAGCTTACCTTCAGGGTCAAGATGACCGGCTGTAGATCCTCATACTGGACTTGCACCAGGCTGGCAGCCAGCGCTGCAATCTCATGTGATGTGGCTACCACTGCTCCAATGATTTGACCAACGCACTGAACCTATTGAGACAGATGGAAAAAATAATTAAACATACATTTCTTCACAAGATACACTTTGTAGTCCACCACAGTTGTAAACAAAAATGATTTTTAATAGCACTCGCTATAAAAGGTACTAATTTTCTTACTGTGATAACTCATACGAACACGCAATCTTGCAAATGATACACGTTTGTGTGGGGGCACGCTACAAGAGTCCTATCAAGCACCCCTGGGCAACGTGTCTTTTTGACACGCCGATTGTAGCAACCAGTATATAGGAAGGAAACGCTAGAATTTTCACTTACTGTTACTGATAAATACAGAATTCCGGTCACTACTAGTCGTATACAAATAATCAATGTTTTTAAAACCATTATCAACTGTTTTGACTGAGTACTGAAGACTGCCATTTTTTCGAACGGTTCCGTATAAAACGTCATCTGAGCATGCACTAACAATAGCGGTTTATGTAACCGCTGTTGTTGAATCTGATGCTATGTCAGTGGTTACGTAACCTGCTGTTACACTCAGTATCAGTAACAGCAAGCGAAATTCCAGCGTTTCCTTCCCCTTTAAGAATAAGATTTTAATTTGTGTTATAGATTTATCTACATGAGACGAGACACGAAAGAACGAACGAACTAAAAAAGGAACATAGCAATAATTTCTAGAAGACATGAAGACCATTCAAAAAGATTTGTGCTTTCTAAAACCTCATCGCTTTCAACCATTTGTAATACAAAATTGTGCATGTGATGTTTTGTTAAAATAATAATTAAATAGAGAGATCATCAACAACTATTTAAAAACATCTTTTGTGAATTTTTGAAGAGTGTAAGCATTTTTTTAACGGCCTGTTCAAAATGATTGAATAATTACAAATGGTTATATTTATTGAAATTTTCAGCCGTCTCTGAACGGATTTTGATCAAATAAAGTTTATTTTGTCAGTAAAAATTGTATGCTCTTTCAAATGTGGACTCAGTTTTTCACTACCTCACAAAAAAATTATTTCGTGCAGCGCCCTCTATTTTACAAAAAATCAGCTATCCCTGTATATATCTACATAATCATACTGTATCAATTACCTTCTCAGTGGCAAAAAACTCGTAGCCCGGGTGAAGAGTATTACTTCCTGTCACGTCAGAATGGTCGATGAATGTCTCCACTCCATCCAATGCGAGGGCACGGCTAGGATCCACAGAGCTACACCAATAGATAAAATAAAAATTGCTGGGACGGTGGTATCAGCGTAAACCACGGTTTATTAAAAATGCCCACGGTTCTATGGAGTGCTGCACATTCATCTCTCCTTTTTATAATGACTATAAAAAGATTATATGAATAATGATTAATTTAATATTTGAATTCATGAAACAACGTTTTCAGGAATTATGGACCCCGTTGCAGAGAGGGTTGCAAACGATTGTAAAGTTGCAATTAATTGCAAATCCGAAAATATGCACATTTGAACCTAAATAAGATTTGAGCATTTACTTTAGTCACATGATCGGACTTGCAATTGATTGCAACTTTACAATCGATTGCAACTTTTTCTGCAACGGGGCCATGTTCTTTCATACAGAACATACAATATCCAATAATTTCAAGCGAGGGATCATGTTTACCCTCAAACTCAAAGTGTAATGGTCGACTCTAGTAACGATACTCACCGGTGATTCGCTCCTCAATGCAAACAATAGATACGTGTGGAGTTAAAGGAATCTAAACTTAGTTGCCATGTGCAAAAAGTGATGAATGGTTGGATACAATTTTACGTTAAATGTATGTAATATGGCCGAGTAATGAGCGAAAATGCAAAGTTATATTCGCTAACTCATTGCACTGACTGTCTACACAGCTACAACTAATTTCCAGTGAATAATAAAACATCCGAACGCTTCAATCATAAATATGTTTTTAACGAAATGGAAATTCAAAAAGGTATTACAAGGTATGAAAGAACAACTAGAGTTACATTTTGCGGGTTTGGACAATGCTACTACAACCCTTTAATTGTATAGACACTTGATTAATCTAACACCAAGCTTTAATTCAGTATAGGTGAATGAGGGACTATGCAATACACATGAATTTGTCAAAATATCCAGGTCAAGTGGATTCTTGCACCTATATAGGTGCTTAAATATAAATTGTAACAAGGTGTATACATTGTATTATGTGATAGTGTAATCAACATAAATTTCTAAAGAAAATAGCTTGTTTATATAATAGCATGAAACTAAGTAACAATCATAATTTCAGTTTAATTAATATAATTACATTAACACAACCGTACAATGTTAATGAAATAAGTAATAACGATATTTATTTTCAATGAAAATGTAATCTACCGGAGATATGAACCAACTAAAAATACTAAAAATACACTCGATGCTCTTACACAAGTCAGCTGATTGAACCCTAATAAGGCCGGGGCCATTATGCCACCACCCCCCTTCCCCCTCCGCGATATTTCCGATTGCTCGAGAACGCGTGAAGATGATGCCCTGCCGCTTTGTGTTTTTTCTGAGTCTTGCGCATCTTTTAAAACAAAAGTCACGTGACCTTTTGTCTAGGCATGTCAGCCCGAAAATTGCTCATTTTCTTTATTTGTGTACAAAACAATGTGTACGAAAGCATTGGTTATTTGGTCTTGTTTTCGTTGTAGGTGTTTGTTTGGGGGTCAAAATAGTGGAATCATAGCTACAAACAAAATTAAAGAACAAAAACAATAAAAGACATAAGTTAAAAAACAAAGAAATACATAATAAAGTATTATAATTCTGAATGGTCTAAAGAAAACATTTAGTGAAAATCAATGTTTAATTATCATGAATATATAATTTATGGGCAAAAATATCAATTTTATTTGCATAAATTACCAAAAATATGATCGCAGCGATCGGGCGTTTCACGGTCGAGGGCCATAATGCTTTTTGCAGCGGCTAGTAGAATTTTCATTCGCATTTGATGCATACAAGTTTGTTTGTTTTTTTGTGGTGAAACATAGTGTTTTGTAATAGGATAAAATGTCATAAATGTCAAAATTGTTATGCAGCACACTACAGCAACACCTATTTGGTAGCAAATGATTACTAAGAAAGCAAGCCATTCCATAAACAAATAAAGATAAGTTTTATAAAGATGAATTGGTATGAATTTCATGATTTAAAACATCTTTAAAAAGCAACAAGAACTGTTCTACTTATTACAGATTGAAGGAGTCGTGAAAAATACGTTGAAAAACATTCTGGCAGCTTAAAGGGATGTGGTTTAATTAATTATCTAAACAAAAATGCAAATGAATAGGAAAGATTAATAGTGGCGCATATCCTCAGATGACACTATTGATATCTCCATAAAGGGGTAGAAATACTAATGTTTAAAGACAAGAGCAAGGGTGGAAAGATGACCACATTATTTTGCTGCATTATCATCAAAATGTGTGCATGATATTCATGGGTAAAAAACTGCTTTCAAACAATGCAAAACGCAAGAATTCACTTACATAATTTTAGCATGGGCCCTGGAGCTCAGCACCATAGCGAGATGTAACTCGCCTATTGTACATTAAAAAGACCATCATTATTTATAATATACTGTTATGATTTTATCATTTCAAAATAAGTGGTCTCCATGGATTACACAGCTATATTCAAATGAAAGCAACTATTTTCTGTTGATACATAATTACATGTATGTACTGGTATTCTTGTAAATCCACAAATAATACACTCCATGTACAAAATAAACTCTCCACAAACAAACACTACCAACAGCCTAATGTTCAGGTGTATCTATGAAATAAACCTGTCTCTAAAGACCACCTGCTCATAACGCCCACAGTTTTATATGTCCCTTGAACAGTCTTTATATAAAGGTTTTACTACGGAATATAGTGTGTAATTATGCATCATAATAATTACATTGTGTAATACACATATATATTTTTCTCACCTTCTGAAAGTGGAATATCGTCAACGTACGAGGCCTCCCCTGCGCACTGTTGTAGAGCAGCTCTGTGGACGATGGGTCTGCCAAGAGGGTCAGAATCAGGCTGGTCCCGAGGGGGAGGCTAGGGTAGGAGGATAAGAAAAGAAATGTGTGCTCTACCAATCTTGCAACACCACATCCAAAATGTACAGACACTCGAGATATTAAACATTTCTTCCCCTCTGTTTGATAGGTTTTGCTTCTGTTCTAATTTGTCTGTTTGTTTCTAAAAGATAATTTGACAAACCCTCATAATAATAATTCATAAACTAACCGAATGCATTCATGAATTATGCCCAACGAAATAAACTCGGTAAATATTCACCTATTCCTATAATGTTCTCTTAGCATGTAAATGACAATTTGTTTTGTTTATATCATTAGTTCGCTGCAGACTGTCACCTGTCAGGCATCATCCTCAATTAGCCACCCCCCCCCCCCCCCCCCCCCCCCATTATTTTACTTTGTATGTATATAGTTTAGATTAAGTTTAATTTGTTTACTCTTTGTTTTGTTATGTATCACTTTTAAAATGTTTGATGTTTTTTTCTGTAAATATATATGTGTCACGGCCTTGATGAAAAGCAGCTTTTTAGCTGATAGCAGGCTTTTTACCGTGAATAAATAATAAAACTCAAACACAAACTCAATCCCCCCCCCCCCCGGCCATTCATACCTGATAGATCTGTGTGCTGACTGGGCCGTCCGTGTTGTAAGAAGCAAATAGACTTGGATCAGACAACTGGCCTTGGCCAAAGGGGCCGGTCAGAGCCTGCAGGAAAAAAATATCAAGAAAATATTATCAATATTATCAAAAACAACCCGTGCCCTGCTGACTGGGTTGTCTGAATTGTGTGATGCCTCGAGACGTGGATCAGACAACTGACAGTTGGCAAAGTAACCAGTCAAAGCCTATATAGCTGCAAGAAAACAATCAAGATATTCTTTCACAATTTCAAGAAAATATACCAGGAATTTTTTCTTTCAAGTCATGCTACATGTATAGTCGTTTTATTTCCCCAAAAGAACGGTTTTTGCATGAAACAATCAGCGATATAATTAATCATTAGCTTGAATGGTTGTCTAAGGAGAACACAGGAGGCAGGGTGTCATAATAAGGCTCTATTTAATCTTGGCCAACATCCGAGATAATTGGTCGATGAGAATTTGAAGGATTTTAGACAAGATGGAGTGAATGGAATCCAAAGACAGACTGTATGGAATCTGGGACACTTTAACAATGTAAACGATTATTAGCTTACCGCTTGGTTGTTTGTTAGATTATAGAAACCTTGACAATGAACCTGAGGAGGGAGGTTGTCACGAGGCTCTGATGACAGGTTTCTGATGATACTTGGTCGACATCCTAATTCATGGGCGGATGGGAAAATTTCAGCGGAGATGGACTGGATGAAACCTTTGAGAAACTCAAATGGTTTAAATGGTTATTAGCTTCAAGTTACCTGCTGGTTGCCTGTGAGGTTGGACACCTTGACGTAGAATCTGAGGAGGCAGGCTGTCATGAGGCTCTGTCGGTACTCAGCTGACATCCCTAGCTTGTGATGCGGACTGGGGAGGATTTCAGCAGAGACAGACTGGATGACATCCTGAAGAAAACTCTGGTTCCATGACCTGTGAGTAATATGGAATAATGATATACATGATGAGCACAAATAGACAAATATTTGAACGACATTCTACAAAATAAAACAAATGACAAAGTAAAGATAACTATATACAAACATAACTTTGACAGGATGAGAAGTCAAGCCATACAAATATGCAGACGTATACGATTCCAGATCACTAGTCACTGTCCAACAGGCAATTTGACAATAACATTGAGGGTGCCCCGAAAATAAGTCAAACCCTGCAATGGCACTGCTGTCCAATCAAAGATTTAGTGTTGCTATTCACAGTGGCTACTCATGGATTGGCATCGACTCCTCCAAACCCAAACTTAAGGTCATTGACCTTATTAACTTAAGTTCAAAGGTCATGGAACATATTTTGCCTTGTACAACATATATACTCACTGTCCAATCAGAGTGTTGCACGTCTTGATGGCTACTCTTAGATTGGGATCGACTCCTCCAAACACAAGACACAGGTCACTGACTTTGTGACCTTCGGGGTCAAAGGTCACCCTGAAGCCACACGTTACGGCAGCCGAGCAATCATGATGGCGCTGGGCAACTTTCTGACTGAAGATGAATTCATTCTGTTAAATTAAATAAAACAAACCAAAACAAACATATTACACATAATACATAAGTTGACAAGCCTAAATAATAAAGCCAAAATACAGTATTGGGAAACGCCCCACACCTAAATAATGGAATGTACGCTTTTACCAGCGACCATGTGAAAGAATTTTTTTTTTTTCTAATATGGAATATTTAGAAAAACATTTCTGGTAAAAAATCGATTAACATTGAGGAGTAACAAGTAACACATATGACAAATTAACTACATTATATATTTTGCAATAAAAACAAACCTTGGCCGTGAAGGTGATGTAGATAGACTGTATGATCTCGCCTGGTTCAATGATGGACTGGTTGGGCAGAGGGAAGAAGTCCTTGTCGAGGGGTATGGTGCGTTGCTTACCTGGCAAAATTAAAAATTAAATGGAACCATAAATTTAGACATTAGTCACATCAAATCATTGTCTTACATAGGGTTCTGGAATGAAAATAACTGCAGTATTTTGTATGGTATTTGTTTGGATCTAGGAATTTGAAAACCTATGGATATACATCATTAACCCATTCTAGACATTTTGATATAGTATAACATGAATTTCTGCATACACACCCAGCACAATTTGTTTGCATTATTTTGCATGCCCAATCCAGGACGTATTCCGTAAGTTTACGCAAACAATGGCTTGGCCTAGCCTGGCATCTGCGAAAACACCCCCCCCCCCCCCCCCACCCCCGTCCTGCATGGCTCACGATAATGCCAAGGGGCAATTCCACGGTAACGGAAGGACATTCAGACGCAATTTTTGAAATTTAATCAAATAATTCCAGGATCCTGCTTATGATTCATCATTGTAAATAACATTTCTGAGACTCTTGGTGGGACACCTTTGATTTCCTATTTTTTTTTTTTTTTTTTACATTACGTTTATTAGATATGGACACTAATGAGGCCGGTAATGGAAGGACGGCAAACTGGACATGGATTTTCAAGTTCTTTAGCTATGATCCAATCTCTGTGAAGTATGCTATCATGTTATATTGGCTCATAGTCCATTCCCTAATGTTCAAAGAGTATTACAACATTTATTTGAAACAAAATATGTCTATTGGTATATTAATTACAAGAAGTTAATTGCTTCACTGTTCGGTAACGGAAGGACAGTAACGGAAGGACAGAGTTTTTTATTCATTCAAAATATACTTTAGGGCTCTCAAAAAACTGAAATTTTAATGTGAACACATATTGTGATATCCAATCATCCAATTTGGTACCTTAAAACAGAAAAATAATAGAAAGGAATGCAAAAAATGAAGAAAATCTAGAAATAGGCACTGTGTAGTCCCATGTGTATGGGTTCATGTATGGTGTCTGTTTCTCCTATCATGAGACGCCCAGTATTTTTTTTTATCATGTAAACTGAAAGATATCATTATGTGATCATGATTTATGAAAAAATAATCCAGAAAAAATTAACAAGATTAGAAATAATCCTCATTTGATTTTTCCACTTTTGGCTCATTTGGCGTGGAATTGCCCCAAGCCATCAGTGGGGTGTATGTCAAAAATTGTAGTGCTAAATTCAACTGATGATACTGTACCTACCTCCTGCCTTGGCCAGAGTGACTGTTGTTCTAGTTGCCATGAGAACAATACACAGGTCTAAATCGCCCCTTGCCAATGCAATGCTGCCTCCAATGGTCTATTGGGAGTAATGTGAAAGAACATAATTTGTACACTTATTGATCGTGAGTATTTCCTTAACCCTAACAAGACTGGGGGCATTTAATTTTAGGCCCCCTCCTCGATTTTCGCTATAACTCTGAAATGCACAAATCTCACACTGCGTCTCTTTGGGACTTTTTGTCTTCAGAGTCTTACGCATCTTTTGATACCACATTTGCGAGCGTCATGACTACAATGTTTTGGTGTTTTGACAAATTACCTGAAAGAATATTGAACTTTCTCCAATGTATAGTTCGACTGAACTTTGTCATTGCTATCCTTATTACAAAATAATAACTGTACAAAATATGATATAGCTCTAATAAGTTGTGTAAATTATGTGAACAGGATCCTCATTGAAAGTTATTATTTTCAAATTATTCTAATTTTTACACACGTGCCTTTTTTCTGGTATATATATTTTAGGAGGTGGTTGAGATATGGGGCAGTTATTTTTTTCTTGGGTAGTCTTACAATTTTAAAGATTACAGCCAACGTTGGAAAACAGTCAATATGTCAAAGTACCGCTGCCTTTCCGGGGACATAGAATACAGTAAAGCTTTTGTCAATCATTAAAACTATATCTCTGCAGCGAATACGATGATTACAATTTTGCTAATTCTTGAAGCTATTTTTTAGACTAAGACGTAGACCTACAGTTTAAATTGATCAAATAAAGTGTGTATAAGTTTAAAGTTGTAATTCATGAGAAGTTATTGTATGTATTTCTTTATTTGTTGATTGACAATAACAATGCATTTTATTTCATGTCATGTTTCAGGCGGCTTGACCTGTCCATTGTAATCAGGAAAACAAATCATGATTATAATACTTACAGCCACATTGCGAACCTGCTGCCCTCCAAACCATGCACTCATTTCAAGTAGTGCTCCCGCAACGCGAGTTTGATGCTCTGGAAACATAATAATAGAGTATAATAATTTCTTTGTTGACATCAAAATAATTTCTTTAAAAAAGAAATTGGATTTGAAGTTATAATTGTAAATTTTTTCAGAAACGGGAAAAAGAAAATTATTTTCATCAGTATGCCAATGGTCTTTAAAGGGTATTTCACATGACTGTATGAAAACTTGTGTATACAGGCTACTTCAGGGGAGTCAATGTTTATCATATTTTAAGTATAATGCTTATGATTTGTTTCCAGATTGAACTTTGCTATTTGCAGTTAGATATAATCTTTATTTGCAGACCCCTATCGTGTAAATTGTCCGCTATGTATAACAAAATTCAGGATATATCAGGCTAGCTCTGAAACGGTATTTTATTTCGTATATGATAACTATATATTTGTTTTTTTTATTTAGAACTTTGGCTTGAATTAAAGGTTATCTGACTGACCTATTAACTATGTAACACATACTTTTTCTTTACCTGGATATGTGTCCACAAGTCCCTTCAGATACTCCTCTAGCTGGCTGATTGTGACCGCTGACCCAATGGTCACCCCAGACTGACATGAAGTTATTTCACTCAGTTCCTTCACCCCACTCCCAGGGGAAACAAAAATAGCTTCTGCCCTGCCATACTTATGTATTCCTCCTATGCAAATACAATCAAAGTAGTGGATAGATGGTATATAATTCACTGTTTTATGTACATGACAGATATCTAGACGTACTGGATCAAAAACAGAGATTGATATTTCGAAATTCCATGAGAATGAAACCAAAGAAACGAAGTAATGTTTAAATTACTTTCCCATATATAACGTATACAAAATCAAAAATAATCACAAAGTAACAAGTTTCATGAGAGAACAAGTAATCAAGCTCCTCTTTAATTAAACTGTCAACCAATTCAGGACTGAAATAGTCTGGAAAGTGTTCAAAATATGTACATATGCACAAGCATTACACTATAGCTATGAGCAGATATCAACAGGTAATTCATACCAGTGTTCCCCGCAATCAGCTGTGCGGAAGGATTATCAGCCAAGAGTTGCAGCAACTCTTCCAATGTTGCAGCAACAATCCACCTGTCGGTGCCTTTGACAAACGTCTTGGTCTGATTGTACTCATCAATGTTGACCTGCAGAGCGAAACCAAGATGAAAGAAAGAATGACATCTTACACCCATATCATTCATTTGAATAAGAGTTCTGACGAAATTACATCACAGTCTTTGACTATAACATATAGTAATATTAGTGAAGTCTTATATCATTTGCATGTATGTCACGTTGGGACACTCCTGACGCATATCGATACCTATGGTCATCAGATACAGTTCAAACCCCCACGATGATATTGCATACTTTCTCAACTCCCCAGGGAGATTGCTAGCCATATGCTGCCAATGGTACAAGGCTAATTAACACGCGATCATGGTACCCATGTACTACTGGGTAGAGAGCAGCAATGCAGAACATACCTTGCTGAAGGACATAAATGGCAGTGCATCAATCCGTTTTGAACTCGGGGTCCCGTGATTGGAAGTCAAGCACCTACCAGATCGTGCCACAACATCTCAACATAATAGTTTGAGATGGCCGATTGCCTAGGACACAAACTTTTGGTTTGCCTGAGATTGACTGACCATTACCTATGGTATTGATTATTGAATAGCGGTGACATCCAACTTCAGCACTTTAGACCACGGCCCAAACCATGCTAGCTTTATAGTTTCATGCGAAGTCTATTTACAATGATATAGGGCTAAATGGTCCTTATGGTTGCCAACTACATGTACAATTAACCGCGTTTGTATCATAAGCTTACCAAGCTATCTATAGTTAGCAACCAAGAAGACTTATTGTTGCTGACTACTGATGTTCCTTTGTTTAAAGTGATCCATTACATTCATATAAGCTTTGGAGACTTTAAAGGGATAGTTGAGTTCTGGTAAAGAGAGTATACAGTTTTGGTCAAACTGAATTTTAGTAACCAAAACCTACACCATTACATTAAAAACTGATAGTTATTACTCCACCAGGCTCGAAAAGAATACAAAATTACTAATGACTAAGTAAAAAGCCTATCATCATTACAAAAAGAACTGTTAAAACTCAAGAGGGCGCTCTCTAAACCATCATCGGTTTCAACCATTTTAAATAAAATATTGTGCATGTGATGTTTTACTTAATAAATAGAGATTAGATAAAGAGATAATCAACAACTATTTAAAAACCTCTTTAAATGTCATTTTTTTTAAGAGGAAGCATTTTTGTTGTTTTTATTTAACGGCTGGTTCAAAATTTACGAATAGTTTTGGGGCCCCACATTTATTACAAATGGTTATGTTAATGAATATTTCAGCCATTTCTTAACCGATTTTGATCAAATAAAGTTTATTCAGTCAATAGAATTGTATGCTCTTTCGAATTTGACACTCAGATTTTCATTATCTCACACAAAATATTTTGTGTAGCGCCCTCTATACCAAAACTAACTTACGTATCCCTTTAATACTAATGTAATTGTAATACACTTCTTTTGAATGATGCATCATACTTTTGTAGAAAAGGAACACTGTTTATCAAGTGAAAACAATTAACATTAATGTAAAATGCTATCACCATTACCCATCGATTTTGACTATATTTGAAATATCTTCATATTAAGACAATTCCAAAGTCAAAAGATATACAGTTATGATATATGAAATATAATACCGTTTCAGAGCTAACCTGATATCTCCTAAATTTGTAAATATAGGACAATTTACAAGATATGGGTCTGCAAATAAATGCTTCATCTAACTGCAAATAGCAAAGTTCAATCTGAAAATCGTAAGTATTATACTTAAAATATGATGAACAATGACTCCCCTGAAGTAGCCTGTATACACAAGACTTCAAACAGTATATGTGAAATACCCTATAAAGACTATTGACATACAGACGAAAGAAATTGGTGTATATTTATCACATGTTCTAGGTATTAGTATAGTATAGTATAGTATAGTAAGCAAATAATTACCGTTGGTGAAGGCGATGGGACAATCTATCACTTCCGAGGCGAGCTGGATGTAGCTATCTTTCCGAAGCGAAGCTGAGGAAAGATAGCGTATACATTCAGATCGCCGAGGAAGTGATAGTTTGCCATCGCCTGAAACCAAAGGGTGATTATTTGCTTTATATTCCACATCGAACTTAGATCTAGTCTAGTAGTACTAATACTGTACTAGTAGTACTAGTGTAAGCAGGCCTACCCCTAGCTAGTCTACTCTAAGTACTCTAATGCCCGGCGCAGACAGAGCCGACTCGGCTGGTTCACATCGAACTTTAGATCTAGTCTAGTAGTACTACTACTGTACTAGTAGTCTAACTTCTAAGCAGGCCTACCCCTAGTCTACTCTAAGTCTAAGTACTCAGAATGCCCGGCGCAGACAGAGCCGACTCGACTGGTTGTCATTCCGATCGGCTCAGATTTCAGTGCCTCGCGACACACATTTTGCCAGTCGAGAGACAGTCGGATGCCAGTTGGGGCCGATTCAACACGATAAATCTGCTCCGACCGACCAGGCCCAACTCTAGCCTGATTAAAGCCAGTCGGATCGGGTCGAGTCGGCTCTGTCTGCGCCAGGCTTAAGTCTAACTTCTAAGTCTAAGTACTGTTACTACTACTACTAGGTTTGATCTACTTACCAATAATGACTTGTTATTCCAATTTCGGTAACAGGGTAATTCCAAAAGCTAAAACGCGAAATGTAAACTCCAAAAAAACAGTTCAAAAGTCAACAAACGCGAAAATAGAGTCTCCCCAACACTTGGTCTAGCGCTTTCAAGTCCACGTCAGACAATTCGTTAAAAAGTATGCTTCCAGCATCGCAATAATCTTGGAACACTTTCAGGCTGAACTTAAGTTGTCGCTTTGTATTTTTACTTTCACTCTCCAGTAAAAACGTGTCCATTTCATCCTCATCCAAAAGCTCAAACCTTATGTTTTTGGCCGCCATTTTAGTAGAGTACACAGAACGAGCATGCAAACAGGGTATGTACGATACTACAACAGGGTAGGGGCGTCGATCTGTTCGGAAAACACAATGCAATTGTTCACAAACAATGCTCGCCCCGGCCAATGCATTGTGCATGTGTTTTCCGCTGATCGACGCCTCTGATGTACAGTGCATAGCGTATGCAGTGTACTACGTATACCGTATGCACAACGAATACAATTAAATTTGTAATTCGCGCGCATAGAGTTATCGCGCTACTTATATATTGGTATTCAATTCAATGCAACCGCGGAGTGTAGATAGTACTTTTTATCTAGTGAGTGCAACGCACTTTCACCCAAGATATCTACAGAGTGTAACGATGGGCGAAACTATATTTCATCACGTGATTAACTTTTGACCAATCGTAGAGCAAGATTCTTAGTATGTGGAATATAATATAGTATAGTATAGTATAGTATAGTATAGTATAGTATAACTTCCAATCCAATCTTTTTTTAAAGAAATTATTTTGATGTTAACAAAGAAATGATTATGCTATTCTTTTTTCCAGGCATTATATTAGCTTTGCGGTATCACTACTTGAAATGATTGCATGGTTTACAGGGCAGCAGGTTCGCAATGTGGCTGTAAGTATTGAAATATAACAAACTTCCTGATGACAACGGACATGTCAATCTACCTGAAACATGACATGAAATAAAATGCATTTTATTGGCAATCAATAAAATAAAGAAATACATACAATAATTTATGATGAATTACAACTTCAAACTTATTCACACTATAGTTGCACAAGTCAAAACCCATTTTATTATTCTGTTACCATAAGCCAAACAACAAGGTACAATTAATAGAAATCTGGAAACTCCAAATGATTTTGCATGAATTTCACAAAGTGAATTTATCACTCTAATGGTTATGTCAAAGTAAAACCAAAAGTTTGAATAAGTGTGAATAAGTGTGAATAAAGGGGATATATAGGCTATATAGAGAAAGCACATACACAAATTACTAGTAAATATCAGTAAAGATTGCAGTGTGTATCCATTGACCAGGGTAAATAAGTATGGTGTAAAGTGCTATGAAGCACACATGTCTGAATAGCGCTATATCAAATAACTGTTATTATTATTAAGATGAAAATCATGAAATTATGTTAATCAATAACCTCACCATAAGCTCTGGTGGAAAGATGGGTTCCTGTGTTGGGTCATATGGCTGGAAAGACTCGCCATCAATCTAAATAATCAAACATATAACACAACAATTTCATATACAATCTTGTGCTTAAATAGACCAACTAGAGATAGATGTTTAAAGTTTACAGATAATAATGACGAAATCATGGTTGAATTTTTTCCAAAATAGTTCCAAGATTATAGGCCTACAGAAAATTAATTCCCCTAAGCACTGTGACGGCAAACAGTACACTTATGGTAACCGTATTATTATATTCTTACTTTACATATAATGGATCAAAGCATGGACCATCAAACAGAAAAAATGCATGTTTTATATCATGATAAACCATATAATTCAACAGTGCTTACCAGCTTGTTTTCTTGTTCATGTGATGGGCAAGAGTCACTAGTCACCTGACCAGAACCCCCTGTCACCTGACAACAATTTTCCTGCAAGTGAAATAATTTGATTGATTAACATGATCTAGGAGAAAGAAAATACATAATTATCGATTAAAAAGGTAAAATTTGAATCATGGGATAACCAAGTTTAAGTTAGTCCAATTAAAGAAAGCTGTATATTGGAAGGGTTATCTAAAAATGATTGCAATTCATCAAAATGTTTATTCAAACTTCGTTTATTTAAATGCAATAAAGACAATGTATCACTATTAAAATCTGTAATAATATTATAAAACTGAGCATTTGTTATATACTTTGTAAAAGAATGTTGTGCTGGATCCTCATGATCAAACTTTAAATTCAGCTCTTCGGATGATGAATTTATATTTTCAGCAACAATTTTATCATAGGTTCCTGGAAATTAAAAAAAAAGATTGGTTATTAGCTTGAATGGGTCTTAATAAATCAAAAAGGTCATCGTCTCTCCCAGACTCAAAAGGTAAGTGGTGATCTAAATTAGCCATAATAAATAAAACAAACAAAAATCTGAGTAACCAAAACCGAAAGTTCCTTGTGGATGCATGCAAGCTTGTGCTTAACTGCCTTGTGCATGATTGTAATCTTCTACTGGATTTATTTACTTGATGCATGACTGTGCACGAAATACAGGAATATAGCATGTCTATACCGTTATTGTGCAGTGGCATAGTTGTTCAGTGTAACCCAAAGTCTTAAAGTGGGGAGAATGTGCCTTTCAATAGTTATTCATTCAATTGACATTTAATTTTTGCCTCATTAAAGTTGGCACTTTAGGAGAATGGGCCGTACAAATTATATATACACTGGGTTGATATGTTAATGTCAATTTTAGGGTTACGTTGAGACTCACCCCACAAAATGTCTTGAAGCCATCAATGATGGATCTGTATCCTGTGCAGCGACACAGGTTGCCTTCCAGGTAGCGGAGAATCTGTTGGATATCTGGCTTGGGGTTGTTCCTGAGCAGTGAATACATGGACATGACCATCCCTGGACTACAGAAACCACACTGGGAACCATGGCTCTTGGCTAAACGCTCCTGAGTATATACGAATATAATCAAATCATCTTTGAATGAACCTGTAACAGATGGGGGTCAGTCCGGAATGTAGTAGCATAATATATAGATAGATAGATATAATAGATATATAGACGATTAATGGCCATATAAAGTGAATGTATTATTTTCCATTTGTATTTATTTGCTATGAATAGCCGTAACAATATACGGTCAAACCTGTGTATAGTGGCCACCAAAGGCAAACGGGTGACCTCTATAGACAGGCTCAATTACATCATTTTTTCTCTGCAAGGGATCTCTTTTTTTTATTTTCTCTACAAGGGATCTCTTTTGGTGGCCACTATGGGCAGGTAGGTTGTTATATACAGGTGACCCCTAAGACAGGTTTGTCTGTCCTGTTATAACATACCTGCACAGCATGCAGTCTCGTCCTGGTGCTACCGATCCCCTCCACAGTCGTCACTGCTTTACCATGGAGCAGGCACACCGGTGTTAGACAAGCTACCACACACTTGTGACTATACATGCAAAACAAACAATTAAAACACACAAACACAATCATTCATAATTACAGTAAATGATAAAAGCAAAAGAATAAAAGCACACACATACAATGTTGAATTGTTCTGAGTATATCTTGTACAAGTACAGCAATGTTATTTATGTTATAGGGTCTGCATTGAAGACTAACTCTATTATAATTTAATTATAAATTCCTACTCAAATATTTGCTATTGTGCCAGGGTCCATATTCCTACTTTTGAAAGAGCAGTAGGTTTATTTAATAAATATACATGCATGATGACTTAACACATTTTGCATAAATCGTTTTCTTTTTTTTGCAGGCTGCCTCCTTTCAAATACTTAATGCAATCACTATTACAGATCCACTGGGCCATTATTATGTCATAAAACATTCATATACATTATCTATTTCCACACTGTACTTGGTTTTATGCTCAGATTATTACTTTAGATTTTAGATAAAATATACCAAAATATCCATGATAATTATTTGGTTGTAAAGTTTTTGGACACCATATAAGAACTGATATGAATGTATATTAACTTGGGGGCATCGCATACCGTATATTGTAGTGATAAACATTTTAATACTCATATAATACAAATATAAAATACAAATCTCATCGCCTTGGTTTTGGGGTCACAAAATAATGATAACTTGAAATGATAATTTAAAATATAGGAAGAATCCGAAGCTGTATGTATTGGTCCACTTTTCACTTTTGTGTGTATTTGTTCTGGATCAAATGGTAAGCAATAAAAGATCGTACAATTCAAATGTTAATACAGTAAAAATAGACATCTTATTATCTTGGTTTGAGGGTCATACAAACCTGATAGCCTTAGTTCCTGGATCTACGGATGATACCATGACCGTACAGGCCCCGCATCCCCCTGTTCCACATCCTTGCTTGGTCCCTGTAAGACGCACTGATGAATTATGATTGATAAGGAGTGTCAAAATCGCTTATTAACCTGTGACACTTGAAACACAATTTCTTAATAATATGTTACATGAAGGGAACTTCGATTTTAGAAATAAATTGCCGTGGTTACTGTGGTAACGTAACACCAATCTCATGTTAATTTCAGATAAGCGCCACTTATCCCAGGGCAAGCTGCACCTACTTGGCATTTATAACAATGCTCGGTGTAATATCCCGTCTCCATTTTGGGGGGATTGCATGCCCACTTTATGCACTAGTCATGCTAGTTACCAAGGGCGGAAAGTTACAAAAGTTACATTTTGTACACTTCAAATAAAATATGTCATCTATAGCCAAAATAATTACACTTTCCCTTGAAAATAATGTATCAATTTAAAGGTAAAATAATCTGAGGTTTAAAATTGCATGTTCATGAATATCGTTATCTTAGCCCAAGTAGTTTTGGGACCCGACAAGAATGGATTAATTGAGTAAATAAAACAAAGGATACACTTTGTTCGCAGGTACACGTCTAGCGTTTGCAGAGGATTCACATCTTGTTCTGTCACCTGATAGAATGCAATTGAGATGTAAAATGCATGAAACGAGGGTGATCAAAAGTATGTTGCCTATATTTGGCATTACTAAAAGATATTAATATAATTTAGTTTACGACGGGCGTAGACATGTCATTGATACCCATTCAACTGGGGGGATGATCTATTCATCCATCCACCCAGTTGAATAGGTATTACGTAACTCGCTACGCCCGTGTATTTTACATAATAACATATGTATGTAATAATATATTAAAATGTAAAATGTGCATAACGTAACATAAAATATCCTTTTAAAAAATGTAAAAAAAATAATGACATATTATGATATATCATTGAGTAGTAAAATAAGAAACAAAATTATTACGATATAATACAAAAATTTAATCCTAGCCCCTGAAACATAATCCTAGACCTAGCAGTGCTATAATAAGGCATATAAAGAGATCCAAAAGCTTTAGCTAGGGCCCTCCGCCCCTGGACCCCCAACGGACTACGCCACTGGTTGAATTCAAAGTACCTCCATCGGATATTATAATATTGCCTTATTTAACAAAATTAACATATAATGTTAACATATAATTTTTTATTGTTCATGAATTATGTACACATTTACAATGTCAATGCTGCCTGATAACATAGGCATGCTAATGTTAGCAATGAATAAACACAATAATATAAACACACAATATATTGTTTAAAAGGGACTTAGTAACATTGACCAAATCCTCAAAACTTACTTGGAACTCTAGTGGTTCTCGTCTCATACCTTATCATATTCATATTAACAATAAAAGCACGGGACAGGTTTCGGTTTTTCAAATTTCCATTTCGTTCAAAAGATATTTACGATTGAAGTGTTCAGATATGAAATTGGCTACGGGATAATTTCATGCCGTGTACAAAGTAAGTACAATGAGTTAGTGAATATCACTCTGCATTATTGCTCATGATCCCAGCCAAAAAACATCAAAATTAACGTGATATGTTCACGACACTACTTTGTGGACATATCAGATCACTCCAGTACACATTTTATTTATCACTCGTCACTTTTTGCACTAGCCAACAAAGTTACTATAGATCCCTTTAATATACTAAGTATCAAGTGATACAAGAATTACCAGCTCTCTGTTTACACATACCTTTCTTCCGTTGCAAAAGAACACTAAGTAATTGTCTCCCATGTTGCTCATGTCTGCTCTTTATCAACTAGTATTGAGCTCACTGCTGGTGCATGCAGGTCAGCAGCAAACAAGATGGCAAATGCAACATGTGTGTCTACCGTATCTCAACTTGCATGCAAATCACGCGTCACGCAACATGCACGATTGGACTGATATGATTCGACAAAGTGTGATGCATAGACTACATCACAAGGGCCACAGACTGGCACAGAAGTTCAAAGACGACTATTTCAAGAGTTCAAAATACTCTTAGATCCATGAATTGACACATTGTTTTTTATAATACAAAATCATTATTAAAAGCCTAAGGGTATGCAAAACAAAGTATATGATTTCAAATATCCATGATTATAGCAGGTTAATTACACTTCATTATGATATTTCCCAAAATTATAATAATACCATAATAATACCATCATAAGGCAAACAAAACAAATTGTTGGATTGGAGTAACGGGCAACCAAAAATTAGGGGTAGGTAGGTAGGTTTTTGTTTTTTTGTTTTTTTTTTGCAGGATTCGCACAAATACCCCAAAACACACATACGTATAACACACACATAAAACACATATCGCAATTCGATTTTTTTTTTTTTTTTTTTTTTTTTTTTTTTTAATCCGAAAAAACCTTTAGGGTCGGCGGTATTTTTTAGGGTCGGATGGGTTACGCCAATCCAACAATTTATTTGTCATGGCCTAGAGCTTCAATCTTCTAACCATGCTAACTGATTGATGTATTGTAAAAGTTGTAAAAGAAAAGGAACACTACTTTTTGACCACAAGTCATTCTCGAAGGCTGACAGTCTGCATGCGTAAATAGATGCTATATGCATGGCCGAGTAATGGGCGGAAATGCAAATGGAAAATCCCTATTCATTGCACTGACTTTGTACACAGTTATGACTATCCAGTGGATAGTTTAATATCTGGAACAC
>JBAMJV010000004.1:0-80270 GCA_037951105.1 Echinarachnius parma
GCATCGGCCGGTCGGTTGGCTAGCCACGGCAAAACTTTTGACCAATCACAGAGGAGGAAACTCGCCACTGACCAAATGGCGATTTCCTAGCTCGACCTTCGTACAAAAGATCGCATTGCGTCCTCCGGTATAGTAAATACAAAAATTGGACAAAAACTTGAGTCTTTCTATAAGTTACGTGTTTGCTTTAATTCGGCACTATCTGCTCATTCATAACGACACATGGGCAACGAAAGTAAAATAATTTTGTCATAAACTATAACGTTTAATATTTTATAATACAAATCATTCGAATATGTAGGTCTGTTCTTTTCCGTTCTTCTTTTTTGTTGTTTTGTTAAAGGGATATTTGAGTGTTGGTATAGGGGGGCACTTCACAAAATATTTTTTTTGTGAGATAATGAGAAACTGACTGTCAAATTTCAAAGAACAAACAATTTTAATGACAGAATAAACTTTATTTGAACAAAGTTGGTTCAGAAACGGTTGAAATATCCATAAACACATTTGTATTCAAAAATTCTTCACCGGGGGATATTTTGAATTTTTAGAAAAAATTATAAAAATGCTTAAAGATTACTTATAAAAAATCTGAATAGGTTTTTTATAAAGTTGTTGATGATATCTCTATTGAATCATTATTTCAACAAAACATTAAATGCACAATTTTGCATGAAAAATGGCTAAAACCAATTTTTTTTTTTTAGAGAGCGCCCTCTTGAGCAGGCGCGGATCTACGGGGGGGGGGGGGTTAGGGGGTTTAAACCCCCCCCCCCCCCCCCCCCTTGGGCTGCCAAGTGAAAATGTGATGTGCATAGAAAAACGCCATCATGACTGTCCAGACCCACACAGTATCCGCATCGTCATTGGGTCAACCCCCCCCCCCCCCCCCTTAGCAAAATAGCCCCAACAAAGATCGCCTCGCAGCTAACAGGGGTTTTACTTAGTCGTTTGTAATTGCGTATACTTTTCGAGCATGGTGAAGTTATAACTATTATTTTGTACCGTAATGGTGCAGGTTTGATTACTAAAGTTAAGTTTGACCAATACTCAACTATCCCGTTAACAACCACTACATATTTACATTTTATTTCTAATAAATTATTATTAACTTATGACGCAATAATGCTCCATTGTTGAACGCGCGCTTCTGCAATCCGCCGCTTTCATAGTAACGGCCAGGGATCAAAAAACTAACTAAAGCAAGTGTATTTGTTTAGTTTTTAGATTACGGTATATTTCTTTCGAGATATCTTACGGCTTGTCTTATTTGCTTTGCAAATTTCCTAGCTAATATTCAGTTATGATCGCTGGCTTTTGCCTTCTTCATGTGCCTTATCTTGCCTAGACAGGTTAGTTTAGTTTGACTTGACATATACAGGGGAAATAATGTATAAAGGTTAAAATAACTCATAAACACCTTTCCTTTTTACTTAACATTCTTGTTATTAGCATATTGCCATATGGTAAATACAAAAAAAATAGGACAAACTTATCATACTTTAGAAGTCGAAATAATGATATTTTTAAATTTTATTTGCTGTTTCTCTCAGTCTAACAATGTTCGGCCTTTGTTTCCTTGTATCGTTTGTATCGATTTATTTAATGAAAATCAACTTGCATTTTAATAAACTAACAAAAAGTTAATGATATAATCCCGCATCTCATTAATGTAGCCTACATTACTTTGTTTATTACATTTACATTATTATTATTTGTGGTATATCCGCTGCAATTCTGGCACCAATTATTCAAACCTTCTTCTCTTCTTCTTCTTCTTCTTCTTCTTCTTCTTCTTCTTCTTCTTCTTCTTCTTCTTCTTCTTCTTCTTCTTCTTCTTCTTCTTCTTCTTCTTCTTCTTCTTCTTCTTCTTCTTCTTCTTCTTCTTCTTCTTCTTCTTCTTCTTCTTCTTCTTCTCCTCCTCCTCCTCCTCCTCCTCCTCCTCCTCCTCCTCCTCCTCCTCCTCCTCCTCCTCCTCCTTCTCCTTCTCCTTCTTCTCCTCTTCACCCTTCTCTTCCATTTCACTCCCTCCTTAATGTTCCTTCTCCGCGAAGGTGTTGGCACCTCTGATACCGAGCGTGGACTCAAACGTGATCTTAGATGCCTCATCATGGTCACGTTCGGTCTCTGGGTTTCACTTCAACTCGTGAAGTGGACATCGACGAGATTTGGCTGGACATACTCTGTGAGTACGCTCTAAATTTTATTTTAGCTTTATTTTAGTTACTTTGCATTCTGCCCTTTCTTTATTCCCTTAAAGTCAAATTCAACACCGCACTCTGTTATGTTAAGATACATGCAGACGATAACTTTACTGACAAGCACTTTTATGCTCTATTATCTCCATAGCACCAAACTCTCCAAATTTTCGTAATGTTTAAAAACAACACATGTTACACAACTATGAATACACCTTATTGCTGATTGCATAAACAAAAGTATACACAAAATTATGGCTTTGCTTGTAAACGCAATTTAAACTTTATTCTCTATTCCTTGAAAAATGTTACAAGTTAAATAAACAAGAAAGTATCACAGACTATTTCCCTCGGTTATATAAATCTGATTTTTGTTTTCCACTACAGGGTCTCCCTCAGTCTCGAATGACTGATGGCGCGGGCGACTATGGACAGAATCTGACATTGTCCCATGAATCATCCGCTTATCTACCTCCTAGTCCACCATGTCTTGCTCCGCAGCCACCGAGGCGTCGTGGTAGACCGAGGAAAGCAGCGTGGTCATCATCCGGCTCGACATTGGGCACGAGATCATCATCATCATGTATGATCACCAGGAGCATGAGCCGAGCTATGATGGCAGCTGCGCAAACGATCACGAGTCATGGTGATGGTGAACTGATGCCGCAGCAGCAGCGGAGTGACCGTGAGCCCATACTTTGTATGCAGCACCAACCTACCCCTTTTTATCAACGCGGCCTGATTGACAACCATATACCGGGCGTCACCGTCAAAGTCCTCCTGGTCGAAATCTTCTGTTGGTGGTCATCGCTGTGTGCATCGGGGCAACCGACCTCGTGACCACGCACCCGACATCATGGCATTGCCGCGTCGTCATCTACAAGGACCTCGACGTCACATTCACGGAGTTTGTGGCGGCCTTCTTCTTTTATGTTATACTCCGTGTGACTATGTTTGTTCAAGAGGCTTAGGGGGCGTTTGTTCCTTGGATCTTCACTCTTTGAGGTGGCATTATGATTCTGTGATATTTTGTTTCCAAAGGAATATAAAGTTTATTCCGTGACATTACTCGACCGACAAAATATCCGGTGGCCGATTGGTTAAACAACAAAATCCTCAAGGAGTGTCATGATTGACCCAATTAGTAAGGTGAAAGTCGGGGTCAGAAACCATCATGTTTATGATGATGTGTGAACGTTTCCAACAAGAGAGGCCTTAGCCCGCCAAAGAACTGATGATGCATGTAGCCGGACATCATGTGTGTCTTCCACTAACACCATATGTAAACTTCATGTTGGCCTTCAATATATTTGCGAATAACTCTATAGGAGGCCAACAATATTTTTGAAACTCGAGAAAATACCCCGGGAAAATACACAATAGGTCCATTGATGACATTGTGATTACATCAAGGCGTTACAAATTCGGGACGGGTGAATCCTGAGGATGCGAGAGCCACCGACATAATCAGGATGATCAGACCTGAGGATGATACAAACCAGGCAAGACTAACAAACAGCCACTGACATGGTCTAAAAGCTTTAAAACATGTCAAAGGGATTGTGATGAGACCAGTGCTCAGGCTACATACAGCCACTGACATGATATGATAGCTACGGGATGATATGACAGCCACGGATATGATACAAACCGAGACAAACCAAGACTGTGCACGCATGAGTAATCGAGTTGGTCTCCGACAAAGTCATAACCAAATAACGTCGCTCATATAATTTCAAGTTCTCACTCAGCTAATTAGACAGGATGTCATAATGCGATCGGCATGCAGTGCACAGGAGGTCGGGCGAAAAACATAGACAAGAACGCCCTCTCTCACTACATTCATGTCAATTCCGCGCCCGGTGCATGGTGCATAATAAGCATGATAATGACTAAGATAATACAGTGACTGACTGGACCATGGCCAAATGCTTCAAATGACACCTGCACACTGCTCTCCATATAATAAACTCCCAAGGGAGCATACAAAGCAGGGCCAAAAGGACGCATCAGGCTGGTTTAAATTATGTTATTTTTATACCTCATAATCAACCCCCGGTCATTATCACAAAATACTGATTATCAGTTCATATAGTTATGGATTTAGAATTGTGAGATGGATTATTATAATGCCTTGCTGGAAGTCGGGCCTTGACTCACAAACACAAATACAGGACCTAATGATTTGATTTTTAATTTGATTTATTTATTTCATATTCAAATCATAATTTGACAAATACAATACATATATAGGGTTTACAAAAGTTAAGAAACATAATTTATATTGTCACAACTAATAAAGCCATCGTATTACAAACAAAATTTTCTATTTCATTTCAACATTATAGGCATTGTAAACGGGAAGGCGTTACCTCTTCTAATCTTACCATGCACCAAACTGATCACCAACATATGATTTCAATCAGGTCCCCCCAAAAAAGAAATACAATTTTTTCAAATGTCAATTTCAAAGACGCCGGAGAAGTGCAATTCAACCAATAAATTATATTTATTTTTGCAAGATATGGTGAATGGACGCTTGTTTATTATCTTCATATATTTGTGTCAAGCCAAGAATGAATGCGATATGATAAACCATCATCATCATCGTCGTCATTATCACCACCACCATCATCATCATCATCATCATCATCATCATCATCATCATCATCATTTTCATTATCATCATGATGATCATGATTATGATGTCGTTGATGATAAGGACGATGATGATCCTGTGTTGTTTTAGTTGATAATCTTATTTTTCCACACTTGCATTACTATCTGATAGCAATGGTCAACAGATTTCATTCTTCAGACATGTCAATCATCAATGTTTAAATATCTTTTTTTTTTAATATTAAGATGATCACGTATCTAGAACGTTGTTGAAGCTGCAAATGCAAATGCTTCATTATCGTCATCAACATTATCATTTTCATCATCATCATCTTCATCATTATTATGATCATCACCACCATCATCATCATGCACCATCATCACCTTCATCGTTGTCATCATTATCACCATCACCATCCTCATCACTATATCATCATAGGCCGACGGCACGATCCTGCTCTCTTATCCATCCACGTAGGCTACAATAGCGCTATCCACCGCCCATTTAAATAGGGAGGGTAAAATAGTTTTAGTTGTGGTTTGTTGTGTGCGTCAACAAGAGAATTTACAATGTGTGTGAATGTGTTTGAAATGAAGTTTGAAATATTAAGATCATGGGCGTCGATCTCGGGGGGGGGGGGGGGGGGGGGGAGATGAGATTTATCCCCCAATTTTTGAAGTGGGGTAGGGTGGCCTGTATTATCACCCCCTCCCCTATATTTGGGGTTCAGAAATATTAAAATGAAGGGACATTGCCCCTACACCCCATCCTTTAGAGTTGACTTTAGGTGTGATTCCCCCCCCCCCCCCCCCCCCCCCTCCCCTTGTGTCCCCTTGGCTGGCAGGCTGGTCGCTTCGCCTCCTCACCGAAGATGATCGGAATGAGAAGAATCGACGCCTATGAAGATGATGTCGGTGATGATAAAATATTAATTCGTGCTTTTTCCATGCCTGATAGCAACGATGCTCAACAAATATCATTTTTCAGACATATTACGACTCCAAGTTGATCCTGCTCTGTAATTCATGTGCAATAGCGCCATCTACCGCCCAGTTATAGAGAGTAGAGTTCATTATGTATGTGCTGTGTGCGTATACAATTTTAATTGAACCTTATAAATAAAATTTCCCACAGAATGCAGAATTATACTTCCATCATGGTGCTACCTTACTTAAAGTTAAAATATCATATTTCCTAAGATCTTTGGTTACCAGAGCTATGATGATTTAATACGTTTGTGCCTTTTTCACATGTGAATCATCTGTTTATGTTTATTGTGGTTAGATAATTTGTGATTCATGATCCAAACTTCATTTTATTTATTTTTTTTTCTGATCTGGAATATCAACATAATTCAAGGGATGAGTGTAAAGGCTAATTATAATGAACTGCTTGTGTTGTATAGACTGCATGGCAAGGAATCATCTACACAATACACAATACATAATAATGATACAAATGGTTGTTGCATATAATACAGAGTTGTACAAAAATTATATTTATAATTATATTTCATTTATTTGTATAAAATAAGAAATTGGCACAAATGTTGTTGTGGTACAGAAGGTTTGATAATATACAATAGCAGCAAACTAAACTTACTATGGAAAATTTGCTTGAATTCTACAAAAGATAGATATTTGATTGATCTTTTATACACATTATAAGTTTGTGCAAATGCTAAAGTTAACCACTGGTAATGTAATACACAGTTGTACAAAAACATGTCTTTCATTTATCTGTATACAAAACTAGAAATGTTCATAATATTATAGTACATAATTTCTTGATATTACAGAATGTCATAGTACAATAGTATCAATCTTACTGCACTTGAACAACTGGTTACATAATAAACTTCTTTCAATGTTTGGTTCGATTTTGAGTTGCATTATTTAGTATTTCAGTTCGTATGAAGGAACATTTCCTATTCTGACTTGTTAAGAATAACATTACAATGTGTATAAAACAAGAAATTGGCACAAATGTGTATATAGGACATACTAATATATAATAAAATAACAAGAAACTTACTTATCTGTTGAGTAAATATACTTTTTTTTACATGTTTAGTTTGACTTCAGTTGCATTGTTTTGTACATGTATTTCAATAATCACATTTCATTCAGTAACATATTTCAGTTCACATGACAGAGCACTTCTCCTATGATTTGTGTTCACATGAAATGTGGTTCCAGGACATTTGCTACAAAGGTAATTAATTACTCAGCTATTATTTTGTCATAAACCAACAAAACATTTGTTATCCTAACACAATTCCTAACTTAAACCTGAATAATTATAAAATAATCATTATAATAGTAATACTAATAATAATAATGATTGTAGTACTAATAATGATAATAATAAATACTAATAATGATTTTAGTAATAATAATAATAGTAATAATAATAATAATAACAATAATAATAATAGTTATAATAATACTAATAATAAACATAATAATAATAACGATAATAACAATAATAATAATAATAATAATAGTAATAATAAAAACAATAATAATAATAATAGTCTTATATCATACACTTGTCTGTCATGGGCCCTTGTGCAGAAGAGATACAATCAATTGCAAGTTACAATTAATTGTCAGTCAGATCATGTGTTCTAAATGCACAAATCTGGTTAGTCGAAACACGCACATTTTCTGACTTGTATCTCGATCTGCATCAGGAATTGGTATTGTTGCATTCCTTTCTAGCGACATGAGATAACCCTTGTTTCATGACATATTATGTTAAATGAGGAATACTGAAATGTACCAGTTCTCAAAGATCCTTGATACTGAATATGTCTATTTTCAGTGAGTGTCACCCGAAAGATGTGATAAGTTTCTTTTGTTTGACATTCCTTAAAGAAAACATATTATGAAACTGCTAATCCACTATGTAAAAGCCTTGATAGAAGGCCTATAATGAGAGTCAATATAAAGTGCAACACCCTTTGATCCTAGCAGAATCATAATCGCAGGCAGAATGTAAAATATAATGCACTTTTACATATTTATAATTCATAACATTTCTTTGAAAAAAGAATAACGAAATCTATATTTACAAAGTGAGTTATAATAAATCGTTCATATGCATAGTCCATACTCTTTACAAGAGCATTTCTTGACAACAGTACTGAGCAGGATAAAGTAGAGTGTACATGTATGAATATATACAATTCATGACATTTCTTTGATTTTAGTGCAGTGGAATCTCTCTTCATAACAAGGAGTTTGAGACTGAACATTACCTTGTTTATGTTATATCAGGGAAATAAGCACTTTTACTGGTACAATTACTTTATTTTTTAGCTTGTTATGTTATATCAGTGCTCGTTATAACAAGGTTCCACTGTATCATGAAACTGCTAAATCAATTCCATTGTGCAAAAGCCTGTGCAGTCAATAAGTGCGCATCTTTATCAGAGGCAAGATGATAAATATAACAAGTAGACAATTAATGCACCTTTATACATTTACAATTCATTACATTTCTTTGAAAGTTAATTATGTAATAAATACATCCTTGATATTTCCATACTCTGCAAAAATAACATACATACTGAGCAAGATAAAGTAGATTGTACATGTACAAATTTACAATTATTGACATTTACATTATATGAATAATACTTTTACATATACATTATACATAAATGTATAATTGTAGAATTATATGATTCTAGTCCAGTGGAACCTCGTCATCCACTCTGCTAAAGCCTGAGTAGTATAATAGGAATCAGTATGGACTAGGGCCTTCAGTCATAATCAGAGGCAGAATGACATACCGTAAACAATTAGACAATTGCACTTTTATACATTTACAATTCATGAATATTATGCAATCCGTATTTACAAATATGTACTAAATAGACCATTTATATACCCATATTCCATATTCTTTGCAAGAAAAGTTCTAAACTATAGTACTGAGTAGGATATTAATGTGCATGTATGCATGTATGAATACTTTAGTACAGTGTATGTTCAGCAGCAACATACTTGTACACTGTAAATCAGGTTAAGTCAGATTATATTCAATCATCAACACAAATATATATTGATATGTTGATGGTTTTACATGCTTGAAAGACATTCTTGATTATGTATTTGGTTAAGTACAGTTTTGGTCAAACTGAATTTTAGTGACCAAAACCTGCAACATAACATTACAAACTATACAAACTAATAGTTATAACTCCAACATGCTCGCAAGGTATAAACAATTGCAAACAACTGAGTAAAAGCCTGTTAATATTTAAAAGGAGCCGTTAAAGCACAAAAGGGGGCTCTCTAAAAATACTTAGGTTTCAACCATTTTTCATTACAAAATTGCGCATGAGATGTTTTGTTAAAAATAATGATTAAATAGAGAGATCATCAACAACTTTTTAAAAACGTCTTTTGTAAATTTTTCAGATTTTGAACTGCCGGATCAAAATTATTGAATTATTGTGAGCTTCACAATAATTACAAATGGTTATATTTATCAATATTTCTGCCGTCTCTGAACCGATTTTTACCAAACAAGTTGATTCTGTTATTAAGATTGTGTGCTCTTCCAAATGTTACACTCAGTCTTTCAAGCAAATAAAAATATTTCTTGAAGCGCCCTCTATACCAAACCTGGACTACCCCTTTAACATGTAAATGGCACCTGGAATGACAAATGCATCATAATTACACAAAAAATAATGATGCAATAATTCTGAGAAAAACTAATTCTTATCAAAAGGATAATGTAGTATGTACACGTATCAATAACATTGTTCTTTGTTTATTCAGTTGCAATTCAATACATACAAAACATTAATAATAACACATACCAATATAAACCAGCTTTAAAGTTTTACATGCTTAAAATATAACTCTCATAAGTTAATATAGAGAAGCATTTGGCAAGTGGCACTTGTGATGCAAATACATATTACTTCCACAGATGTTGATCATTTTAATTATGAGAAAACATTTCCTTTTGCACAATACATGACTTGAAAGTCCAAATAACTTAATGGTAGACAAACATCCACTATGTGTTGTAGAATGGGAGTTGATAAGGGTAACATCTTGATGCGCCCACAGAATGATCATCAAAGGCACAATGATGACCGAACATTGTGGCTTAGTGGTTAGAGTGTCTGCCTCATGCACGGGAGGTCCTGAGTTCGAACCCAGACCGGGTCATACCAAAGTCTTATACAAAATGGTACCTTCTGCCTTCTAGCCAGGCGCTCAGCATTTATAGAATGGAGAATGGAAAGTTAATCACACAAGTTACCAGAGGACTAGCCCCCTTCTGTAGCTTTCGCTACATTTAGTAGACGCGTGGCCTAGGGCAAATGATTTGGAGGTAGGCGCCGCCTTATGTGCCAACATTGGCACGGGAAGGACTTTAAAGGGTGACTAAATTAAAAAGGCATGTTGACTTTGGTTGATCTATAATAATGAATACATCACATATCTGTTGACTATTTGATGGACATTTTTGTCATATTTTTTATATTATTTTTTCTATTACTTGTTTCTACCTGCTAAGCTTCACCCCTAAAAAAAACCCACCAGAAGCTATTGACATCATAATACCATTCAACCATATCAGTCAGCTAGATGAACAAAAGACATTGGTATGTCAAATGACCACTGTTTACAATAGCATTGTATGTTTTACACAATGCCCACTCACCATGAAAAGAAGGGTTTCAATGAAAACACTCAATGCTAATGCAATAAGATACTCAGTGGGTGAGAACATATCTTTTGTTTATGTTTATCTAGCTGATCGATGGTTGAATATGGTATTGTGATGTCAGAAAAGTCAATGGAGGAGGGTTTTTTTAGGGGTGGATCTTAGCAAGTAGAACAAAAATAATAGAAAAAATAATATAAAAACTATGACAAAAATGTACATCAAATAGTCAATAGATATGTGATGTATTTATTAGTATAGATCAACCAAATTCAACATGCGTTTTTGATTTAGTCACCCTTTAACTATCTTGATGCGCCAGCAGAATGTTCATCAAAGGCACAATGATGAATATAACAAGAAGACAAAAAATGCACTTTTACATATTTACAATTCACGACGTTTCTTCGAAAGTAACTTATGTAAGTCACACTTACAAAGTGATAAACAAATTCTTCATATGACCCTCATGCCGCCTGCATTTCAGGTTTGCCCAAAGTGTAAATTGTGATTTGTTTTGCCTTATATTAAAGAGTTTGCTCTCTACCCAACATTTTTTAACAAGTTCACATTAAAACCTTTCAGAGGACTAATTTTACTCCACTTAAAGTGATCCATTAACTTTGTTGAATTCAACCAAAATCACTTAGAGCTTTTACACTTCTCTAGTACCTTCTTGTTTGGCTTAGTGTAACAGGAGAATGAAGTGGGTTTTGAATATTTCCAATGTCTTTGTAGTTATGGGGATATTTATAATAGAATTGAAAATCGTTTCGGCATGTTTTTTGATCGCAGTCATAATTTGGATACTTTAAACATCAGTAGTATCCAAATTTTGATAATTTGCGCGAAAGATCAAGGGGACAATCTGACATCAATTTTCACTTTATCACTAGGTAAACCTTGTTCTTTTTCTATGAAAATATCCAATATCATTCAGAAGAATCTTACAATGAAATTGGTATATGATTGATGCCTCAAACATTAATTTTGGCTATAGTTCTTATAAAGAAAATGGATCACTCTAATAACAATTAGTTACATGTAGTTACCATCTTTGATCATTTCCTCTAAATCCCTCATGACACCTGCATTTCAGTTTGTCCAAAACACTTCTTGCGATTTGTTTCAC
The DNA here is from genome assembly GCA_037951105.1 of Echinarachnius parma. Classification (NCBI taxonomy): domain Eukaryota; kingdom Metazoa; phylum Echinodermata; class Echinoidea; order Clypeasteroida; family Echinarachniidae; genus Echinarachnius; species Echinarachnius parma. The sequence goes on from JBAMJV010000004.1 coordinate 11,648, forward strand.
CAAACATAAAAGTTTGCTCTCTACCCTACATTTTAAACACCTTCACCTTAACACCTTTTTGGAGGACAATGAAAGTCCTATGTAGTTACCATCTTTGATCATATCCTCCAAGACCCTCATGTCTCCTGCATAGTACATGACATTCTGGTCAGCTTTCCAGAGTTTCTCCAGCACTTCTGTGACCGTCTTGGCACGTCGGTCTCCATCCTCTAGAGTCTTTGATGTCCTTCTTCAGCCTTTACCACTGCTTTTGCCTGATTCACCTCGCAAATGTACTCTGCAAAGAAAATACAAATGAGGAAATTATATAAAAATTTCTTACATTTCATTCATTTTTGTGTTTGTTACTGTTTTGGTATAACGTAAACAAACTAATCAAGTGTTCTTGGTGCTCTCTCTTTGGCCTCCACTGCAGCTTTTTCCTGATTCACCTCAGAAACAGTCTGCAAAGAGAACAAAACATTTATTTTTTGGCGTTTGTCCTGACATAAAGAAAAATATGACTTGCACATTAGCACTCCAAGAACATTATGTGTACAACGTTTCCTTAGAATCACACAAAAACTCAAAGTAGTCGCAACGGACAGATGGATGAGAAAAGTCGATGAAATTTCATTAAGTTCTTTGTTTGTTACGGTAAACAACCTAATTAAGTAGTTTTGATGCTCCCTCTTAGCGATCAAGGCGACCCAGCTTTGCCATTTGAATATTAGCAGGTAACTAGCATTGTAACTAATGGTGTAACCTTACACGTTTTTGAAATTTTTTGATCATGCAGAAAATTGAAGAAAAAAGGTTGTTTTTTTGTCCTTATATGAGCAAGAAACACGCAGATTTTGCTTTGTCTTGAGCAGTATTTATTTTCTTCATCAATAATGCACCATTAAGTTTATAAGCCAAAGATAATACAGTTTTCGTGAAAGGACAATACACCCCCAGGATAACAAATCAATACAAATAAAACAATCCCTATTTTGTAATCACACACACAAGAAAAAAATTCAACAAAGTTTGCTTATCTGATCATCAAAGTAACTTAACATCATTTATTGTAACCATAATCAGGGCTCAAAATTAGCACAGCTAGGCATAAGCTTTGGGCAACCACTTTTCATTGATGCTTTCTTCCACTGGCATTAACAGGCAATACAATATAACATAATTTTACAAGTTTTTCTTTGTTTGGAGCCATAATATTCAGTCTCTGTTTTATCCTTTCAAAGATATCTCATCAACTGCTAGCTTGACTCCAGATTGGTCCTTCAAAGGAACACCAAAGGCTGGCAGTTTTACTTAATGTTACTGTTAAGTGTATAATTCATGTCACTACTAAACCTAATATTTCATCTCAGGTATCACTTGGGATAGAAATAATCAATGTTTTTGAGACCACTATGATCTGTTTTGACTGACCACTGGAGGATGCCATGTTTTTTAACATACTTACCGCATGAAATGTCATTTGAACGGCACAAACAAAAGTGGGTTAAGTAACCACTGTTGTGGTGTCTGCTGCTACGTCAGTGCTTACATAACCCGCTTTTGATAGTGCATTTCTAGCATTGCTATACCTACTGTCAACCATGTTCTGTTGCTTATTTAAAGGGGTAGTTTAGTTTTGGTAAGGCTGAACTTTAGTAACCAAACCTGGACATTAACATTATAAACTAATAGTTATAACTCCATCATGCTCGAAAGGTATACAAAATTACAAACGACTAAGTAAAAAGCCTGTTATCATTCAAAAAGAGCCATTAAAACACAAGAGGGCGCTTTCTAAAAAGGCATTGGTTTCAACCATTTTTCATCAAAAATTATGCATGTGATGTTTTATTGAAATAATGATTGAATAGAGAGATCATCAACAAGTATTTTAAAAATGCTATTGAAAATTTTTGAAAAAGTGCAAGCATTTAAAAAAATTTTTGAAAAAATCATCTAATTATTTGGGCCCCAAATAATTATAAGATCCGATACATTTATTGATATTTCAGCCGTTTCTGGGTCGATTTTGACCAAATAAAGTTTATTCTGCCATTAAAATTGCATGTTCTCTCAAATTCGCCACTCAGTTTTTCATTACCTCACAAAAAAATTGTGATGTGCAGCGCCCTCTCTACCAAAACTAAACTACCCCTTTAAGGATCTCCCTGTATCTATTGATGGCCCCATCGTATCTCCATAATTCCAGCATAGCCTTACAGGTAGAGAGAATTGAAACCATACTTACTGCAATTCTAGAAATGCCCTTTTTTTTTTTTTTGCAGTGTGGCCCAGTTGAGAAAGGAAAAATAATATTTGTGAATTCTCATGGGCTATAGAAGAAGAATTGTTATTATTGTTTGTCCATTCACACCAGTGGAATAAAGCATCAAAGAAATCAAGTGGTCCAGGCCAGCAGGCCCTGTACTTCTTCCAAGCTCATCATACTCACTGTCAACCACCTTCTGCTGCGTTGGGTCATACGTGAGGATCTCCATGTAGCTATCTATGGCTTCATCGTACCTCCGCAGGCCGAGCAGCGCCTTGCCCTGGTGGACGTATGCCTTGGAGTTCTTGGGTTCAAGCCCCAGGATAAGATCGCAGTCTTCTATGGCCTTGTCAAACTTACCAATCTTGTTGTATGCCTGAGGAATGGAGTGCAACATATATATATATTTTATAAAAAAACATTTACTACTAGGTCTTATTTGGGAATTTGAGAAGTATCATGTTGTACTGTATTCTGTGGACGTGTGCCTTGGAGTTCATGGGTTCAAGCCTCAGGATTAGATCATAGTCTTCCATGGTCTCATCAAATTTACCAAGCCTGTTGTATGCCTGAAGAATGAAGTACAACAAATGCTGATAATTGTTATCAAATACCATAAACTTCATTAATGCCTATCTGAGAAGTTGAGATGTTATCCTGTGAGCAGCATCTTGGAGTTGTTAGGTTCACAGGGATCTAGTAACTTTGTTGACATGTGCAAAAACTAACAAAGGGTTGAACAAAATTAGTGTTTTTGTGATCCGAAATGTCCACTGAGTGATGAGCAAATATTGCATAGTAAATGAATGTCAAATGACTGAGTAATGAGCAAAAATTATATTTACTGACTAATTGCACTATGTACCGGTTGACAAATATGCAATGCAGAATTTTAAAACCAAACACTTCAATCATAACTATCCTATAACAAAGATAAACGCGGAAATCTTAATCTCTATAAACTCAGGAGTGTAATCTCCATAAAACATTTACCTGTGCCATGTTGGTGTATAAAAGCCTTTAGTCACTTAGATGTGTGAGTTTGTACAGCTCTATGGCTTTCTACTAATTCCTGAATTCTATGTTCCATCTATCCAACCAAAATTCAAACTTTTGTCAATCCACGATTATCCCTATTAATCCATCTTTATCACTATCAGCTCCTTTACATTTCAATGTAAACTTTCACCTGTACCCTGTTGGTGCATAGAAGGCTAAATTCTCTTTATAGATGTGTGAGTCTGTCATCTGTGTACAGTACAGCTATAGGGCCCTGTCATAATTCCCAAATTCTATGTTCCCTCTATCCTTCAACTAACAAATGCAACTCTTGTTAACCATGATTATCCCTATTAATTAGTCTTTATCTCTATCAACTCCTTTAAATTTCAATTAATTACTTCACCTGTGCCATGTTGGTGTATAAAAGCCCAAAGTCCCTTAGATGTGTGAGCCCCTCTTTGTACAGCCTTATGTCTTTTTCATAATTCCTGAATTCTATGTTCCATCTATCCAACAATTATTACTATTGTTAATCCATGATTATCCCTATTAATCTTATTGTTTCTTCTCAAACCACATAAGCAATACTGAATCCTGAGAATAAGAAGAACAAAAATTGAGACAAATCTCAATTAAACATTTTACTTGTGCCCTGTTGGTGTATAGAAGTCCAAAGTCCTGTAGGTGTACGAGTCCCTCTGTGTAGAGCTCTATGGCTTTCTCATAGTTGCCTGCTTTGAATTCTACGTTCCCTCTATCCTTCCATACCGTCGCCCTCTCTCTCCCTTCCCTCCTTCTTTGTGCTCTCTCCTCTGCATTCTTTGCCACTGCCTTCATGAAGCCATCTGGACAAAATATATAATTCAAGGGATTTAGTAACTTGGTTGACATGTGCAACAACTTACAAATTGTCAATAAAATGTGTATTTCTGTAAGTAATGTGTGACATTAAATTTATTTTAAATGGGGGAATAGTGAGCAAAAATGCAAATTTATCTTCGCTAACTCATTGAACTTTGTACACAGTTATACAGTGGATAATATACATCAGAATACTTCAACCGTAAATATCTTCTGAACAAATGGGAAATTCAGAAAACCCAAAACTATTCCATGCTTCAATTGGTCATACAAATACAATAAGGTAATAGAGAGATCTAAGTAAGTTTTGTGGATTTGGACAATGTTACTATATAGATCTCTTTAACGCTAAAAAGGCCGGGCTATTTCAGGTGTTCAGTAGGCCGGGGGGGGGGGGGGGGGGGTCCATTATGGCCCCCCTTAAGATCTCGGGCACGGAGCGGCTGATCGCCGTGAAAATTTGCACGCATGATAAGTGAAGTTTATAGAATACGTGCCTTCGCAGTTGTTGCGATTGCAAGATCACGTGACAAAATTCTAGTACGGCCGGATCGCCAAACGACCTAGCAGCCGACGCTTTGTGTATAATGTTAATGGACCCTTTACTTCCTGGCATGACACCCGAAACTAAATGAAGATATTTATTCATGAATATCAACTCTATAACACTGTCATTGCCTAACATATATCGAGAACAACATACATTTTCAGATTATTCAAGAAATACGATCGTTTGTTTAAAATTCAAGGATACAACTCGAGTTTGATTGACAAAAATGACTCTCCTTTCTTCTTGCATGCATGCCTGCCGCGCCGTACATTGCACGCAAACGTATGTAATTGGGCCCAATTGGTTTCGTGTTTCGTAACTGCAGAACGAAATCAAGAACCTGATCAAACCCACATTAACTACTAAGTATTCATTTCTGACAAACTTGATATGATTTCCCCCTAGTATGGAATATCTAAAATACATTTCAATGCTTTTCCATACAAAGACAAATCTTACCCTTCATTTGAGACTGTGTTTGTTGCAGTTTCCCGAGCGGCCCGGGTACATGCACGCACAATGCAGACAGAACTGCATGCAGCTTGATTGCATGCAATGCAGTGCGCCGCGAGCCGTGTGATTATAAGTGGCATTCGAGTTTCGAAATATGTTCATTAAAATTCAGTTTGTTGCATTACAATGTGACAGAAATGATCAAATTTATTGGAAATGTTAGACAGATGTTGTTCTCTTTGCATAATTAGCACTGAAAGTGTCATGAAATTAATATTCATGAATAAATATCTTCATTTAGTTTCGGGTGTCATGCCAGGAAGTGAAGGGTCCATTGACATTATACACAAAGCGTCGGCTGCTAGGTCGTTTGGCGAACTGGCCGTACTAGAATTTTGTCACGTGATCTTGCAATCGCAACAAGTGCGAAGGCATGTATACAATGGTAATTTAAATTTTTTGAAAAATTCATTAATTTGCATATTTATGGTAATTTATGCAAATAAGCTCATACAAATTCATATTTTTACCCATAAATCATATATTCTTCATAATTAAACATTGGTTTTCACTACATATATTCTTTAGAGCATTTGGAATAATAATACGACAACAAAATTTGGAAAAGACAGGTTTTTCCTTATGTTTGCTATTGTTTTTATAATTTCTTATGTATTTCCTTGTTTTTTAAAACTTATGTATTGTATTGTTTTTGTTGTTTATTATATTTCTAACTATAATTCAACTATTTTTAACCCCAAAAGAAACATATAAAATGTAAACAAGACCAAATAACCAATGATATACCTCTTTTTACGAAAATTGATATTTCCATGTTTTGTACACAAATCACGAAATTGAGCCATTTTCGGAATGACATGCATAGACAAAAGGTCACGTGACTTCGTAACGGTAGGTCCAATTTCAAAATTTTTGTTTTAAAATATGCGCAATACCCAAAAGAAAAAAGTCACCAAGCAGCGGCGCGTCATCTTACCGAGTTTTGGAGCAATAAAAAAAATTGCGGAGGAGGGGGGGGGGGGGGGGCCATTATGGCTCCCCCCCGGCCTTATTAGGGTTAAGGTGAAATCATAGTCATAAAATAAAACTGCTTTATGTAGCATTCATCTTTTTTTACATACGGTATATATTCTTTCATTATCCACTCGTGGAATGAATTACCCTTGTCAGCTACAAGCATTTCAGATCATGGGACCATAGTTCGACACCAATCAATGCCCCATAATTGATGTCCTTCAGCAAGGCATTTAATCCATATTACTGCTAACTAACCAGGAGTATACATGTACATAGGTACCTGGTTGGGTCTTAATTAATCTGTAGCTCCTTATACAGTAGAGCAGATTGGGCAAAAGTAGATACAATTGGGATTTATTGGCATTTATTGACATTTTTTACCTCTGGCATTTTGGACACTGACATTTTTACCACTGGCATTTTTACCTCGGCAATTTTTCCACTGGCATTTTTACATGGAGCCATTTAAAACACAAGTTTATAAGATTTTAATAACATTCTTCATTTTTGTTGCTATGTTTTCTGTTGGATAATGTGAAACACTTAATTTGAAAAGACCAACTGTAATGTTACTATGAGAATGTACTCCTAGTTTCTCTGCCTCAGTTCCTGCATTACTTTCTTGGTCTGAAATTCCATGGTGCACATGCTGCTGCTCTCCACCATCATCATCATCATCATCATCATCATCATCATCATCATCACAGGAAGTCCTGTAATAATATGGAGGATCCCTGCAAGACAAGGCATTAAAATGGCAGTAAAATTAGCCAAACATTTCATCTATCAATAAAATGTAGTTAAATGAACTATTACTATATGGCATTACATATATCTTTACAGTGATATTGGGACACTTCAGAACAGTTCTTGAAGAGTGGGGAGGATCATAATGCATTTCAACTTGGGTCAGTGTATGGTGTGACCACTAATCCTGACAAATTTATATTTCAAATGTAACCTTTTAAATTCATTTTTATCAAAAAATGTCATTTCCGGCATCTGATTGCTAAAATTGTAGTTCTTAATGTAATTTGCTCCTGACCTTCAGTTTAGCAGATATACAATTAACTATTTCTTCTTTCACATGAATGTGGAAAAAAAACACTGAAGTAATTTTTTTCGGTGGTTTTTCTGAAAATTTGCTTTAGCTTTTAATAATCCCTAGCTTGAATATAATTCCTAGATTTTCCATCTCACCACTGTACGCCAATCGAAAGAACCCTCAGGAATGAGTCTAGATTTGAGCAGGTGCAACGGTTGTATATGAAATCCCCCATGGAGATGTGCGGAAGGCATTCCTATCACAACAAAACATTAAAATATGACAATGTTAATTCTGATTCATACAGGCAGAATATAATATCATAAACTAAAATTCGAATAAAACTAGTCATAAGATCACTTCACAAATCATTGATCCCTCAGTTCCTAGTTTTTCCTATTAAAGCTACCAGAGATTCTGAGATTCAAAGGAGCGTGTCTAGATTTGTGTAGGCCACACAGTTGAATGGGAAATCCCCCATGTAGATAGGTGTCAGGCATTCTTGTCTTTAAAATAATTCTACTGCATGAAAACAAAATTGGGGGTTGTAGTCGCTGTTCAGTGCAATATTCATTGTCTGAATTCAACAATAAGACAAGAGATATATGCAAACAGAACATTGAAAGCCAAGCTCTTCATATATGCATCTATGAAATAAACCTTTTTGAAATGCACCATGCATACTTTGTATTTTTTTCAAAAATTTGCTATACATTTGTTTGCCATTATGGCACTTCTAACCACCCAAGCAACTACTGGAATCAGAACATGGAATTGTAGGACATTACTCCAACAAGGAAATCTAAACATCCTACTGAAACAGATGGAGAAATTTGACTGGGAAGTGCTGGGAGTCGCGGAAACACACTGGGTTGACTCGGGAGAGTTCACAACACAGGGCTACAAGATCCTGTGCTCCAGGGACAAAACAATTCATCGTGCAGGAGTAGCACTCATCCTGAATAAAAAAGCACAAAACGCCTTTCTAGGATACAACTAATGCTGTTAGGTAAAGAAAAAATCCCGGATCGTTCTCGGATCGGTAGAATTCAAAATCGCTAACGAGATTCTCGGATCGGATCGGATCTCGGAAAAAAATAATATTGCAATTTGCTCTGAAAAAAATGCAGCGTTGTAGACTTATCTTTCTTGTTTTATATGCCAATAATATTAACAATGTTGACGCTTTGAGACATGCACATATCAATCTTTACAGAAAAACAGTTACAGACTATTCAGAATTAACTAAGTTTCGCAAGAAAAGTATTTTTTCCGAAATGAATTGGGCCTAGAAATCGATCGTTTGTTCAGCATCGCGCCACACATTCACAGAACTCAGCCGGCTAGTCACATGTAAATTTGTACGATCTTCTTGGTGAGAGCCTTCAAAAAGTGGCTATAAATTAGCCTTTTTGTGATCAACACAATTTTGGTAGTCTACTTACATGATAACATGGCATTTGAAAGCTGAACAGATTACAAAAAATACCCCCAAAACAATGAAAACTGCGCTGAATATATTGATACATTTCCAAAGCACGTTCGTGAGGGAAGGTTGAAGTAGTTACGGTACCGGTAGCAGCAAGTTTTCGGGCCGCTGCACTGCTGGCATGTTACACGCATATTCGCTCGTGTACGGGTCTTTGTTTCATACGCCGGATTCATCCGCGATCTGTTATTATATGTATAGTTGTTATTTACCGATTTTTTTAGTAGTTGTTTGCATTGCTTTGGGGCTCAGTTTTTTTCTGTTCAGCTTTTAAACGCCATGCAATCATGTAAGTAGAATATCAAAACATTTAAACATGGTGCAAATAACCAAAATACGTATTTTGAGCCACTTTTAGAATGCACTGGCTGATCAGCTCGATCATACAGATATACATCTGAAGTCTCCCCGAGAGTTTCGGCCTAACTTTGTGTGCATTTCCGTCGGCAATATCGTTCAAATGACTAGCAATTTTTCGCATCCTGTTCAATTTTCGACTGCGAAACGAATTAGCGAACCAAGAATTTCTCCAAAATAACCACTCATAAAGTAAACAATATTGATTCCCCCATTCTTTATTTAAAATAAATTGCACTACTTAATGGACTGTCAAACATACACATTTTCAATTATTACTGGAGAAAATGGGTCGGCAAAATCTTCCGATATTTTCTACCGAGAAAATTTATTTCTCTGATTCGTCTCGGATCCGGCTCAGAAGCGATTATCGCCGGGAAATCGGATCGTTCCCGGATCGGATAACAGCATTAGATACAACCCGCTATCACATAGGCTGATATACGCAAGATTTAAGATGGAAACTGGAGCCATGACTAGCTGACACTGAGGAAAAGGTAGAAGAATTCTATGACCGACTGCAAATAACCATCAACCAATCAAATAGGAGTGACTTACTTGTCATCATGGGAGACTTCAATGCAAAAGTTGGAGAAGATCGATCAAACTGGGAAAGTGTTCTGGGCAACTATGGATACGGCGTAAATGAGAGGGGTGAAAAACTACTCAACTTCTGTGCCATCAATAACATGTCTATCTGCAACACCATTTTAAAACAGAAGAAACCAAGCTGACAATTGATGTGGAAATCCCCGGACCAAAAGACACACAAGATAGATCACATCGTGGTAAACAGTAAATAAAAAAAATGCGTCACAAACGCCAGAAGTTTCCCGAGCACAGACGTAGGATCCGACCATCAGCTTGTGATAGCCGCAACTTAAGTCTTAAATTCAAGACTATGAAGGAAACTTAATACCTCAAACAATATGATGTGCTCAAACTGAAAACCCCACAGACAAAGTCAAGCTATGAGATCGAAATAGGACCACTGCTAGACTTGCCCGACATACACATCTTTCAAGAAAATCCTTGGACATAAAAGACAGAAGCAGAACAAACCATAAATAAGTGAGGAAGTAATTCAACTGAAAACGTAGCAGGGTGAAACAAGCAAAGATACTGGACCCAACAAAGAAAACCAGATACAACTACCTGAATCGAGAGATGAAGAGGAAAGCCAAAGACTGTCATTTACCTGGCTACAAGATTTATGCACTAATGTGGACAAAGCCCATCAAGCATCAAAAGCAAAAGAAGTCTGTGCTACCATCAAGACAATAACTAAAAGGTCATCAACTAAAATGCAGTAAAATAAGAGTAAAGAGGGCAAAGTCTCGACAGAACTTGAAGACGTTAAGTTAAGATGGAAAGAACACTTTGAAGAGCTATATGTACAACAAAAGGAATCACGTTGAAGGGGATGTTACAAACAGTATCCCTCATATGCCAAAAAAAGGACTCTGAACCAGAAATCATGAGTAATGAAGTTAGAGCTGCTATGAACATACTAACAGACGAAAAGTCACCTAGATTTGACTGCGTAACAGCTAAAGAAATAAAAGCAGTGGGATCAGCATTTTTCATCAGCTCTGCAAGAAAATATGGAACACTGGAACATTTCAAGATGACTGGGGATCATTCTATCATTACACCAATCTACAAGAAGAAATACAAACTGGACTATAGTAATTACAGAGGAATCAGCCTACTTAGCCATGCAGGAAATGTGATGAATATCATCTTACAGAGACGCATCTAAGTAGATCTGAAGAAATACTCTCAATAGCTTAGCCGGGTTTTCGACCGGGGAGATCAAAATCTGACCAACTATTCACAAATTGCACAAAAATACCTAGGGAGAAAGAGAGACTTATACTGCTGCTACATCAACTTTGAAAAGGCCTTTGACTCTGTTCGGCAGGAGGGTCTCTGGAAAGCTCTCGGTTTCTTTGGATTCCCCAGCAAAATCACTGATCTCTTGAAGGCATTATATCAGAAGTCATTCAGTGCAGTACGAGTCAATCGAGAAACTACAGACTGGTTCAGAACAACAAAAGGTGTAAGGCAAGGATGTGTTATGTCACCACAGCTGTTCTACATCTTACTAGAATTAGTGATGAGATACGCACTAGAGGACACCAACATTGGAGCAACCATCCAAGGACAAATCATCAACAACCTGCGTTTTGCCGATGATATCGCACTGAATGCCGAAAGTGAGAAGGACCTCCCAACTCTAGTTGACCAACAGCTTGAAATTTGGCCTCAAGATCAACATAGAAAAGACAGAAACACAGATCATCAGCAAAGAGACCAAACAATTAGACATCACCATAGACACAAAACAACTATCACAAGTAGAAAAGTTAACATACTTAGGCGGAATAATGAGCCAAACTGGATCTACTACTGAAGATGTAAAGCACCGCATTGGGAAGGCTATAGGCGCAGTCCAAAGACTACACAACATCTGGCGATCAACAGAATAAAAACAAAGACCGAACTTTACAAGGTGCTTGTTCTGTTAATAATATGGAGCTGAAACCCGGACCCTAATAAAGGAGGAAGAGAGAAGACTCCTGACATTAGTGATAACATGGCTCAGGAAGATTCTGGGGGTTACAAGAACAGACAGAATTAGAAACACAGAAATTAGGAAACAACTCAATATGAATCACACTGTGATGGACCGGATATCCCCCAAAAGACTTTGCTTCTTTGGACACATACAGCAAATGCCTCCAACACGCTACCCCAAAGTAGAACTAGAGGGAAGAATAGATGGGGCCAGGCCACGTGGAAGACATCCAAAGTGATGGACAGACTGCATCAAATTAGACTGCTCAAAACAAAATGTAAACTCCTTCACAGAGGTTGCACACCAGGCAAGACACCGGAAGATATGGTGCCACTCAACCCAGCATTGGAGTGAAAGGAATAAGTAAGTAAGATTATAACATCAACATTTTTTCCAGACATATTTATCATTATTTGTTTGTATTATGCAGGGGTCAACACTAGCACTTGCCTGCGGTAAGTATACATTAGTGTCCGGCAAGTAAAATTAAATAAATTGTCTAGCTTGCTTGCCCATTTGGGCAACTAAATAATTGTTCAACTATGATATAACAATGTTTATTTCATATGTGGGCCATTCTTTGAAAAGTTAAACTTTTTTTGGAAAAAATGAAGTTTGAGTTTTCAGTTGTTTTATTCCATTATTGGAAGATCAAAGTCCAAGGTTTTATAAGATTTATGTTTTATATTGAATTTAGAAATTATCTCATCAAGAAGAAAAAAGGCAAGAACACATTTTATGTTGGTGCAAGTAAAATGTCCAAATTTATGATTTTACTTGCCCGAACGGGCCAGTACAATAACAAGTTAGTGTAGAGGATTGGTTTATGTCATCGAGACAATACGTTACCAATATCTTATTTATTACTGTATTTAGCATCAATTTGATTATATGTATCGTAGTCCTACACGAACACAGTAGATGCCAAAATCATTAGATTTGAAGCAGGAATGGGGAGTTAAAAGTAAGAAATGGCGAACACTGCGTTACTGCAGAGTAGCCCATATCACGGCTACCAACACAGTATGAACACTATAGATTACCTACTTAGAATGGGGTGATAGTACAAAGTCAGATTTATAAAAGATAGCGTTTTGCCCACTTGCGCGCATTCATGCCAACAAAGTTTGGTTACAAACAGATGCAAGGTTGGAAAATTATCAACCATTATAGAGTCTTGCAGGTAAACTTTCACATTTGACATTTGACCTACTTATGTGACCTTTGACCCCAGAATATCATAAAGGCCAATATAGGGCATCTACCAATCAAGTTTGGTTACAAACAGATGCAGGGTTGGAAAGCTATCAACCCTAATATAGAATTGCAGGTAAACTTTCACATTTGACCTCATTTGATCTTTGACCCCAGAATATCATGGAGGCCAATATAGGGCATCTACCAATCAAGTTTGGTTACAAACAGATACAGGGTTGGAAAGTTATCAACCCAAATAGACTCTTACCCCAAAACTTTCACATTTGACTTACATGTACTTATGTGACCTTTGACCCCAGAATATCATTGAGGCCAATATAGGGCATCTACCAATCAAGTTTGGTTACAAACAGATGCAGGGTTGGAAAGGTCACGGACGGACAATGGAGGACAGACGGACAGAGGACGGAAGGACGCAATTTGGATCCCTTATAGTCTCCCTCCACCTTGGTGGGCTCGACAAAAACCCTTATTACTGTATGTAGAGTCACTTATTTCAGGCAAATGCCAAAGATGCTTTGAAAAATAATATATCAGCACTCATGATACATGTAGATGAATAGATGTTTAAAGGGATAGTTGAGTTTGGTATAGAGGACGCTACAAACAAATTTTTTTTGTGAGATAATGAAAAACTGAGTGACAAATTCGGAAGAGCATACAATTCTAACGAAAGAATAAACTTCATTTGATCTAAATTGGTTCAGAAATGGCTGAAATATCCATAAACATATTAACCATTTGTAATAAATGTGGGGCCCCACAAATATTGGACAATTTTGAACCAGCAGTTAAATTGTTTTTTTAAATGCTTCCTCTTTTCAAAAATTCACCAAAGAGGTTTTTAGATAGTTGTTGATTATCTCCTCTAATCACTGTTTCAACAAAACATTTAATGCACAACATTTTATTTCAAATGTCTGAAACCGATGAGTGTTTAGACTTTAGAGAGTGCCCTGTTGAGTTTTAACGGCTCTTTTTTTAAAGGCTTTTTACTTAGTCATTTGTAATTTTGTATTCCTTTCGAGCATGGTGGTTATAACTATTAGTTTGAAATGTAATGGTGCAGGTTTTGCTTACTAAAATTAAATTTGACCAAAACTGTACTCTCTTTACCAGAACTCGACTATCCCTTTAATTTTAAATATCACGAAAAAAAATAAAATAATAATAATAATTATATCCTACATGAATGAAATCCTGTTCAGTGATTGGTCTACACAGCGTCATGTGACCAAACATAGTAATGCCCATGGAGAAAAATGTGCTATGCGTGACGTCATTCATGGAATAGTAAATGCTATTCCATGAATGACGTCATATACGCCGGGTGATCATATTGAGCCCATAGAGATGCGTGTTATAAAACTTCCCTGCGAGCAGAGGTCTTGTTTTAGCTTGCGAAAGATGCTCGACGAGATTTATCAAAGAGTTATTTAAAAAGAAATACAGCATATTTTCACCCGCGAATATCAATAAGTTCCAAAGAATATTCTAAAGATGCATTTCATGTATAACGTAGCGGTATTCGAATTTAAAAATTCCGACAATGGTGCACATTGTGCATCGTTGTCCTTCTGTGGTCGTGACACTAATTCGTCATTTAACAATTGGCCGCGGTGTGCACTGCACTAGCTGTATGTGTTATGTACGAATAACAATTTTCTCCATACAATTACACGTGTGTAGTATGTAAAGCAGGTTAATTATTCATTTGATGCGCGCGTTTTGCATTTGGGTGCGCATTAGTTGTTAACCCTAAAAGGGCCGGGCTATTTGAGGTCTTCAGCAGGCCGGGGGGGGGCCATTATGGCCCCCCCCAAGATCTCGGCTGCGGAGCGGCCGATCGCCGTGAAAATTTGCATGCATGATAAGTGAAGTGTATAGAATACAATGGTAATTTTTAAAAAATTTGAAAAATTCATTAATTTGCATATTTATGGTAATTTATGCAAATAAGTCATGAAATTCATATTTTTACCCATAAATCATATATTATTCATAATTATCACTACATATATTCTTTAGAGCATGTGGAATAATAATACGACAAAAAAATTAGGAAGAGCCAGGTTCTTCCTTATGTTTTCTATTGTTTTGATAATTTCTTATGTATTTCTTTGTTTTTTTAACTTATGTATTTTATTGTTTTTGTTGTTTATTTTATTTCTAACTATAATTTAAGTATTTTGAACCCCAAAACAACATATAAATGTAAACAACACTGAATAACCAATGATAAACCTCATTTTACGAAAATTGATATTTCCATGTTTTGTACACAAATCACGAAATTGAGCGATTTTCGGGCTGACATGCATAGACAAAAGGTCACGTGACTTTGTAACGGTATGTCCGATTTTCGAAATTTTTGTTTTAAAATGTGCGCAAGACCCGAAAGAAAAATGTCACGGAGCAGCGGCACGTCATCTTACAGCGTTTTGGAGCAATAAAAAAAATCGCGGAGGGGGGGGCCATTATGGCCCCCCCCCCCGGCCCTATTAGGGTTAAGGCGCGTAACCATGAATGGAAAGATAGCGCAATACGCGCTCTGCGCTAGGACTATTGCGCAAAGGGGGTCAGTGTCACAAACAGAAAATAGTCAGTGCAGTGATGGTTCCATGATCAATGTTTTGTTTTTCTTTATATTTTTCTTTAATTTAATTGAAATCATTTATTTTTGCGATGATTACGATTATGCGAAGGATATAAAACAACTATATCATGCACTATTTCGAGCCACTAGTGAAATTATGGATTCCGAGGTGACAGGAAAAGCACTATGTTCTGAGGGTCGTAGACCCGAAGAACATAGTGCTTTTCCTGTCACCTCGGAATCCATAATTTCAACTAGAGGCTCTCAGTGCATGGTATATTTGTTTACTAGACTTTGAATTCGTCACTCCGAATTAAGGTGATACGTACTGAATAACGATATGATGATATTGACATTCAACGTGTAATATGATGATGTCCGAAAATCTAATTGGCCAAAGTTTTGTATGAAATCGTATCTAGAACTCATGTTCTTTCTGAATATGAAATAATATTTGGGTGTATCCTTATGTTTAGAAAAGTTATGGCAGAATATAAAAGAACATGTTTTTACGATATTGTGAAAATTTGAGCGCGAGCATGTATCTTTATCTTTGAAGCGCTCGTATTCCCCAATAATGCAACTGATATAACTGAAATGAAGTAAAGGTGTTGAGGTGGTATCAGAACCCAGAGTAATGAAGAATAACATTGTTTTCCTCATCAACGCGCACTGTGCGACATGCGTATGTAAAATGTAAAATTTGATTTTTACTGTTCAAACTAATTTATGTATTATGTCACTATAGTGCAACAAAATTTATCAATTTAATTTTAGTCTTTTCAAAGACAATCTTAACCCATTCACAACAAGATTCTGAAATCCCCATAGACTTTGTACACAACCCACTCGGTTCCCATAGTCAATGGGTTAAGTACAACATTGAAATTTGGGAGAAAATCAATAGAAAACAACCGAGATATGGTTAAAATTGCAACATCATTCCAAACGAGATGCATTAAAATCGACAAAAAAAACAAATTCGTAACTTCAATGCGCCATAGGACGTTTTTAGAAAATCTGATAGCCAAATGATGTATGAAATCACATCTACAAGTCATATACTTTCCAAATATGACAAGAAATTGGGGTGTATCTATACATTTAAATAAGTTTTGCGCACGCCCGTATTTTGACTTTGACGCACGCGTCCGTTATTATGAGTCGACAATGACTCAAATTGATCTACGGGTGTGTTGAGGAATGTTTCAGGATTGCAAAACATGCAACAAAATAAAAAAAATGTTCCATCCATTAACGTTACAAAATTTTTGAAACGCTTGTCTGAAACATATATTATATTACTTAGGTTAGGGTTTTAAACATTTTTTGACATTTTGTTTCTTTGACGCATACGCGCATACGGTTTAGGCGCATGGGTCTGAGCCATTAAGTTGACAATTGACCCGATTAATATTGATGCTAATTAAATTTGAATTGAAATTGATGATGCATGACTGAGATATGAACATTATTTAAATTTGACAAAATGGCGTCCTGATGACGTCATTGAAAATTTTTTGCAGATCTAAGTTAGATCATGATCTATCATCATGTGAAGATTCATGACAATTGACTCATCTGATCTTGAGTTATGCGACGCACACAAATTGAGGGAATAATAAATAATAATTAATAATACTAATCTTGATGAAATCAAGAAGGTGATCCGTATGATATACGCAGAGTTTATACTACTTTATACATCGTAATGTTCCTGTTTATTATATGTAACATTACTCAGACTCAGATTTCTGCTTTGGAAGAAAAATGTGAAACTCTATAGGCTTTACCACTATTTATATATATTTTTTTTTCTTCTCAAAATTATCAAATTATTGTGGGGCCCCACAATTATTACAAATGGTGATGTATTTGGATATTTTAGTTTTTTCTGAACCGATTTTGATCAAATAAAGTTTATTCTGTCAGCAAAATTGTATGCTCCTTCAAATTTGACACTCAGTTTTTCATTATCTCACAAAAAATTATTTTGTGTAGCGACCTCTATACGAAAACTCAACTACATGTATCACTTTAATAATAATAGATCGTATTTCTATTAGCATCCAATGCAGAGTGCTTATTATCCCTGGTAATTTTGTACAGTTCAGACCAGCACATTTATCTTGTACATGTACATTGAAACGATACATCTCATGATTTTGTGTGGAAATAAATGTTGTGCAAAATATCCATACATCGACATGTGCATTGTGAACTCATTGTTTTACTATTAAAGAGATTTGCATTTAGAATGCTGTATTGTTTGTTGTTTGACATCATGAATTCATAAAATCTTAAAAACAAGGGGGAAAAATAATCAATATTCAACTAATATTCAACTACCGTAAATCTCCGTGTATAAGACGCACTCGTGTATAAAACACACCCCCAACTTTCACAGGAAAAAAAAATTAAAAATTGGACACCCTGTATTTTTTTGTTAAGACTCTGAAGTGCTGTTGGAATGCTTATACCACTGGTCTAGGGCATGACAATAGCTTAATGTTGAATGTAGCATTCATCAACATCATTTTCTCACATAAAAATAGTGGTTAGTACACAAATTGCACATTTATTGAGCAGTAACACTGGTGCTCATAAATATTCATATTCATGAATATTCATGAGCACCTATACTCACTAAATATAATGCAATTTTCTAAATTTACAAACAACTATTTTTAATTATGAGCAAAACTTGTCACCAACAACTTTTTTTTTTTGCTTGTACCCGTGTATAAAACGTACCCCCCACTTTGAAATTTTTCCGACGGAAAAAAAGTGTGTCTTATACACGGAGATTTACGGTATATCATACCAAAGAGTCTATTTTCATTTGTTTTATGGTCTGTTTGAAGACTAGATGCATGCTGACAGTCCTCATGTTCAGGTTGATCAGGTCAGGTATCAGACAGATAGCTGTAGCAAGGTCTCTTGATGCTTGGTAGCTCAGAGTGATGCCATTCAGTGTCAATGACTGGATCTGTGGGTTTAAAACATGTTAGCTAAAAATGGGTTGGTGTGAACACTAAGGCCCAAATTATCAATTGTGGGTTAAATCCAACACATGGATATAATTTAATACCTCAATTTTATTTTAGGCCATGGACTAAATGTAGAAGTAGTTTATTGAATATAAGTACAAACATAATATTGGGTTTAATTAATGATGAGAACTTGGGCCATAAAACTGAATACAGACATGTACATATTGATTCTGATAAATAACTATGGCTCTCCAGTATTAGACTGCCCTCAATACAAGAACAAATATATCAAAATCACTTCGTCAGATATTAATACCTGACTTTCTGAATATTTAAATCACCCTATTAAATATTGATCTTTTAACCCTAACCAGGCCGGGTTATTTTGGCTATGCTATAGCCAGGGGGGTGGGCGGATTCCACCCCCCCGAGATCTCGGCCGCCAAACGCGCGGCCGCCACAAAATTTGGCACACAGATAGTGTGCGACACAAAATTTGGCATACAGATAGTGTGCGACATAATCTACAAGATTGCATTGTTATTTGTTGACAAAAATCAATTTCTAATTAAATGTAAAAAACTGCTGAAAACTGCTTGTCCACTATAAATGCAAGTGTAGTAGAATGTATATCAATGGAGCCGCGAGCTATCGAATCTTCTTCAGGCGAACGAATAATGACAACAACTATACTCAACATAGAGTTATAAATATAAACAGGTAGGGGGAAAGTGGACCAGCAACAAGCTGGAGTGAACAAGAACAAAAGAATGGGGGGATACAATATGGAGGAGGTGTACATGCAGTAGCAGGCTAGAGTAGACAGGAACAAAAGAAATAGTGCTGATGAGGGCTACTGGGGATGGGAGAATGAGTCAAGTGGTTGCTGGAAAGCTATGAGATGAGCAATGAAAGAACAGGATATGGAACAAAGGAGGTGATCAAGAGGGTAGTAGAAAGATACAATGGATGGCAAGTGGGAGAAGATTAGTGCTATGGTGCAAAGTTGAGAGAGAGAGGGGGGGGGGGGGGGGGGGGGGAAAGGAAGTGTACTAAGAGACAGAAGTGCACAACAAAAAAGATATAGTGTGCATCTGGCTGAATGATGTACAATACAAAATGGCGATATATAGAGTATAAGGGAAAATCGCTAGGTGGGAATGATATGATGAGGGAGAATAAAACAAACTGATTAGAAAAAAAGGGGGGGGGGGGAAAGAACGGACATGATATGTAAAAGCAGAGTGATGGATACAGTATGGGAACTGACCAACAAGGCATGATGAATGTAATAAAGTAATATAAATACTGAATATGTGGAGAGAAATGGAGAAAATAAACTAGAGAGACAGTGGGCCGTATGCATAAAGACAAGCAATTGCTTATAAGCAATTGCTTTAAGCACAAGCAAGAGCTTGTCAAGCAAAAGATCAAGTTCAAGCAATTGCTTGAATTCATATGCACAGGCTTTTGCTTGTGCTGAAACCTTTTGCTTGCACTGCCAAGCACTTGCTTACGTGTTGGACAAAGGATCGTTATGGTTGTGCGAACATCGCACTGCAGGACAACAATGCTTCGTGCCCGACCTGGCGGTAGTATTTTTTTCTTACGCAAATAGCGAAGAAACAGCACAGAGCATCAGGGGGGTTTCTGTGCAGATCGATGGACAAAAATTGCCGTAAAAAATCTAAAATAACAGGAATTTGATTAAATATGAAATCACAACATAATCTCTGAAATAAGGAGCTTGTAATCATCCTGAAACGGTATGAAAATTTGATCCTTAAACGCGAATGCCCTGAGTAAGCAAGAGCTCAAGCTGGCCCGGAGGTGCTTGAAAAAACGCAAGCAATTGCTTATCAAGACAAGTAAAAGGTTCGTTTTATGCATACGGTTTTAAGCAATTGCTTGTTTGGTAAGCATTTGCTTACGAGCCGTAAGCAATTGCTTGTGCTTGTAAGCAAAAGCTTTTGCTTACAAGCAATTGCTTGTTTGTGTGCATACCGATTCAAGCAAAAGGCTAGCACAAGCAATTGCTTGTTTTTATGCATACGGCCCAGTGACTATATGCAAAAGACACAATTTAAAAAACTAAATGGTGCTGTAAGAGAGGGAACAAAACATGGTGGTATATGTGAACGGAATCTGTTGAGGAAGAAAGAGAGAGGAAGTAAAATCAGATTAATCAAATCCTTCTTGGATTCTAATTAATTATGCAAATTTATGCAAAAATCCTCTTTTTGTTTATAAATCACTAAATATGGCTCAGAATATACTAATTTTGTGCATGAAAATTCTTTATGACCTAATTAACAGGTTTTCAACATTAAAAATTGCGACAGCCAAAAAATTCCCCATGTATTTCTTTGTTTTTGGAATTTCTTATGTATTTCTTTGTTTTTTTTACTTTTTTTTTTTTTTTTTTTTTTAATGGAATAAATTATTAAAGGGGACCACCAGGCAAAGGACAACACATTATTATATGATTTGGTTCCGTTATGTGATATCAAATAGATACCCAACATTATGCAAAGGGTTGTGTAAATCATAAAGCAATTAATTTCCACCACTTACGGAACCACTGCTATTTCCTGGTTCCATACGGGCCAAGCATTTGCGAGTGCGCCAATGCAGTCACGCGTACGTCAATAGAATCCCGGATGATTCGTTCGCTCTGCACAGAGCGCTCTGGCTCTGCATATATGTAGTCTACGCAATTCAGACCGCATGAACGCATGGTTGAGAATGGTGATGCGTTTTCCAATTATATATTTTTTTCTGAAAACATATTTTTGTGAACTTGTTGAAGGAATGGAATTCTAAAGATGTTACCTTTCTATAATAAGAATATTATTTTCGGGTGGTGGTACCCTTGAACCATTATTCAACAATTTTTAGCCCGAAATTTAATGATTGCAGTGATTAGAATAAAAAATAATGAAGGTTTTGTCTATTCTAGGAAAAAAATCAATTTCCATAGGATTTGTACACAAATCACAAAATTTAGCGATTTTCGGGCCGACGCTCACTTACAAAAGGTCACGTGACTTTAGAACAGTATACCCGGTCGTCGCAAATTTGGTCTCAAAAGTTGCGCAAGACTTCAATGAAAAAACTCATGAAGTCGCGTGGCAATACCTGCGCGCGTTGCGGAATTCTATTACATAACACTCGTACAAGCATTCAGAGGGTTAGCATTTCCGAGTGTTTCGGACAGTGCATTATCACAAAAGGTATTCAAAGTAGTTAAAATTCCAACGACTGGAGTTCGCTACTTCGCTATCGCGCCTATAAAGGGGCACGTTCTCAATAGGTATTCATCTTTCTTTAGTGTGACTACAGTGCAACTATGTCGAGTGACGAGATTATAGAGGAATCGGAGCTGAAGCGCTAGGAGGAGAATTTTGCCTGCCCGGGCCGAGAGGCCAAGCCTGAGCTGAGGCGGCCGTCGGAGGAAGCGACCCGCTTGGCTGGCCAGCAGGATGGCCTTGGTTGGTCAACAGGGTGGCCGTAGTAGACCGCTCTTTTCATCCACATCGACGGCCTTTAACAGCGACGATTTGCTTAACGTTATGGTGGGCAGGCGGAGGGAGTTTTAGAACCCATTCCTTGATATGCTTGATGCGCCTGCTTGCAGGCAGCTCGGCTATACAGGGTAATAACATACATCATGTATGATGCGCCTAGGAGAAGAATTTCTAACTTGTTGTTGTCTATTAATCTATATTATTTAAGGGCAAACAACGGGTCAGTCGTATGACCCACTTGGAACGTTCGAATATACCCCACTAACCCAGTTGTATGGGTTAAGGGGCCAGTTGTATGGGGTAAGTGGAATCTACCCCAGTTGTATGGGGTAAGTGGAATCTACCCCAGTTGTGGTAAGTGGAATCTACCCCAGTTGTATGGGGTAAGTGATATCTGCCCCAGTTGTATAGGGTAGGTGGACTTTTCCCCAGTTTTATGGGGTAAGAGGACTTTGACGCCATCTTCGAGGAATTAGAAACCGTGTCTTGTAATAACGCTTGGTGGGAAGACTATAACCCAAGCGGGCAGCCTACCTCCAAGAAGGACGCAATCGAGAAGGTTACACGAGTAATGTATATTAATCGATCTCTAATGCCGTGGCCACCCGTGCCCCTCAAGTGGGCCAGGGATTCGGGGCTTCGGTTGCCGGGCGAGCAACGCCTAAATGCAAAAAGGCATAGGCTCCAGGCAAAGGATACATCCAGGTGTCGACGGATGGCCTCCAGACTACATGTGTCATGTTATATATATGCATTGCGGATATTTTTAATCCGATCAAGGCGCCCGACGGGTACAGGAGGGAGATGCATGTCGACAAATGTCGACGGTTAGACTTGGATGGTTTACCTATGACGAGACAATTAAGCCAGTTGCCAGCTGGGCATGAGGCGCCGGGAAAGCCTCAATCGGTACCCCACCCCAGGTATCTCGGCTTGCGTGTTGGGTCGGTTTCCGTTTAGCCCAAACCAGTGACGAGTCTATTGTCTATGACGTCCACGTTCAGCTGCGTTGTATTATCTCCACACGTACGCGTGTATATCATTGACGCAATATCAACCGTTTGACGCCTACGGAACCAAAGGCCATGTTTGTCCCTCCCCGGACACATTCCCGTGTACAGGCTGGGAGGCTCAATTTTCGATGCACATGATGGTGCTATGTCGGGTTGTGAATTTATTTAGTCCATATGCCTATTCAATACCGATGACCAGCAAACATCTCCAAGGAGACTGTGGATGTCGGGATTCGTACCCTTTATGTCAGATAGGACATTCGTCAAAAAGCATACAACTTTTGTTCTGCAATCTTCATTATAATTGGAAGGAGATTGAGTCTTAAAACAGAGAAGGAAACAAATATCACGATAAGGGTGACATGTTATTTAAACCATGGACCCTAAACAGAGTACTTAGTTAAAGTGCATGGCTTCGCCAGCTTTCGTGTCGGAAGTGTACATAGCTGGAAACTGGAATGGGCAAGGTCTCTTCAGGAGTAATGGCGTCTTCGATTGTTTGATGCCACTACGTCCAAATACAACAAGGAAGCTTGGAAGGTGGATACAGGGTCGGTCGCCAGATGACCTTTCTTTCCATATTTATGACCCGCCAGTCTCTATTGTTATATTCACAGAAGCATGTTGGAAGCTTGGTGTCAGAATGATTATTCCCCTTTTTCAGGGGGTTTGTGTCCCGGAGATGAATCAACGTATATTGATGCCCTCGGACGTCTTATAATCAATCGCTACTAAACATGTATAAGTGAATTTCTGACATGCACAATCGTTCGTATACCAATATGGGCAATAACACGTTGTTCGTCTTCTTTAATCAAATGCGTGGCATGAGGAGTTTGGGTCTACTTTCACGGACCCCTGCGTTCCTGTGTTATTACACCTACGTTTGAACCAGACATCTAAAATTACAAACGGGTCTCGGTATACGTCTGATAGGTGCTTGACTGCGAGCACGGGAGCCGAGTTCGATCCTAAATCGCTTCCCCCAGTACAGCACTTGTGTCCTTCAGCAAGGCACGTTATCCATATTGCTGCTCCCTACCCAGGTGCAATATGAGTACTTGACATGAATGAGGGTGTGTAAAGCATGAGTGCACTATAAAGTAGCACCTGCTGCAATGCTCCCCAGGGAATGGAGATAGTGTACAAGTGCGGATGGGTATCAGATGGCTGTGGCAAAAAGTTATATTAATTACAGGTCCCTATATGGGACAAAAGCAAAAGCACCGAAGAGGCTAACCTGTCGGTAACTTGAATAAGATTACCGAAGGAAGAAAGAAAACAAAAACATGATCCTAATGCACCTGTTATTGATAGTTGTCCGATATCATGGGATCTTCTTACTCATTCTAAAACTCGTAATAATCTGCAGACAGATACAGCACGATCTGCAATAATAATCGCCTGTTTGGAATACCCGACCGTGGCCTTAGTTTGTCGCTCGCTCATCCTTTTTCCAGCGAAAACGGATTAATTAGTACGCCAGTTTTGGGCGATGCTGGGATGCGGCGGACCTTTTGCCATGTTTGTGACTTGCTCTTTCGGGTATGATCGGCCTCTCCTTGAGCGATCAGACTAGCAGGCAATCTAAATCAGCCTGTCAGCAGTGGACTGAGCAGATCAGTCCACTCTCGCATTCTATAGCAACTAGTGTTGAAATAATTTCTAACTAAGTAAGAAACTTTCCTTAGGTAAAGTTACTATCGGTTCATACAGATTTTATTTTTTCTGTTGTTCTTCACATCACATCGATGGTCGTGCAGTGGGACGACATCCCCTTGTAGTAATTGGTACTAGTGGACGGAATATTCAGTCATAGCCTCACAAACCTTCGTACAGAAACGATTCGGGCGACTCTATTTAATTGAGTTTAAATATATATTCTTGACCAACTAATACGTAAACCGAATATGTTACCTTCACAATTTACAGAAATTGGTATCTCATATATTTGTACGGGCTTACAAGTCACAGACTTTGTCGTGTTTCTTCATGTTCAATAAATGACAGTAAGGCGACATTCTTCGATGATTTGTTAAAGACGACGTCAACTATAAGTAGTATAAGTACCGTCCGGAAGATAAGACCATGGAATTTGGAGGTTTTGATAATACAATACATTGAATAGAGAACTTGTGTGTTATCCACTCCTTTTAGGATGTATACCGCTGGCCCAGTTCCGCGAGATGAACAATAATTGTTACTTGGATTCTGCTTATAGAATAGCAGCAACACAACCATGAGACAAGATGAAGAAGTCCTCTCTTCATTGTTCGTCATTTTGACCAAATAAATTTGGCCAGCTCTAATCACCATACTATTATTGCAACCATATTGAAATCATCCATGTGACATCATTGAATAAACTTAACATGTATACCACGGTGAAAGTCTCAAGAGTAGAAAAATACCAAACAGAATTCTTTGTTTTACGAATCTGGGATATGTATTCTATATTTTAAGCAGTCGTACGGCAAATCCCTGACCACGCCAATCAGTCAATCTGATATGCCTGACCTAGTACAGCATAGTTCTTGTGATTATTGGCATGCATAGTATAACCTGCATGTTTGTTCAGCGGTAATTAGTAATTAGTAATTAGCACCGCTATAATAGCTAACATGATGAGCGAGAGCATGCGCAGATGGAGGCTTGTGAATCAGAAAAGAAAAAAAAAAAAAAAAAAACACGGTCACATCGACCGATTATCCTTTTTTACGTTGTAAAATCAATGTCACTCCACGAAGTGGAGGATTTAAGCCACACATTGTCAGGCAGGCTCTAAGATTGTATTTTCGTTCATATAGGACAATAATCTTGCAACCTATGTATTTTGCCTTGCAAAAGGTGGACAGTATCTTAAGTTTAGAAACGTGAACATAATCAAGAAAAGACATGTGTATATTCATAATAACTTTCTTTACCTTTCGCCAACGTCTATCGAGGTCAAAGAGATTGACTCGCTCCAATTTCTATTGCGATTATTTGTGGACAACAGGAAGAAGAAAAGCAAACAGACGAATTTAGGGGGATCATTGTACCTCTGATGATAGTAGTTCAATCATCGTAATGAACTATTCTGTGACATGCTTTCTGCTCATGTCAAGGCCTATAGCTATAGTATATTTCGGGTCAACTTCTGTATCTTACTTTGAACATGCTAACCCTCTGAATGCTTGTACGAGTGTTATGTAATAGAATTATTAAATTATGCAAATAATATGAAGTATAATTTAAATTCTATTAATAATAATGAAGTACAAGTAGAAGAGGGTCCCACCCTGTGACACTTTGGTGTAACCCACCCATTATACACGGGCACAGAAGTTGACATGATTGGCAAAATATGATTTTGCAATGTCCTATATCTATATTATAAAATAGTGTTTGGACTTGGTGGTATGTTTCAGCGCATTTTGGATATTTGAGATGGAAGGTGCGCTATATCATCATTATTGTTATTATCACTGATGGTACAGTGAGACTACATAAATATTTGTTTGAATTATTCGCTTAAACCTGTGAAAAGATGAATACCTATTGAGAACGTGCCCCTTTATAGGCGCGATAGCGAAGTAGCGAACTCCAGTCGTTGGAATTTTAACTACTTTGAATACCTTTTGTGATAATGCACTGTCCGAAACACTCGGAAATGCTAACCCTCTTCTACTTGTACTTCATTATTATTAATAGAATTCAAATTATACTTCATATTATTTGCATAATTTAATAATTATTGCGCGAAAAGTCGAGGAGGGGGTGGATTCCACCCCCCCCCCCCCCCAGCCTGGTTAGGGTAAAATCACTTTAAGTTAAGTATGAACTCCTTCAGCTGCATGTTGACACAGCTGAACTGTAGTCAAATTCACCTCACCCACATACCACTGTACACCAATACAGAGACATACATCCCATTCATACTTGCGTCTAGCACTGGCCTGGCACTGGCCTGGAATAAGCTGTCCACCCATTCATACTAGGCATCAACACTGGACTTGCCTAGGATACTTCTGGGCATGCGCAATACAACCTTGGCAGTTGCAATTAAATAATGACCTAGAGCAACCCTTTTGTGACGTAACAATGGCTATGCCAATTCTGTGTGCGCAGAGCATGCGCGCTGATAGAGCAAGACCACATGCGCAGAGTTATGCCTTTGGTTATGCTTATGCCACTGTTCCATGCACACTTGCGATAACAGTGGCTTAGCCTTGTCTAACATCTGCGTAAACCACCTCCAGTCCTGGCTCACGATAATGCCAGGCCGAGCCAAGACTGAGGCTAGACAATTAAATTCATACTTGCGCAAACAGTGGCTCAGCCGACCAGTGCTAGACGCAAGTATGAAATGGGTGATACAAGTACAGTACAGTGTGTAAGCCTGTTTTTGCTCAGATCATGTCTTCTTCTTCTTCTTCGGGGTAGACCTGTTTCCTTCAATCTTGAAGATTATTACAGGTGTTGGTGTGCTGTGCGCCGGTGCTCGTGCTGGACAAGTGCAGTCATACAAAAACAAATCTGGTGCAAGTAAAAAACCAGCTGCAGTGCTTAAAGGGGACCACCAGGCAAAGAACAACACATTATTATATGTTTTGGTACCGTTTTGTGATATCAAATAGATACCCAACATTTTGAAAAGGGTTGTGAATTCATTAACAAAGCAATTAATTTCCACCACTTACGGAACCACTACTATTTCCTGGTTCCATACGGGCCAACCGTTTGCGAGTGCGCCAATGCTATTCACGCGTACGTTTGTAGACAAAAGATTCCTGGGCGATTCGTTCGCTCTGCACACATTAGTAGTCGCAATTCAGACCGCATGAACGCATGCTTTAGAATGGTGATGCGTTTTCCAATTATATATTTTTTTTCTGGAAACATATTTTTGTGAACTTGTTGATGGAATACTAAAGATGTTACCTTTCTATATTATTTTTGGGTGGTGGTACACTTTAACTACACTGAGGGTCTCTCCATCAGTCTTTGCCGAAACACGTCGACTGATGGGGCAGACATTACATCTGGTGGTAGGGTGTTCCATGTTCTCACAGTACGGGGGAAAAAAGACTGTCTGTGGTGTTCATATTTGCTGACTGGTAGTTGATAGCCTTCAGCATGGACATGTCTTGTTGCCTTCTGTACTGGTACGATGTAGGGTCTGGTATTGCAGATGACATGGTTACGGTGCATTTTGACGAGAAGTATGAGGCGGAGAGTTTCACGTCTTTGATGTAGAGTGTGCCATTTGAGTTCTTGGAGCATCTCAGTCACGCTTGAGGTGTTGTGATGTATATTGAGCACAAATCTTGCTGCTCTTCTTTGGATCATCTCCATCTTGTGGATGTTTTTAACAGTGTAGGGGTCCCAGACCGGAGCAGCATATTCTAGAAGTGGTCTGACAAGGGCAAAGTATGCCTTGGTTTTCAGCTGAACTGAGTTAATTCTCAGGTTCCTCCGCAGGAAGGCCAGGGTGGTGTTGGCTTCGTTACAGACAGTGTTTACATGCTTGTTCCATCACAGATCTGCAGAAATGGTAACTCCCAGATACTTTGCTGAAGAGCAGGTTGCAAGAGTTGCGCCATTGAGTGTGTGTGTAGTCATGATTACTGGATGTCTTTTACGGGTGACTCTCAGCACTTGACACTTATCAGGATTAAACTCCATGAGCAATTTTCTCCCCCACTCTGCCAGTGTGTCTAGGTCATCCTGGAGAAGTCTGGCATCACCAGCTAATTTTACTGTCATATAGATAAGTGTCATCAGCAAAGAGCCGCACATTGGAAGAGAGGTGTTCTGGCAGATCATTAATGAAGAATAGGAAGAGGCTAGGTCCGAGAACTGACCCCTGAGGAACACCAGATCGCACCTCCCCTGTGTATGATGATACACCATTCAGGACAACTCTTTGGGTTCGGTTTGAGAGGAAGTTCTTGAACCATGTAATTGTGTGGCCTCTAATGCCATAGTAAAGCAGCTTCTTGGAAAGGCGATGGTGGCCAACCTTTTCGAAGGCTTTACTCATGTCCAGTACAATAACGTCTGTCTGCTTTCCTTGTTGCATGTTGTTCTGCAGATCTCCAAGGAATCCAACAAGCTGGGTTTCACATGACATTCTCTGAAACCAAACTGAAGAGGGTACCATAAAGGTGTTGACACTCGCTCACTTCTTTGATTGAATGACAACACAGCTAAAAGTTGACATTTTCATGGACTGAATTATGCAATAATCGAACGCCCCAATACTTGTTTACATAATATTTTGAAGACACTGGTCATTGAGATGAAATTATACGATTTTAAGCGCCACGAAAATTGGCCTTTTCTATGCCTGTGTCCGCTCGGTTAGGCTCGCCATTGACTTTGTACATGTGTGACCTCTCTCGCGTTTTCTGTCGGTTACGTGCAAAGTCAATTACTGAGCGGATACCAGGATACATAGGAACTACGCAAGCCTCCCTTAAGTTTATTCATTATCCCGTTTCCGGGATTATTTGTTATAAACGATACTTACTAGTGTCGTGCTAAGATCCTGAGCTACCACGCCGTGATTCCATTCCGCCTCTAAAATCAATAGGTGATATTTTCGACACAAATCAGAAGATGGTCTAAAAAAGTGACGCAAATTTTATTTCACTTGCCCGAATGGGCGAGTAGAATAAAAAGTTAATGAGGAGGCTTGACGCAGGACTAGTTTATGAAAGTATATTATACACAAAGAATGGAGACTGTATGTTTTATAATTTACCTTGATTGGTGCTTTTACAGCTGACATAGCACTGAAATCAACTTCACCTATCCCTGGATTTGTCAGCCTTGTTTGGTCTTCTGATGTGCCCTGTCGGTGAACCTGGCATACAAATAAAAACACATTTAATTGTTGTTTAAAAATAATCATATCCAAGGTTTTTGTGGCGATCGATCTTCATCATTATTTTGTATCATCACACAAACCACCTGCCAATGGCGGGCAAATCTAAGCGCTACGTCATTGGGCTCTGTCAGATCTTTGATTATCACAACTAAGCAGGTAGTCCACGGTCTGAGGGCCTTAAACGCACTCACACTCTGCTGCACCTACGATGTACCCCCAGTGCAACGTGTTGGACTTGCATCTACCCACGCCTGTCCTAAGTCTATTCAGGCTACACCAAGTCATCCAGGGTTGGTTGAATCCAATTTCTCTGATGGCTTGTCTACTGGCATGTCCTCTAGTCTTTCTTCCCATAGTTTAAGCCTTCTTGAAGACATGTTGCAGGGGGTCAACAGATGAAAAGAAGCTTTTCCCCGACTTATGGCGCGGAGGATGTAGTGGGTAGTCATGGAGGGGATGTCTGAAGTCCTCTGTTTGTTACAGTCGTTCTTTCTTGCTAACTCTAGCTCTCCTTATTTCTGGGTGTGCGACGCCAGAGAGCAGATCCTGGTTGGTCTCATGCATCATGTGATGAAGCGGCAGCTTGTATTAAAGGGAGTGCCCCTCTTTTGCAAGCCAAAAAATATAACTTGCCATATTAACCTCAAATATTATAGATCATGATTTTTAAAATTTATTCTGAAAAGATTAGGACTTGACAATGTATTTCGGTGGAGTTATGAATTTTATAATTTTTGTTATTACCTATAGATTAATAAAATGTTGGACGACGGTTTAATAACCGAACCTCACAATAATCTGTCTAGCTCCCTCTACGTTCGCTGTTGGATAGTGTATGTGGTATGAATGTGATGCCCACCACCCATAATAGATAGCGCCACCAACGAGAGAGATCTGCACAATGAGAGAGATCTGCACAACAGCAGTGATCGCTATGAATGATGGCACCTACGGCTATGAAATTTCATACGCAGCATAATACAAGTATTATGCAGATCTGTACCAAATTTGAGCATTTTGGCATTTTTGGTAAAGAGGGGCACTCCCTTTAAGCACAGGATCAATCTTCTTTGCATGTGCTGAGCATTCCCATACCAGGCAGGCATATTCTATCTGCAGCATAATAGCAGAGAGCTAGAGCAGAAGCCCTGATTATTGTCGGGTTTGCTCGGCCCCACTTGGATGTGCACAGTTTGCCAAGAAGGGCATCCTGGAGCTGACTTTTCCCTTGAGCTTGGTGATATAATAATAATAATAATATACTTGATTTATATAGCACCTAATATGATTGATAATCATTCTAAGGGCTTTACAATGATATTATTACCCCAGTCATAGATACAATGCAAACCAGCACATATTGTGTGCACCATCTCCACTCTCTCGGGAGCATTGGGCCTTGTACGTCACAGATCTATCAAAGGTCACCCCTAGGCAGACAGGACTGTTATAGTCTTCAAGTCTGGTTCCATTCCAAGTGACCTACAGTTTCCAGTTTGAATGCATGTTCTTGAGATGAAAGGCGCATACTTGGGTTTTGGTTGGATAAGCCTTCAGGTAGTTCTCTTTGTGGTACGAGGATAGGTTGGTAAGAGCATCACACAATGTGGCTTCTGCCTTGGGGAAGTCATCACTTTCGGTGTTGCTACACAGGGTGGATAGGTTTTTCGTTAACATAGATGTTGAACAGATCTGGTGCCAGAAGCCCAGAACACTTCCTTGGGGGAGGTCATTCTTCTGCCTATGCCAACTACTCTTTTTTCAGACTGCTCGACAAAGAAGTGTCTGTTCTCAATCAGAGTCTTCACCATGTTCGTCAGGTGCATGTTGTTATAGTCACAATCAGTAATTTGTGTAGAAGCCTGCAGTGGTTGACAGTATCAAAAGCTGCCGAGAGGTCTACAAACACAGCTCCACCTATGACACCTTTCTGAAAACCATCCTCTATATGATGGGTAAGGTTGAGCAGTTGGGTTGTGCAAGACTTCCCAGGCCGGAATCCAGCCTGCTCCTTCGTCACAGATGGTTCTACATAGATGCACTTAATAGGCGGGTTAGAACTAGTCGCTCGAACAGCCTGAAGGTGCGGCAAAGAAGTGAGACAGGTCTGTAACTCTTTGTTGTGGATGGGTCTTTTCCTGGCTTCAGGAGTGCTATCACACGTGCATGATGCCAGATCTTGGGGGTGTGACATCCTTAAAAACATGTATTAAACCGAGCCAACATCCACTCATTTGCAATTGGCCCAAGGTGTTTGAGCTGTTCTATCATTATGTCGTCCAAGTCAGCTGCTTTTCCTGTCTTAGCTGTGTGAATGACAGCATCCAAATCCTTCATGGTGAAAGGTTGCACAGTTGTGGGTTAGCAGAGTACAATGTAGTTGCCGCATGTATCTGTTTTCCCATTGAGTAGCAGTTGGTGTGCTACTTGATTAGCGGTATTGCGGTCATTGTGGAGTGTGGAATGTGGTCATTGATGCCTTTTAATTGGTTTACTCTTTTCTGTGTGTTTACAAAATTACATAAAGGGGTACAAATATCAATGAATGTATCATACGCATCATTAGGGTCATCAGATCTGTTAACAAGTGACCAATAAACATTATACATACATGTACACTGTAGGCTTAAACCATGTTTCTGTGAATGCATATTGAACATTTGTGTTGTAAACTTAATATATAATCAGAAATATCCAAATATTTTGCAGATAAACTTTGTGAATTTAAAAGAAAAATTGAAAACGCTGTATTGTCACTTTCCGATGAAAATTTTCTATTAAAAGTATCATTGAAATAATATTGGCACGGTTCTCCAAATCATTGTCTATTGCACATTCTTCATTCATATTAAATGCATCAAAAACATAAGAGTCTAAATTTCTTCCATTTCCATTGCTAGTATAATTTAAAAAAGAGAACAAAGCACTCTGAAATTCAGGGTCATCTAAAATGTGATTAAAAGGGAGCTCAATCGAAATCCATGTAGAACAGGTCCAAACATTCAAGGACGGATCAAAGTTTAAATTGCAACATATTTCATGACATAATCTACCACATAAACATTCAACAGTCGTTTGATTCCATCTTACGTTACCAAGACAAACACTACACTTCATTGTAAATGTAAAGCAATACAAATTATTCAAACAAGTACAAATAAATAAATTTATATGATTCAGATAAAATAACGACTAGTGCTCAATATAATTAGAGTTCAAAAGTTTAGATCGAATGGGACAACAAAACTAAGCCGCATATGTTGCATTAATATATAATAAATAGAGCCAATATAAACATATGAAAGTGCATGTAAATCCTATAAATGTGTTGTTGGCTAATTATGTTGACAATGTTCTTTCCAGTCGGTTTTCGAGGCTATAGTATACAGTCTGTTTTGATTTGTTTTATCTTTATTTTGGCATCTTGGGTCCATACCTTGTGCTCTGGTGATGGATACTTGGACTTGAAAGCTTGAAAGAAAACAACTGAATTATCATTTGTTACTAGTTTTTTTAAATATATTGTTATACCAGAATGAGGCAAGCCACTTCCGGGAAGAGGAATGAAAATTAATTTCTATAAATACCTTCCTCGTTGTTGCCTCCAATGCCAGCTGTCGGAAGAATGAATCCGGCATACACAGTTCCTTGAGAGTTACATGCTTCATGTTTGATGAGCACAGCCATTTTGCCAGGTCCTTTGCTGCTGAGATGGCAAAATCCTGAATTCTACGAAGAATGACGGACTGAACCTAGTTGTCAACAATCAAGTAAAAAGTTGAACATCAAATTATCAGCTTGACAGGAATACACAAATCAGTAAACATTTAATAAGCATAGTCATTTCAATGTCCAAAAAAGTAGAGGAAATTATTATGACTCCTAGAAATGAGGTGATTACAGGTAACCAAATTGTACTCAGGATCTCAATTGAAAGCAAAAAAAAAATACTACTGTTAATAATCAACTCACTCTTCGGTGCTTTATTTTCAGGGTTTTGTTTCTACGATTTGAATAAAAACAATGTAAATTACAAAATATTAAAATATGTACAATGTCTAGACATTTAGCAAAACATGTCAACAGACAAAGTAAAAAAAAAGAAAATGGAAGCAGTTCACAATATTCAAAATGTGGGTGGCATAAGAAAGGCCTGTGGCCTATCAAAGGTTTTTCCAAGGAATAATGATTTCAAATAAATATGCTCCCATGTATACGATAATTCAAGTTACATTACAAATAACACGTACAAACAATACAGGGCTATACTACTACAATACAAACTAAATGGATCTTCCACTGCGCGCAGTCGAAAATGATGCCTACGCTATCACAAGATTTTTTATATCAAGCCCAAATTAACATGCACTGAATTCATTCTGTAAACTAAGTTTTGATGGTTATTCATCAACCAGATATCGAGACCAATTACAAGCCATTTTTGCATATATAATGAGTCATGTGACATTAACCTTTGACCTCATGACCCCAAAATTGTATTGCTACATTGGCTCCCTAAGATATGTTCAGGTACCAAGTGATGGAAATCTGACATTCATTTCTCGAGTTTTTACAATTATAAGCTATTTCGCATACGTTATGTGAATTATGTGACCTTGAACTTTGACCTATCATGAATCCAAAATTGTTTGGCTACATTGGCTCCCTAAGATACATTCAGGTACCAAGTTTAATTGAAATCTGACATTCAGTTCTTTGCTATTTTGCTATTTCAAGCTATTTTAACATAGTCCGATGACCTTGACCTTTGACCTCATGACCCCAACTTTGTATGGCTTCATAGGCTCCCTAATGCAGGCGTCAATGTGAAGCCTGGACCCACCCTCCTCAGAGGTAGAAAAATATTGACGTCGATTCGACGCCGAAGCCTAAGGTCAATATATTGTTGTTGTAGTGAAGTCCTCACATTCTTTTTTTATAATTGGGTGAAGCCTGACCTATAAAGTTGATGAAAGGTGTACAAGTAAAATGTTGTTTTCTGGTGATGTGACATGGAATTCGCGTCAAAAATATGTCGAAGGCGTGGCATTTCAAACAACTATCAATGTCAATGACAATTTTCCAAAATGCATGCATCGTAATCACATCATCACGAGCGACTGGTATTCTCTTATACCGCAGAGGCTACTAAACCCGGCTGGGGGTGGAACACGGCCAGTAAAATGACAGCGAAGACTTTAAAATTAGATTAGCTGAAAATTCACTAAACATGTGCACAGTGGTGAAGCTTCAGACCTGGCGAAAACTGAAAAAGTGAAGCCTAACCTATGGAAATAATTCAAAGGGTGAAGCCTGGACTAACACATTTGCTGATAAAGTGATACTTCACCTATGTTTTTTGTAAAGCAAGTGAAGTGGTGGTGAAATCCTGACCTTAAAATAATTGGCTCAGGTGAAGAAAGGTGATGACCTGAGGAGGGTGGGTCCAGGCTTCAAATTGACGCCTGCATAAGATACACAGGGATGTCAACCCTAAAGGATGATTGTCACTTGTCAGGATCATTTACCATATATGTCCGGAACATGTGGTTGTCTGTCAGTAACACACAGCGATACACGTCATTTTCACGCCACTTTACACACAGAACAAAACTGGTTTTGACTCACTTTGCTTGGTTTTAAAATTGGCCTCTCTGCTGAATAATCCATTTAAAAATCTTTTTGGGTTAGGCTCTGACTCCACTTCTTCTCTGTCCTTTGCTCTTTTGCGCGAATCCATGATGTTTAGCGACATTACAGCCACCATGGCTTCAAGTTTGCGACAGTCACATGCAGATAACTGTGTCCAAATTCGTACATATGCGTGTGTCCAAATTTGTACATGTGTGTGATCGCAACTAAGTTTGTGCAGTTTAGACACCCAGCACGCAAGGCAGTTCAAAGTAAACTATATAGCATGCATATATGCACTGAATGTGGCACGCACTACTCAACTCAACCCATAGATTTATATACTACACATGGTTCAACCAGAATGGGGCGCTACGTTGCTAGAAGTAAATAAAATACGAATACAAAATTAAAAAGTACACACAGCCTAATACATGTAATTGTTTTTTGTTTTTCCTTCACCTTTTGTTTATTTCCGAAACACCATAACAAATGTTGTAAAATCTGAACAAATACAGCAAATCCGTAACAGGTGGCATCCCTGGATACATTCACATACCAATTTTTTATTAAAATCTGATATTCGGTTCTTGAGATTTTGCCATTACAAGCTATTTTTGCATATTGCGCACTGTGACCTTGACCTTTGGCCTCATGACCCCCAAAATCTAATAAGATCATTATCACCCCAATATGTATACTCATGCCAAGTTTGAAATTGATCTGTCAACCCGGTTCTTGAGATATCGTGAGAACAAAAACAGGACGGACGGACAGACAACCCCAAAACATACATGCCTCCTACCACTTTGTTGGCGGAGGCATAAAAACACACCATAAAGCTGTTGTAAGTTTAACAAATAATGTTTGCATTTACTTTTAAAAGATGAGAGTGATTTAGAAAAATAACTATAAAGAACAACTGGAATGATTTGTCTTGATTGCCATCATCTATTAAGTAACTAGATGCAGTGCACTCAGGGAGTGCATACCTCCGCCAACACTTGAATTCATACGACCGGTCGGGTCGTACTGTGTGCGGAAGAGATACATACATGAACCGAGTTTGGTGAGAATCCGTCAATCGGTTCTTGAGATAACGCGATCACGAGCTATTTTTGCATATATAATGAGCCCTGTGACCTTTGACCTCATGACTCCAAAATTTAATGGGTTCTATTCAGTCAGAATGCAACTCAGCCCGATTCCACTGTATGTATTCATATCGTATTCATAGATTTCCGAACCGCACGCACCAATGAGCAATGCAGAGGGGTATTATTTTGAGCTTTATGGAACCTTAACATAGTCTTTAATGAATGAATGTGGTATCAAATGTTAGAGGAAGAATCATATTTTATGTCTATCATAATGAATCAAGTATTAAATCAAATTTTACCAGTGCAATTTGTTGTCAAATATCACCAAAAAATAATAAGTTCAGAGGTGAAAAATAACAGTTTATGCTTCTTGCGTCTCATTGATTTTATAATCATTGTAAAAGCATGTTTTATACTCTTTCAGGATACGTAGGTTTGATTTTGTTGCGTTGGATAATCGGGTCAGGAGCCAAGAAAATACCACTCAGGTACAAATTAAGAACAACTAAAATGCGAACGAGCATTCTCATTGGATGGTACGAAGGGGTGTGTTTGAAGCGGGCCAGTGATTGGCCTCATTCAAATAACGCAAGACCAGGCTCCCCCTCGGAACAACGCGCTGTGCGGGGAAAGAGAAATTCTCTCTCCCCCTCTCTCTTCTTCGCAGGACGTGGAGAATCTGCGTGATGCTGATTCAACCAATCACCAGGCTGGATTGCCGCTGAAAGCCAACAATATGATATTTTATTTTGTCCTTTGCTGGTCTTTGTTGGCTCCTGACCCGATTAAGAAATAAACGGCTTCAAAATTGACATATTTATAAAGTGTATTAAATTACCTTTCATATGGTATAAATATGAAGGAGATGCAAGTACATTTTGTAAGTTTTCAAGCCGAATGAAAAAGAACTTTCAAAAACGAATTTTGTCAAGTTATTACAGTTGATTTTCATCTTTTTGTTGTTGTTGAATTAAAAATATAATTATATGGAAGCAAAGAATGTCATATTTTCTACAATGTCATATATCACATTGTACAATAGGTTATTGCAAACTGAAGTTATCGCATTTTAAAAATTATGTATCTCCAGCCGAGTACTATTCGGGAGAGAAAGTTCGATCAGTGGAATCTGAATAGAACGAGCGTTTTAGCCTCATTAAAACATGCTTTGCTCTATGACTGTATTCTAGATGAACACAAAGCCTCTACGAAAAATTGGTTGAGATTTCTGTGAAATTGTGCGCGGGAGACTGGTGACACACTGACGCACAAACAAACGGGACCGAAAACATAACCTCCTCCAACTTCGTTGGCGGAGGTAACTACTGTTTGAACAAATCCATGGGGTATGTGTGACGAGCATTATTTGTAGGATCTGAAATCCATGTGAATAATAAAAATCATATACCGTAAAACTCCGTGTATAAGACGCACTTTTTTCCGTCGGAAAATTTTCAAAGTGGGGGGTGCGTCTTATACACAGGTACAGCCAAAAAAAAAAAAAAAAAAAAAAAAAAAAAAGTTTTTTTTTTTTTTTTTTTTTTTTGGGGGGGGGGGGACACCTTGTAGTCATGTTGAATGTGTATAACACATGGTTTAGGGTATGATAAGAACTTACAGTCAGTTGTAGCATTCAGCTAAATATACCTTTTTCTCACACAAAAAATATTGGTTACAGATGTAAAAATTGCAAGTTTATTGAACAGTAATACTGCTGCTAATGAATATTCATACATTCGTGAGCAGCAGTACTAATTAAATATGCAATTTTCTAACCAGTGGTTATAAATTTTGCTTATAATTAAAATTAGTTAGTAGTAAATTTAGAAAATTGCATTATATTTAGTGAGTATTAGTGCTCATGAATATTCATGAATATGAATATGAATATTTATGAGCACCAGTGTTACTGCTAAATAAATGTGCAATTTGTGTACTAACCACTATTTTTATGTGAGAAAATGATTGATGAATGCTACATTCAACATTAAGCTTTTGTCATGCCCTAGACCAGTGGTATAAGCATTCCAACAGCACTTCAGGGTTTAACAAAAAAATAATACAGGGTGTCCCCCCCCCCCAAAAAAAAAAAAAAAAAAAAAAAAGATTTTTTTTTTTTTTTTTTGCTGTTAAAGTTGGGGGTGCGTTTTATACACGAGTGCGTCTTATACACGGAGTTTTACGGTACGTATAATATTGACTCAATCACAATTTTCTTATCCCCACTAGTACTGGCTAGTGCTGAGTCAAATTGAATATTTTGAATTTCGAATATGAGTCGTGTAAAAACGGTCGGATATCGATTATTCGAAATTTGAAGAAAAAAAAAAATAAATAAATAAATAAATAAATAAATGAATAAAAAATATTTAAAATACATTTTTGGTATAAATATTTTGCCCGTTTTTTCAATTAGAATTGGCAGTACAGTGTGATGTTAGTGTACAAACTGCTGTCAAGATGAAATACTTCGATATCTCATCATAGATTCTTCTAAATTTGGCACTCACTATACCACTTGTATATTAATCCTCTTACCTTTGGTTTATTATTTGTTTTGTTTATTTGTAATTTATGTAAAATACCTTAACTTTTAAGTTAAGCAATAGATAAGCAGGGTTCAATGTGCCATTTTCTGATCGAATCTATCGAATGGGGATTACAAAATTAAACGGGGGGGATATTCGTATCCGAAAATTTGTATTCGGTATCCGACCTTCACGGTCGGATATCGAATAGCCATTCGATTTGACTCAGCTCTAGTACTGGCATAAACAATATTTGCTTTACAATTATGCAATTTTGTATGGAAATCTGATATCAAATAATGCAAATAATGATGAGTTGATCTGTATTCATGAAGAGTTAATTACACATTGAAAGATTACATGCAGCATTAGTGCAAGGCTCTGGCAAATTGTCTGATGATTATCAACAGGCCAAGGTGAGAGAGGCTGTGCATATATGGCATACAATAGAAACAGGCTACCTATATATACACATTGATGGTCTATCACAAAGTTACCTTGATTGTTGATGCATGGGCAGATACCATGGCAAAGAAGTCATCATCTAGATGTACCCAGGCCAGCTCAAGGTGTGACAAGTTTGACAAGGACAGCCATGTAGCTACATCTCTGGAAGCCGATTTGCTCAGAGTCAACTGCTTCAGTTCCAGATGTTCAACCTATGATAAGAATGACAAGACATGGTCCTTATATGAGGTGATCTCAAAACCATGATATGACCGAGGCACTTGCGCCGAGGGTCATATCATGGTTTTGAGATCACTGAGGGCCTATAATTTTCAATATGCCCCGAATAATAAAGCAGTCAATAATTGTTTTATATACCGAACAAACCTATAATCTGATTGATTCATGTAATCATCACACAAATAGATGATTTAAATTGAATTAAAGTATAATATAAAGGAAAACAAACCATTGATCATGGCACCATCACTAACTATATTCTGTTTGTGACACTGACCCCCTTTCCGTAATAGTCCTAGCGCAGAGCGCGTATTGCGCTACCTTTTCATTCATGGTTACGCGCATTAACAACTATTGCGCGCCCAAATGCAAAACGCGTGCATCAAAGTGAATAATTAACACGCTTTACATAAACACGTATAATTGAATGGGGGAAATAGTTATACGTACATTACACAAACGGTGCAGTGCAGTACGTGCACCGCTGCAAGATAATTGTTGAATGACGAATTACCGTCGCGGCCATGGAAGGACAACGATGCAAATTGTGCCCCATTTGGAATTTTTAAATTCGAATACTGCCATGTTATACATGAAATGCATCTCTAGAATATTCACAGGTAAAAATATTCTGTATTTCTTTTAAAATTACTCTTTGGGAAAGCTGGTCGAGCATCTATCGCAAGCTAAAACAGGACATCCGCTCGCAGAGAGGCTTTAATAACACGCATCTCTTCGGGCATTTTGAGAAAAAATCAATATGATCCCCCCGGAACCCGCTTTGCTTGCTTTGTTTTTAATTATTTTGTTTGTTTGCTGAGCAGGCAAAATCAATATCATCGTCCGAAGCCCGCTTTGTTGTTTTGTTTTTATTTATTTTGTTTGTTTTCTGAGCAGGCATATTGAAAAAGAGGCCCGCTCGTTTAACCAATCAAATTGCAGGATTATCGATGTGAGGTATATAATACATTTTATATGAGCTCTCTCGACAAGAGCATGGGGCAATACAGTAAGACTCGGCCTAATTTCCACACAACCAAGCTAGTATTCATTCATACTCCTGGAAAAGAACAGGTAAAGAACAGTGCTCATATTCATGAAACCCTGCTAGCTTAGTTACTCACTATTTTTGTCTATTTTGGATGGTAGCTACGAATTAAACACAATATATTTTAGTTGCTAACTAGGGTTAACTCAGTCAGTACCTAAAGCTTATATACCCAGCTAACCCTAGTTGGGGACTAGGAAAACTATTCGTTGCTCAATAAACTGCGCATTTTGAATACACTTAGCAACTAAGCTAGCAGAGTTTCAACAATATGGGCCAAGCAGTATGGCGTAAATTGCTGAAGGACATAAATACTTGGATCCCATGATTGAAAGTCAGGTGCACATCAGTTAATATTAGAATATAGAAAATATTATTTTTTGCTCTACTTTTTACAATTAAGTATATAGCCACTTCTAGCTTCTAGTATGTAGGTGAATGACAAAATGGTTCTATTCTATACACACCCAATAGTTACAACACCATACAGTCATCTACATGTGCATTATTTTCTGTTTAATGATGGCTATATCATGCCATAATTGCCACATTTTAAAATCTGAACAAAATCATCATGTGATATTTAAAGGGATAGTTGAGTTCTGGTTTTAAAGGAGAGTACAATTTAGGTGAAACTGAATTTTAGTAACCAAAACCTGCATCATTACATTACAAACTAATAGTTATAACTAGAAAGGAACACAAAATTACAAATGACGTAGTAAAGATCATGTTATCATTCAAAAAGAGCCGTTACGTAAGAGGGCGCTCTCTAAACACTCATCGGTTTCAACCATTTTGAATAAAATGTGATGTTTTGTTGAAATAGTGATAGAGAAATAACCAACAACTATTTAAATACCTATTTTGTAACTTTTTGAAAAGAGGAAGCATTTTTTTGAATTTGTAACGGCTGGTTCAAAATTCTCTAATAAACCTGGGGCCCCAGCTTTATTACAAGTTGTTATATTTATGGATATTTCAGCCGTCTCTGAACCGATTTTGATCAAACAAAGATGACTTTATTTTTTAAATATTATGCTCTTTCAAATTTTACACTCAGTTTTGCATTACCTCACAAAAAAAAGAAGTAGTCTAGCGCCCTCTCTACCAAAACTCAACTATCTCTTTAAGTCAATGACCTCTTCACTAAATTAATCTGGACAGGTTGAAATTATGATATAACTATAGATAGAAAGAAGTGTACATACCACACTGTCTTGTCCCTTTGTAGCAAGGATGCTGTAGAAGTTATCATGCATAGTACAGCGATCCATGGTAACAGTCTTGAGAGAGGTAGATGTGCAGATAACCTCTGCTAACCTAGAAGAGAGCATCAACTTACAGTCTATTTCTTTAACCTCCAACACAGCCTGTATTGTAGGGTAAAACACACAGAAATAAATATAGTTAATAAACAAGCCTCATCATAGAGTCTCCCTGCCTTTATTCCAAGTCTTCACTAGGCCAGAAATATCAAAAGAAATTCACAAGCAAGAAAATACACCCCCCCACCAGCAGGGTCACTCCCAACATGACTGGCTTTGCACCAACGTCCCAAAAAGCGTTGAATGGTTATCAGTTACAGCTATTCAATGACATTGTCAGCATTTTCCTTTTTAAAAAAAAGGTTGTTTTCAGCATTCATCGCTCGGGTCCCTTCAAAAGAAAATCACAAAAAGCATACTTTTTATGTGCAAAGGTTTTTGACATTGCCCCATTAAGGGTAGGTTTTTAAGGCATTTCAAAGTTCTTTTCAGGGGTCAATGGACACGGGCATGGTAGCGCTCATGTATGAGCATTACCCCCCGGGGTTACAACTTAATTTTAGTAACCAACTAGTTGTAAGTTCACCATGCTCGAAAGGTATTCACAATTACAAATGACTAAGTAAAAACCTTATCATTCTTAAAGAGCCATTTAATACAACTCAAGAGGGCGCTGTCTAAAAACTCATGGTTTTAACAATTTTTCATACAAAATTGTGCATGTGATGTTTAAACTAGATGGATCTTCGACTGTGCGCAGTCGAAAATGATGCCCCCGCCATTGCGTGATTTATATCAAGCCCAAATTAACATGCACTAAAATTAATTCTTCAACTCAATTTTAATAGTAATCTGTGTATCAGATCTGATATATATCTCAACTATGAGCCATTTTTGCATATGATGACAC
Source organism: Echinarachnius parma (assembly GCA_037951105.1). Taxonomy (NCBI): domain Eukaryota; kingdom Metazoa; phylum Echinodermata; class Echinoidea; order Clypeasteroida; family Echinarachniidae; genus Echinarachnius; species Echinarachnius parma. The sequence continues at coordinate 54,668 of JBAMJV010000004.1, forward strand.
ACGCAGTACCCCGGGGTACTGCGTTGTGTAGCGCCATCTTGTGTTCACTCGAAGCACAACCGTATTACGCTGTGCATGCAGTGCAGCTGGCGCTTGTATGCACGCTATACCCCAGTACAGCCCTAAAAAATAAATAAATAATTAAACAAAATGGTGGATTTTTGTTTGGTACCCCAGGGTACCATTTATGTCATCATATATGAGCCATGACCTTGACCTTTGACCTAATGACCCAAAAATCTTATAAGTTTATTAGCTCCCCAAAATACAAATAGGTACAAAGTTTGATAGTTATTTGTCAACTAGCTGGTTCTTGAGAACTTGCAATTAAAAGCTATTTTGGCATAATGAGTCATGTGACCTTCGACATTTTGACCTCATGACCCCAAATCTGAAGACTACAATGGCTTCCAGGAATACATTTAGGTACCAAAGTTTGATTTAAATCTGACATTCAGTTTGTGTGATTTTGCAATTACAAGCTAATTTAGCATATATTGTGCCCTGTGACCTTTGACCTCATGACCCCAAAATCTAACCAGTCATTTGTCACCTCAAGATACATACATGTACCACGTATTGTGCAAATCAATTAATCACTTTTTAAAATAACGTGATCAACAGCTATTTTTGCCTATATGTGCCCTGTGACCTCATGACCCCAAAATCTAATCAGTTCATTGGTGCCCCAAGATACATACATGGACTAAGTTCGGTGAGAATCCGTCAATCTGGTCTTGAGATAATGCGATCACGAGCTATTTTTGCATATATTGAGCACTGTGACCTTTGACCTCCTGACCCCAAAACCTAATCGGTTCATTGGCACCCCACGATACATACATGTACATACACCAAGTTTGTTGAGAATCCGTCAATCGGTTCTTGAGATAACACGATCACGAGAACGGGACGTAAACGGGACATAAACATAACCATTTGTAATAAATGTGGGGCCCCACAAATATTTGATAATTTTTTAATGTTTCCTCTTTCAAAAATTTACAAAAGAAGTTTTTTAATAGTTGTTGATTATCTCTCTATCTAATCACTATTTTTACGAACCTTCACATGCACAATATTTTATTTTAAATGGTTTAAACCAATGTTTTTTTATAGACCGCCATCTTGATTTTGAACGCCTCTGTTTGAATATGAAAGGCTTTTTACTCAGTCGTTTGTGATTTTGAATTCCTTTCAAGCATGGTAGAGTTATAACTATTAGTTTGTAATGTAATGGTGCAGGTTTTGGTTACTAAAATTCAGTTTGACCAAAACTGTACTCTCTTTACCAGAACGCAACTATCCCTTTAAACGAAACATTCCATGCATATTTTGTATGAAAAATGGTTGACACCAATGCTTTTTTAGAGCGCACCCTCTTGTGTTTTAACCCTAATAAGGCCGGGGGGGGGGGGGGGGGCCATTATGGCCCCCCCCCTCCGCGATTTTTTTTATTGCTCCAAAACGCGCCGCTGCTCGGTGGCTTTTTTTTTTCGGGTCTTGCGCACATTTTAAAACAAAAATTTTGAAAATCGGACCTACCGTTACAAAGTCACGTGACCTTTTGTCTATGCATGTCAGCCCGAAAATCGCTCAATTTCGTGATTTGTGTACAAAACATATGGAAATATCAATTTTCGTAAAATGAGGTGTATCATTAGTTATTTGGTGTTGTTTACATGTTATATGTTGGTTTTGGGGTTCAAAATAGTTAAATTATAGTTAGAAATAAAATAAACAACAAAAAAAATAAAAAAACATAAGTTAAAAAAAAAAGAAGAAATACATAAGAAATTAACAAAACAATAGAAAACATAAGGAAGAACCGGGCTCTTCAAACATTTTTTGTCGTATTATCATTCCAAATGCTCTAATGAATATATGTAGTGAAAACCAGTGTTTAATTATGAAGAATATATGATTTATGGGTACAAATATGAATTTCATGACTTATTTGCATAAATTACCATAAATATGCAAATTAATGAATTTTTCAAATTTTTAAAAATTACCATTGTATTCTATACACTTCACTTATCATGTGTGCAAAATTTTACGGCGAGCGGCCGAGATCTTAGGGGGGGGGGGGGGCCATAATGGCCCCCCCCCCCCCGCCTGCTGAAGACCTCAAATAGCCCGGCCTTATTAGGGTTAATGGCTCTTTTTTAATGATAACAGGCTTTTTACTTAGTCGTTGTAATTTTCTATATCTTTCGGGCATGGTGGAGATACATGTATAACTAATAGTTTGTTATTGTGCAGGTTCTGGTAACTAAAGCTCAGCCTTACTAAAACTGTACTACCCCTTTAAAACCTGTATGTATGCTGCTGACATTGGGCCTAAATAAACCACAAGTTTGGCCCGTCTACACCAGCCACATCTACATGTATATGCTTGTTCCCATGCGAAACCACATGGGTAGCATTTGCCATAGGTTTTGCACGCAGTGCACGAGGGTGCATATAAAAATACAACTGTTGGCTGTATTGATCAAATCAATCGTTTTTTTAATTTTGCAAATATATAAATTAGAAGGCGGTTTCCTGGTGCAATTTTTATAATCCCATATTAGTAAAATATATACTTTCACATGGCTGGTAATAAGAGCGTACATTTAATTTTTGTTTCGTGTGAGGCATTTCCCATTACTTTCATTATCTTTCCAATTATATACCATTTTAAAGGTAACTAGATGGATCTTCGATTGCGCGCAATCGAAAATTATGCCTCCGCTATCACGCGATTTTAATATGCCCAAATTAACATGCACTGATTTAATTTTTCTTATATTTTGAGTCCTGTGACCTTGACCATTTGATCCCAATCTTTGATGGCTCCCTAAAAAACAGTCAGGTACCAAGTTTGATTGAAATCTGACATTTAGTTCTTGAGATTTTGGTATTACAAGCTTTTTTGCATGTATAATGAGTCCCGTGACCTTGACCTCAACCTCATGACCCCAACATTTTATGGCTACGTTGACTCTTTATGATACAGGTACCGAGTTTGATTGAAATCTGACATTCAGTTCTTGAAATTTTGCAATTACAAGCCATTTTCGCATACATATTGAGTCATGTGACCTTGACCTTTGACCTCATGACCCCCCAAATCTAATCAGATCAGTGGCACCCCGATATGAACACTCATACCTAGTATGTAATTGATCCGTCAACCGGTTCTTGAGATATCGCAAGAACGAGGCATTTTTGCACATACATTGATTCCTGTGACCTTGACCTTTGTCCTCATGAACCCCAAAATCTAATCAGATCATTGCCACCCCAATATCTACACTAACACCAAGTTTGAATTTGATCCGTCAACCAGTTCTTGAGATATCGCGAGAACGAGGCATTTTTGCATATATATTGAGTCCTGTGACCTTGACCTTTAACCTCATGAACCCCAAAATCTAATCAGATCATTGCCACCCCAATATCTACACTAATACCAAGTTTGAAATTGATCCGTCAACCAGTTCTTGAGATATCGCGAGAACGAGGCATTTTTGCATATATATAGAGTCCTGTGACCTTGACCTTTGACCTCGTGACCCCTAAAATCTAATCAGATCATTGCCACCCCAATATCTACACTAATACCAAGTTTGAATTTGATCCGTCAACCAGTTCTTGAGATATCGCGAGAACGAGGCATTTTTGCATATATATTGAGTCCTGTGACCTTGACCTTTGACCTCATGACCCCTAAAATCTAATCAGATCATTGTCACCCCAATATGTACACTCATACCAAGTTTGAAATTGATCCGTCAACTGGTTCTTGAGATATCGCGAGAACGAAAACGGGACGTACGGACGGACGGACGGACGGACGGACGGACAACCCGAAAACATAATGCCTCCGGCCACTTCGTTGGCGGAGGCATAATGAAATGTGAAAATCAGCACAATTATTTTTACAAACTTATTGGTCCTTTTGTGGTGCAAGGTCACAAATGTGACCTTACACCACAAAACGACCGTTATGTCGCGGATATAGTTTCTCTGTTACTAGCTGAAATAGTCAAATTTGTTTTAAAATATGAGATTCAGGTTTTTTGTATTTCCTGAATGAAGGTATCTTTATCTACCTTCTTTAAAATTTTGATCGTCCTAAATCAAGTTTAAATATGTTTTTTTATCAAATAAAAATTATCAGATTACAGCACTTCAATGGACTCCAATCTTTGAAGTGGCCCGTTTCTCCTTTGTTTAAAAACTGCTTCAGCATAGGTAATCATTTTCCCCGACTTATTGGTCGTTTTGTGGTGTAAGGTCACAAATGGTCTTTTTTCCTTGGGGCGGAGTGCAGCGTCCATGCCATTGAATTGAACTTAGGAGCTAGATGAGTTTTATTGCTCAAATAGTCCATTTCATTAACAGATAAGTTATGATGTATTCTTTCATATGGTAGGTAATTTAAGTGTTTATTTACATTTTTTGACTGTGGGGCTTTTCCCAATACTGTTATTTAGCTTTATTTATTTTAAATCAGGATAGAATTGTTATATGAATGGATATTGGGTACAGGCAAACATCATTCTACTTACAAAGTATGGTTGCAAAAACTTGCAGCCTGCTAGTGTGTGTGTAGTCATCTCATCATCAACTTTCAATTCAAAACCAGACCATCCATTCTTCTTCAACATTTCAGCTGCATCTCTGTCATGGCATTCAAATGCTACATCCACCATGAAATTCTTCTGCCTCTGCCACCTCTGCCAATCTCCCTCCCATTGTTTGACTTTCCACCAACAGGACTTGCTCATTCTAGTCAGGATATCGATTCCAACTTCCTTGTGCTGAGCTGCGCAGAAGTACAGCAGGTAGCGCAACTCCTCTATCTTTGGCAGAACCACCTCTTCCATCAGCCGCTCATACTCCCCATGGTCGGAATAGAAGATTGAAGCAAGGTGTATTCCCGCCATATACTCTTGGAAGAGTTTGTGGGTGAAGTATACCTTAGACTGCACGCGGGACTGAGCTTTATCATGCCACTGTGCTCTCGAGAGGAGCTTGTTATCTTTCGTCAGGACTCCTATCTTGCAGGCCATCATCATAGCATCCTCACAGTCCTTGAACTCCTTTTCCTTGAAGACCACATTCCCATCAAGGAGACCATCAAAAGCGATCTTAACAATTGGCTTCAACAGCTCATCGATGTGCTCAAGAAACCTCTTATAACCTGGATCACCTATATTCTCTGTTTTCTGGACATGGTGCTCCGTGAGAAATAGAAACATCTCCTTGAACAGCTGTGAAAACGTCTGCAAGTCTTGGATTTGTCTACACTTTTCTTCCCCCAGTTCACTCCACATCAAGCACAGCATGGACACGTAGATGGGAAAAGGAGCCATGTTCTGTGTGATGAAATCATTGTCCTGGATAAACTGGATCAGATTACTTGCTTTCACCTCGTCATTCTCAAAGTACTTCTTGATGTACACTTTAAGGTTTTCATGGGTGAATCCTTCAACACGGATGAAGGTATACAGCTTTTTCAGCTTTTCATTCCATCTTATCTGAGTTGCCTTCCAGGGACGGGATGTCACCAGGACAAGACATGTTTCCAGTTGGTCTGAAGAGAGAGTCTCTACAACATTTGTCTCAGGAGTAGCAGTGTGGCTAGCTTGAGAAGCCTCAGTTGTGTTTGTGTTGCTTCTTGCTTGTGAGATGTCTCTTATTGCCTGTGTGCTTTCTTGTACGATGTCCTTCTTGAATTCATCTAGCCCATCATAGATGATGAAGAATTTGTCTGGATGAAGTAGGATGTATTCATCCAGCTGGCTGGCTCGAACTGGATTGCCTCTCGACAGGTAACTTTTTACTACTTCTCCAACTGTCCTATCCTCTGATTCTCGCAATGGAACAACAATGACCATGTCAAATTGCTGGAAATTACCCTTGACCCAGTCCCATGCTAACTTAGCACAGAATGTGGTCTTGCCAACTCCTGCTTCTCCCTGCACCATCATTCTTTTGGGAAGTTCATCATTGACCTTGATGTTCAGAAGATCTTTGTAATCCAGTCCTTTCCAGTTGTTGCCGTCTTCTTGGAGCAACTTCAGGTTTGTGTAGATGTCTTCAAATTGACGATGGGTGAAAGGATCTAGGGGGTCGTCTCGTATCTTACACAGGTTTGTGCGATAGAAGAATCTCAGATCGGCACAGCACCTTTGTAGCTCCTCCTCTGAGAGGGGTGAAACAGATCCAGCAGATGATGTCTGGCCTACAAAGAAAAAGGAAATTTACTGCTGGTAAAATATTTTAACAACTGAAGCTCTCTCAGTCTGTAGTACCAAACCTGGTGGGAAAGTGTTGTTTTCCCATTGCATGTATTGGGGCAAAGGAATACAAATTTAATGTTAGAAATATTTTAAATGGGTCTAGTTAATCCATTGTCAGTGAAGAGAAACATAACACAATTTTCTGGTGACACTCATTCACTCACTAACTCCACATCATCACAATGCCACTGCATTGCTAAAAATGTCTTTCATTAATTTGACAACCTGTAGTCTATTGCCATATTCTAAACCTGTTTGTATATACTTATATATTTGGAAATTCTCATAGAGTTAATATAGGACCAACAAGGTTCCCTATAAGCAGTAGGTTTGTCCACACTCTGGTAAATAATCCTCACTACTTTATTAAAATTTACATCAAACACATCTTTATAAAAATAACAACAAAGAGGTAATAGGAAAAATCAAAACTCTTTTCACATTTCTATTAGCAAGAGGAAAGCAGCAAGGCATGAGAGAACCACTAGAGATGGAAGGGGGCTTGGTAGATTCATACTAAGCTTCTTGATACATTCATTCATTATCAACTGTTTGGTGCAATTTTTCAATTTAAAAAAAATCTCATTACTTTGTTATTTCATTTCAAACTAGAAAATCCAGGAACAAATTTCCCAAAAATGTAAAAAAAAAAATGCACGAAGCAAAAATCAAATAACGGGTTGCCATCACTTACCTCCTCTTTCATCCTTGGTCTCTGAAGCAGTGCTTTCCACTGAAGATGCCGATGGTGAATCTATAAACACCCGGAAGTAAGATGATACACTAAATTAGTATGCATGATTGTCATTATTCCATCAGTTTCAAAAGGGGCTGTATTCTGAAAATTATCTTTTCTCGAAAACTGTAGCACGTCTTCCCCCTGACCGCCTAGCACACCAAGCTCTATGGTGGACTCCCCAAGGGACAGGCCCAAAATGAACTGGAAACAAAACATCCAACAAGATCTGAAAGGCAGCCCTAAAAATTGGAATGACATCAAGATACTAACTGCTGACAGACCCAGCTGGAGAGTGATGACCGCCTATGCGTCGGACGACGTGGGAGCTACTAAGTCTAAGTAAGCATTATCTTTGGCTTATGACAAAATACGTATTTTGAAAACTCTCTTGATTATCTTTGAAAGTTTGTTAACCTCTATCAGCTGGCGCACCTTGCCACGCAATTTATAAGTGCGTTTGCGCAAGCAGAGGTGTCTTATTTGGTCAAAAATATGTACATGTATTCTGAAAACTCTCTTTTCTTTTATCTTATCATAAATTTACCATAAATTTTACTCATAATGCTGAGACAGCTATGGGACTGTCTTTTCTTTTTGTTATATCTTGTTTAAAAATATTTTTAGACATTTATTTGAGATTTTGAAGAGCTCCCCATGTTTGTTGTGTGCGTGAGTGTGTGTATATGAGAAAAGGTTAGAAAATGAGAGTGAGGGGGAGAAAATTCCATTGAAAATCTAACCATATGAAAATCCTTTCCTTACAAAAAACTCTTCGACCCCAAAATATAAATTTCTTGAACGTTGATTGAAAATCGCATTTGTGCGCGAAGCTAGTTAGATGCGTGCATTTAAAGAACATGCGACGCATACGCAATTGAACCAGCTTTAATTGGTTGAGGGGGTACATTTTGTAACAACGATTTTGATTGGTTAACTCAGCAATACTGGGCGTGGTCAGGGAAAGAAGAGTCAGATACCCTTAAAGCATAATTTCATTGATTTTGAATTTAAATTCAGCTCATATTTCATACATAATCCATAACAGGAATATTACAAATAAGTGTTTCAAAACTTTGTTATTGAGGAGTTATGATCAATGAAATAGCGGTAATTCGTAAGCTAGTATTATGTTATCAAAAGTCCGCCGAAATCAGCTGAAATACTGTGACGTCACATAGTGTGCAAGTCACATAGTGTGCAAGTCATCATCAGCAGACGATGTCCGATATATAACAAACACTAATTTTAGAGTGCCTTTTTAACATGACTCTGTTCAATCATACTTGTTTATTAAGGAGAATATTTGTCATTATTTCTGCCTCACTCTTAAAAGCACTTTGCTGTCTTTCCCGTAAAGCATGCTAAATAAAGTTATTTTAATCTATCACGTCGCCCATTAAGTCTCACACGCAGAACTGCAAATTCAGCGACACCCGCATCAATATACATCTGTTGAACAATGGGTCAATAGAATCATGCCCAGACTCCGGCGGGTCTTTCAAGCAGATAGTGTGTGACTTACTTCATTGAATTTGTCTTTATTTCTGTAAATGTCTCCAAGTGAATGATTATTTTACAAACTTAGTCGAGGTGAACCTTATTTACAAAATGCAATGAAATAAATGCCCTTTTGTGGCAAGAATACATGTTTAGCAGCAATATAAGTGAACTAGGAGTTTTGTAGATTCGCAATGAGACGTCGTCTGCTAATGATAACTTGCACACTTTGTGACGTCATCAAAACATTGGCATTTTTAGCGCAAAGAGCGTTTGGTTTCGATTCTTGTGATGGGGTCTATTTGTTGTTGTTGCACTAGGATATCGTGTTGGTATGGGACATAAAAAAGTAATTATCTCATTATGTTAGCTCCTATCTCTCTAGTGATGCATTATTCTCATATTTTGTGATTTTCAATGAAATTCTACTTTTCAGAATGCCGATTTATGACAATTTTAGCGGTGTATTATCTTATGGACTTATGACAAAATATAATACAAAAGATAAGACAATTTTCAGAATACACCACCAGGGCTCGACACTAACACTTAACTGGGGTCAGTAATTATGTTCTTTGACCCCCAAAAATCAATTATGCAAGTGATATTACAGTGGCTCAATTGAGAGTCATATATATTAGAAGCTTGATTGGGCAGATGTATATATTCAAACTGGCAAAGAAAGAATTTGACTATACATCTTGAATACTTTTAAATGGTTGTACTAGCAAATCAAATTACGTAATACATGAGTTGATTCACAGTCAGAATGCAACTCAGCCCGATTCCACTGTATTTATTCATATCGTATTCATAGATTTGCGTACCGCACGCACCAATGAGCAATGCAGAGGGGTATTATTTTGAGCTTTATGGAACCTTAACATAGTCGTTAATGAATGAATGTGGTATCAAATTTTAGAGGAAGAATCATATTTTATGTCTATCATAATTAATCAAGTATTAAATCAAATTTTACCAGTGCAATTTGTTGTCAAATATCACCAAAAAATAATAAGTTCAGAGGTGAAAAATAACAGTTTATGCTTCTTGCGTCTCATTGATTTTATAATCATTGTAAAGCATGTTTTATACTATTTCAGGATATGTAGGTTTTATTATGTTGCGTTGGATAATCGGGTCAGGAGCCAAGAAAATACCACTCAGGTACAAATTAAGAACAACTAAAATGCGAACGAGCATTCCCATTGGATGGTACGAAGGGGTGTGTTTGAAGCGGGCCAGTGATTGGCCTCATTCAAATAACGCAATACCAGGCTCCCCTCGGAACAACGCGCTGTGCGGGGAAAGAGAAATTCTCTCTCCCCCTCTCTCTTCTTCGCGGGACGTGGAGAATCTGCGTGATGCTGATTCAACCAATCAACGGGCCGGATTGCCGCTGAAAGCCAACAATATGCTATTTTATTTTGTTCTTTGCTGGTCTTTGTTGGCTCCTGACCCGATTAAGAAATAAACGGCTTCAAAATTGACATATTTATATTAGTGTATTAAATTACCTTTCATATGGTATAAATATGAAGGAGACGCAAGTACACTTTGTAAGTTTTCAAGCCGAATGAAAAAGAACTTTCAAAAACGAATTTTGTCAAGTTATTACACTTGATTTTCATCTTTTTGTCGTTGTTGAATTAAAAATATAATTATATGGAAGCAAAGAATGAAATATGTTCTACAATGTCATATATCACATTGTACAATAGGTTATTGCAAACTGAAGTTATCGCATTTTTAAAATGATGTATCTCCAGCCGGGTACTATTCGGGAGAGAAAGTTCGATCGGTGGAATCTGAATAGAACGAGCGTTTTAGCCTCATTAAAACATGCTTTGCTCTATGACTGTTCATGCAATGCTATTTTCCATATGTTCCTTCTCTTGGGTGTATTACATTCCAGAGTTTGGGCAATTGCCCATTAAGGCAACCAAATGTCAAAACCATAATGTGGACAAGTGTTGCTTAGATATATGAAGTATTAATTTTAGTATGACTTAGTTTTGTGTGAATATGTTTAATATGTACAGTGTATAAGACTATTAATTTGGTATAAATAGCCTAATATCCCATCTGGAAATTAATTCAATGTGTGCTAGTTGAATTTGTGTTATTACATGTTGGTGTGCAGTACATTGGTAGGACATACCTTTGACAACCAGCTCACATCTAAGCACTTTCTCTGCCAGATCACCCAGCTCTGCTTCCTTCAGCTTCTCAGCCAGAATCTCCCTCTTATTGCCTCCTTCCTCTCTGGTGTTCCACATCATCAACACTTCAGTAAGGGCCCCCTTCATATCGTTCAGATGTTTGACTCTCATCTGATTCAACTCGGCATAAGGAATTCCAAGGTAGATTCCAATAGCATCATAATAGCTTGGATCAATGCTCCTTGCCACACGAAGAAGTTCTGTCTCTTGTAGATTGCTGTATCGGAATAGGGATATGAAGGAACATTTATTTTATATATCATCCAGCAAAATGAGGTTTATTGGTCGTTCCAGGGACACTTTACAATTTCAAGAAATTTCTAGTTGACACTTGCTACCCAGTAAGATTGTTTCTCATCCCCTCCCACTCGGTGGAATGTGGCCCTACTAGATTGTCAAGCATAATAATGTTTAAACTGGCTGCTAGTGGCGTAGGAAGGAATTTGGCAATGGTGGGGACTCCAATCTGCGAAGGTGCTAGCGTGAGACACTTTGGGCCTGCCTTATGGCCTCTGGCAGGGGTCTAGTGGGCAGTGCCCCCGGAAACTGTTTGATTTTTGCGATTCAAAGCCTGAAAGCAGTACAAGTTCAAAACGAGGTCAGTACGTTGACAAATAAAACAGCACAAACTTACAGGTCTCTCTCTACCTTTAAGGGAAGCTAAATGTTCCCATTTTTTTTTTACTGGCATTGATCCTGTCACTTCTAGTACATTTCCTCTCATGGGCGTAGCAGCATATTTTTCCAGGGGGGCTGCATGGCGTCTTTTGACCGAATATGTGAGGGAGCAGAGCGACCAAGCCCGAGGGCCCAAATCGCGCGAGGGGGGATGGCAGAGTAATAAATACACAGGGGCTGAGGGCGATTTTTCCCCCTATGTAGTAGGGTGTGGTGGGGGATGGGGGATAGGGAGCTTTTGCAATTTTCATTCAAAATAATGTAATCTGGTTCATACTTTAGAAGGAAATTTGATATACTTAAAATTTAGAAAGCAAGACTTAAATCATCTCCATCATGATAAGACCGATATACAAACACAAACGAATCTATGCACACACACAAATACATACAAAATCACGGATGTGGGATGCTGATTGTCCGAACGAGAGATGGAAAGTGCCCGAATGTGAAATGACAAGTGCCCAAATGTGGGATGCTCATTGCCCTAATGTGAGAATTAAGATGTTGATTGCCCGAATGAGAGATGGCGAGTGCCCGAATGTGATATGTAGATTGGCCGAATGAGATGGCGAGTGCACGAATGTGAGATGTTGATTGCCCGAATGTGGGATGCTGATTGCTCGAATGTGAGAATCAAGATGTTGATTCTTCTCAACTTTCATTCATAATAAAACAAATAATACCTTGTTGTTAACCACTGTTCTCTTCTATAGATCTGCTGGTAGCTACGGTTCTGCTAAATTATATACTTATAAGAAGTTATAAAGAAAAAAACATTTAAAAAGCCCCTCCCCCAAACAAAAAGAAAAGACAAAAAGCTTGCCTTAAAGGGCAATGAAACCCAAGCAAAATCTCTGAAAGTTAGAGCATAATCGGGTAATAAACAAGATGTCCATTTATTCCTATGGGGAACTCAAATTGGCAACGCACTCTGATAAGTGTATGGGGAGTTGTCCACAACTTTGCCAGAGTATGTTGCCAATTTGAGTCACTCAAAGAAATACATGGCTCTTTTCAAAGAGCCATAGTTTTCTTATTTCTTGACCGATTGTGCTCAAATTTTCAAAAACTATTAATTATATTTAGTGTCTTATAGTGCATACAACAATTTGTCTGGATTTCATTGTCCTTTAAAGGGCAATGAAACCCAAGCAAAATGTTGCTTTCATAGTCTTGAAGAGATTAAGAAGAATAATCTCTGAAAGTTAGAGCACAATCGGGTAAGAAACAAGAAAACTACGGCTCTTTGAAGATGTCCATTTATTCCTATGGGGAACTCAAATTGGCAACGCACTCTGATAAGTGTGTGGACAACTCCCCATATGTTCTGTACACAAATGTTCCCATTTTTACAGTTTTCTTCATAGTCACATATTTCCATTCCCCCAACTCATGATATGTTATGTATAAAAGCATTCTACAAAACATATGTTGAACTCGGAACGAAGGTAAACATAAAATTTGAGAAAATTGAACAAAACTGAAATTTTGTGTACAAAATGTATGGGGAGTTGTCCACAACTTTGCCAGAGTGCGTTGCCAATTTGAGTCACTCGAAGAAATACATGGCTCTTTTCAAAGAGCCATAGTTTTCTTATTTCTTGACCGATTGTGCTCAAATTTTCAGAGACTATTCATTATATTTAGTGTCTTATAGTGCATACAACAATTTGTCTGGATTTCATTGTCCTTTAAACAAATCCTTCCTATGCTGGTGGTTCATACACAGTCTGGGAGTTTGCACACATGGTCTTACTAGGTTTTATGACCATTTACAAGCCATATAAACAATTTCCTTGTATCATAGAAAAGGCATGTTTTGGCAGTGGATGATGAAACATCAACCATGCATTGGCTATGCATTGTCTACTATGGTAATGTCTGTATGGGTGAGAGTAAATTTGTACCTTTTCTGAGGTTCTGTTCTTGGGCCAGGGTTGGTCTCAATGTCTCCCGCCCTCATGAGGTTTATTGTGGACAGGTAGAGCTTCCACAGATGTTCACTATGATGGTTCACACGGGATGAACAGGGTGACTTTGCAGCAGCCATCTATATGTAAGAACAAAATAAGAGACTGTTTTATTACACTTTTATTCTTTTGCACATGGATTCGTTCCCAGTCATGGCATGCATCACACAAGCAGCCAGAGCAATGCCAGCCTACACGGGAACTACGTGGCCCGGTACAGAAAAAGTTGGTCAAATTTTCAACTGGCCCTAAAAATGATACAACTCCCATAGCAAAGAAATGTGCCTGCCGCATACTCCTGCGGCAGACTTGCCGCAGACGGTCATCATTTTGACATGCAAATTAGTTTTGCCGCAGACTTGCCGCATACTCTTTCAGTATGATGAAGAGTCTGCGGCAGATCTGCCGCAGACTCTTCATCATTCATATCCCCGCAGACCTGTGGCAACCTTGCTGCATACTTTGCCGCAACCTTCCGCATACTCTTTCATATCCAACGCAAGTCTGTGGCAAGTATGCAGGAAGGCTGCTGGAGAGCCATTTCATCATTACATTCTAGCATCTTAAAGTTTCAGGTCACATGAGGACCTCGTCTGACCTGATTCTTATCAACAACACACACACACACATACCACAGAATGTAGGGAAGAGAACTAATACACTTAAAATTTGAGAAAAAACATTTAATACTTTTCACTCTACAATGGATATAGACATATTAACAAAAATAATATACATGTATACAAACATGTCCTTTATATGTGTTCTTTATAAATGTATAGGAAAGTAAAAAGTATGCCGCAGATCTGCCGCAGACTTTTAGTCTGCTGCAAAGAGTATGCCGAAGTATGCGGCAGAAAGAAACTTTGCTGCAGACTTGCCGCATACCAGTATGCCGCAGAAAAGTGGGAAATTATACAGTCTGCAGCAATAATTTCCCACTTTTCTGTGGCAGATCTGCCGCAGACTGTTCCTGCGGCATACTGGCATGCGGCAAGTCTGCAGCAAAGTTTCTTTCTGCCGCATACTTCGGCATACTCTTTGCCGCAGACTAAAAGTCTGCGGCAGATCTGCGGCATACTTTTTACTTTCCTATGGGCTGTTATTTGAACTTGCCACAATCGTCCAAGTTATTCTTCAAATGTCGAAAATATAGAGAAATCTGCAATTTTGGGCAATAAAAAAAATATAGATTAGTCAGTCGTGATCTGTCTCAGAAGTGTTGCTGCTATCTGGATGACTGCCGTGTATTCCTCGCAAATTTCCCGCACCGCGTTAGTTTCGTATCCGAATTCTGATACGGCATGCTTGCAGATCGCGAGTCCGCTTGTTTTGGGCAATAATAAGCGGTCTCCACACGTTGCTGGCGTGCTCTCTTTGTTTACGATGGAAAACAAATGGAACTTATATGACGGTTTTTGTAAGTATAATTTATCATTTTCGAAGTGGATCACTCTGCACTGGACACAGATCTATGAGAACAAGAGGAAAATCAGAGAGAGAGAGAGCATTAAATACTGTACACAGGTCTATAAAGGGAATACAGGCAGCAATGGAGATTGTGGTAGTAGATCTCTCCCAGATACTGAAAAGCCACTAAGCTCTGCTCAGACAGGCTGCGTGCACAGTTGACGTAGCGTAGCCAGTTGCTCTTATTCTCGTTCTTGCCGTCAATGCAGTGTATTACTCTGCCCTGGACACAGATCTAACAGAACAAGAACAAAATTCGAGAGAGCATAGTATCAGATATTGTACACAGGTCTATGGGATTTACAGGAAGCAATGAAAACCTCTCTCAAAGGCCACAAGTGAAAGGCCACTAGGTTCTGTTCCGTCAGGCTGCGTGCACAGTTGACGTAGCGCAGCCAGTTGCTCTTATTCTCGTTCTTGCCGTCCACGCAATGGATCACTCGGCCCTGGACACAGATCTAGAGAACAAGATACAAATCAGAGAGAGCATAGTATCAGATATTGTACACAGGTCTATGGGATTTACAGGAAGCAATGAAAACCTCTCTGAAAGGCCACCAGTGAAAGGCCACTACGTTCTGTTCCGTCAGGCTGCATGCACAGTTGACATAGCGCAGCCAGTTGCTCTTGTTCTCGTTCTTGCCGTCAACGTAGTGTATCGCTCGGCCCTGGACACAGATCTAGAGAACAAGATACAAATCAGAGAGAGCATAGTATCAGATATTGTACACAGGTCTATGGGAATACAGGAAGCAAATTTGGACAACTCTCTCAAAGGCCACAAGTGAAAGGCCACTAGTCTCTGTTCTGTGAGGCTGCGTGCACAGTTGACGTAGCGCAGCCAGTTGCTCTTATTCTCATTTTTGCCGTCCACGCAGTGAATTACTCTGCCTTGGACACAGATCTAATAGAAGAACAAAATCAGAGAGAGCATATCAGATACTGTACACAGGTCTATGGGAATACAGGCAGCAATGGAGATTGTGTTAATTAGTAGATCTCTCCCAGATACTGAAAGGCCACTAGGCTCTGTTCTTGTCAGGATGCGTGCACAGTTGACGTAGCGCAGCCAGTTGCTCTTATTCTCGTTCTTGCCGTCGACGCAGTGGATCACTCAGCCCTGAACACAGATCTAGAGAACAAGAGGAAAATCAGAGAGAGCATATCAGATACTGTACACAGGACTATGGGAATACAGGCAGCAATGGAGATTGTGTTAATTAGTAGATCTCTCCCAGATACTGAAAGGCCACTAGGCTCTGTTCTTATCAGGATGCGTGCGCAGTTGACGTAGCGCAGCCAGTTGCTCTTATTCTCGTTCTTGCCGTCGACGCAGTGCATCACTCTGCCCTGGACACAGATCTAGGGAACGGGAGGAGATCAAAGAAAGAGCACATCAGATACAGTAACTGTACACAAGTCTATGGGACTTTGAACACGCGATGAAGAATTTAGATCTCTCCAAGGCGACTAGGGGAAAGGCAACTACCTTCTGTTCAGCGAGGCTGCGTGCAGTTGAAGGTAGCGCAGCCAGTTGCTGGTCATAAAAGTGCAAATCTCCTTTCCCTGAACACAGAGCTAGCTGGCAACGTGTAATATGGTAGAGAAATTACAAATTATGTCAAGTGCCAATGATATTGGAAGTCGGAAATTTGAATTCATTTAAGCAACATGCCCATATTTAGAAAGACATTTTCAAATGTTAAATTATCATGGGAGTGCATTACAAGAGGAAGCACACTAACACAATCAATATTCTCCAAACCGGTAACGATATCCTTGGCTATCTACCTCCCATGCATATCCACTCCAGAACCCTGCATCGTTGCTCACAATCTCGCCTGCGTAGGGCTCAAACCTCACTCCCTTATGTACATGCTTCTCAACCTACACCCCACATTCAACATTATCAAAACAAACTGGTCAAAATTGTAAATCTAATGAGAAGTTTTTAGAAGATTCTTGCAGAAACATACCTCCCATGCATAGTCGCTCCAGTACCCCGCATCGTTGCTCACAATCTCGTCCGAGTACGGCTTAAACCTCCCTTTGGCTAGGCTTCTCAACATACACCCCACATTTCACATGGATACATTATGAAACAGTTTTAGAGATTCTTATTACTTTCAAACTTACCTCCCATGCATAGCCGCTCCAGTACCCCGCGTCGTTGCTCACAATCTCGCTCGAGTACGTCCCAAACCTCCCTTTGGCTAGGCTTCTCAGTCTACACCCCACATTCCACATACCAACAGTAAGAATATCACCATAACACATACATCAAGCATTCAAAAAGTAAGAAGAATAAGAAGTTATATATTCTTCAAGCAAACCTACCTCCAATACCCTGCATCGTTGCTCACAATCACGCCTGAGTACGGCTCAAACCTTACTCCCTTTGGCTAGGCTTCTCAACATACACCCCACATTTCACATGGATACATTATGAAAAAGTTTTAAAGATTCTAATTACTGTCAACTTACCTCCCATGCATAGCCGCTCCAGTACCCCGCGTCGTTGCTCACAATCTCGCCTGCGTAGGGCCCAAACCTCACTCCCTTGGGGATGTGCTTCTCCGCCCAGACTCCATCCCCTACTCCAGGAATGCCGGAGGGGCCGATGGACAGGAAGTCCGGGAGGGTCAGACGGGCGCGGTCTGGGCACTCGGGGGGGACGGGTTTGTCCTCTATGACTGTGAAGGGGTGCATCGGGCACTCCCCCTCGTATCGCTCCTTGCACTCCTCACAATCTGAGAGAGAGAGCACAAAGAACAAGGAAAACTTTAGTTAACTACCAACTACCAAAAGCCTAAGTTATGTTTTCAAAGAACTTAAGATTAACTGCAAACTAGACGCAGTGCACTCAGGGAGTGCATACCTCCGCCAACACTCAAATTTTATAAAATTCTTGCCCTTTGACCTTGAAAATTTAATGGGTTCTATTCTAGATGAACACGAAGCTTCTACGAAAAATTGGTTGAGACTGGTGATGAACAAACAAACAAACGGGACGGAAAACATAACCTCCTCCAACTTCGTTGGCTTCGTTGGCGGAGGTAATAAAGGGGAGAAGGTATTATCTCAGAATGTGATGGGTGCATTTGAGCCTTACAATCTGAGAGAGAAACACCAAAGAACAAGGACAAATTTAGTCAACTACCAACTACCAAAGGCCTAACTAATGTTTTCAAAGAACTTTAGATAACTGCAATTAAAAGGGAGAAGGTATTATCTTAGAATGTGAAGGGTACATGGAGAGCTCCCCCTCGGTAAGGCTCTTTGCAATCGTCACAGTCTGACGAACAAGGACATTAGTAAATACCTCAAGAAAATAGAAATGTTTGTAGATTAGTGCTAGATTAATCCCGTTATGAACCTCTAATATTTACACAGATTAAAATCAAAAGACTCGGTTCTCTTCTACATGTATGTCGAGTTGTCAACTCCCAAGAGATCAAACATTTTAGTGAAGAAAATAAAACTCAACACGATTAATCGTACACGATCAATCAATTGATCAACGATTGATTAATTGTGAACATTTTTTGTGAAAAAAAAAAATACTCGGGCTCGAGTCTTCATACCAAAATCAACAGGTTAACCTATTCCCTTCGAGATTCTGAAAAGTCCATAGACTTTGGACACAACCCATCCGGTTCCTGAGGTCGAGGGATTAATAGAACTTCCGACTTACAGATAATATACCCGACATGTGGCTTATCTGAGTCTTCCTACCAAAATCAACAGGTTAACCTGTCCCCTTTGAGATTCTGAAAAGTCCATAGACTTTGGACACAACCCATCCGGTTCCTGAAGTCAAAGGGTTACTAGAACTATCAACTTACACATATATCTGTCATCAGGCATGCTGGACTGTACGTACATCCGCCGCCTTGCAGCATTCTCATCAGCAGCAGGATACAACGATTCTGGAGGAGCATGCACGAAAAGGAATAAAGGGAATTGACTTTAATGAAGACTGATTTATCGTCGATTTTTCACTGATTTTCAGAGATTTTTCATTGAAATTATAACAATCTTGGGGGTATAGCTCGTGTTGACTCAATAGTATGCAGAGATGCCAACATTCACAAACCCAAACAAGTTTTCTGAGAGGTAAAAAAAAGTATTTTCAGAGCAGCCAACCTCGAGGTAAAAAAAATAAATCATATTTTGTTCGCGAGCCAATTAATATAAAAGTTGGTTCAGTCGATCACACGTTTAATGAGTTTGTTTTGTTTATTTGTGATATGTTTCAAATACCTAAATTTAGCAATAGTTACTCAGGGTTCAACGTAGTTCTTTTTGCCATTTTCTGACTGTTACTATAGAATGGGGGGGGGGGGGGGGGAAACGAAAAAAAAACGTACTAAATACGGCAAAAACATACTACTTGGCATCTCTTAGTATGTCAACATCAACACAAGATCTAAGCCAGCAATTAGAAGATTCTGAAGAACCAATAAGGCACTGACTGTACTCTACATTTTGAAAATTATGCTCATACAGGTCTACTAGTATTAGTAATATACTAGATCATTTTCATGGCCTCTTTTACAATTAACTGCAGTCTTTTACATTCAAAGACTGCAATTAAATGTAAAAGAGGCCATGAAAACGATAGATTTGTCGATCTAGTAATATACATTAGATTTAAATTGTATTTTTTGTTACTGAATGTATTATAACGGACATTATGCATACCTTGCACATGGTTTGATCGCATCTGGCTGTACAAGGACATCTCCTGACTCTCCGTGACATCTGAACTTTGACCTCCAGGGTCAGCAGAGGTCATGTGATCCTTGGGGGAGAGCTGAGCTATCTGTTGGTGCACGTAGCGGAGGTGGATGGCTAACTGGCCCGGCCCGGCAAACTCATACTTGCATAGGTGACACACGGAAGAAGATTCTGAGGGAGAGATTATAAGCGATGGGAAAGAAATTGTAAGTAATTTAGTTATGTGTTAAATAATATATAACAATATGTATAGTTTTATACTTTTCTTAATACAAAATTGATTGCAAAGCATTTAAAAAGGTTTTATGGACAAACTAACCATCACAGGAGCTTTCTAGCTTAGACAGTAAGAGCACTGGTCTAGCAATCCAAAGGTTTTGTGTTGAATATCTGGGAAGCCCCATTTTCTTTGCTCATTTTTGTTTAAATATATATTTTTGGTCAGTTTCCCTGTTTGAAGTAATTAATCAAATATGTAACAGTCTAAAGTCCATTCCTGGGAAAATATCTATTTATAGTTGTAACACAATCTTTACATTTGGAGCTGGAAAAGGGACGACGGCTCAGCCATTCAAATGCGCATTTTTTAAAACTGTTGTGTGTTATAGGCACTGTATGGACAATGCATAATTGGTGTTACATTTTTGTCTGCCAACACATACATTGGCTACGTAAATTTGTGCGACAGGGAAATTGTGCATAGCATGTAAATGATCATACTGCCTAGTATAGACATTTGCATTGTTGATGTGGGCTAAACCACTCTGGGTCCCGTGAATAAAAATCCTAAGAATTGTTTCTCACCATTATTTTCAGTGGGATTCGTTTGTTCGTTTAGTACGGGCGGCTGGTCCATGTCCTCTGATGGTCTACGTGGAGACCTCTGCTTGCGCACATTATCATACTGTTGTGTGTTATAGGCAACGCATAGACAATGCATGGTTGGTGTTCTGCTTTCGTCTGCCAACAATTGCATAGTCTTATGTACATTGTGCGACTAGGACATTTAGCAAATAGTGTGTAAATGGTCATTCTACCTAGTTTGAGTATTTGAATTGTAAATGAAATGAGCACCATGAATTAAACTTCTGAGATGTTTTCTCACCATTATTTTCAGTGGGGTTCGTTTGTTCGTTTAGTACGGGTGGCTGGTCCATGTCCTCTGATAGTCTACGTGGAGACCTCTGCTTGCCCACATTATCATACTGTTGTGTGTTATAGGCAATGCATAGACAATGCATAGTTGGTGTTACGTTTTTGTCTGCCACCACATGTATAGTCAATGTAGATTGTGCGACTAGGAAATGTATCAAATAGTGTGTAAATGGTCATTCTACCTAGTTTGAGTATTTAATTTGTAAATGTGATCAGTACCATGAATTAAGCTGCTGTGATGTTTTCTCACCATTATTTTCAGTGGGGTTGGTTTGTTCGTTTAGTACGGGCGGCTGGTCCATGTCCTCTGATAGTCTATGTGGAGACCTCTGCTTGCGACGGCCGGACAGTTCCATTGCGCCAAGTCATGGATCATCATCTGCAAAGCGAAAATAAATGCAGTTATTAACCCAGGGCTCGACACTAGCCCGCTTGCTCGAGGCAAGTAAAAAATTGATGTACGAGCAAGTGAAATTTCCTAAATGGTCTAGTTTGGTTGCCCAATCAAGCAAGTTCTGATATTTAATGTTCCCTACGAGTTTATGAAATCTCCATAGACTTTGTACACATCCCCCTCGGTTCCCGTGATCAAGGGGTTAAGTTGAGTAGCATGTAATTCATTACGTGAGAATCTCATCTAGAAATAAGCGGGCAGGTAAATTTTTTCTAGGTTGGGCAAGTAAAATTTGAACAATAATAATTTCACTTGCCCAAATGGGCCAGTAGAGAAGAAAGTTAGTGCACAGAGGCTAGATTAACCCATTGCCTACAGGTACCAATTTTGGGCCTAACTGTCAACAGGGAATGGAAATTCAAATTACTAATTATAAGTCCGTGAACAAAAATATGCAGCCCGCGCTGGGTGAATTAGCCCCCAAAATGACATAAAGTGCCCCTCGCCTGAAAATAATAAAAGAGCACCCATATGCAAGCTTGAAAAGTAGCCCTAGAAAAATAACATTGAATTTTCTCCTGCTACAAGTATAAGTGGGGAACCGCTTAAAATAATTAAAGTGGTTTATTTGATACATTAACTTTGTCAAATTCATAAAAAATCACTAATTGAAGCCTTCAGTGTTTCAGAAATCATTTTCTCTAGTTATTGGTACCACATCTACTAAAGTAAATGGTCCAATGAGTTTGACCATTTAGAAGGCAATTACGCTAATACGCTGGAGATTAGCATACCGCCCATTTGTACACTGTACCGTCCAACAGTTTGAACGTTGTGTTTTAGGACACATCGGTAAGGAAACGGACGGGAAATAATCATTTTTTGTCAACATTTTGTGGTCTTCAAAACAACAGTCAACAATAAGAACAACAATAAAACCATGGGACAGGTTTCCGTTTTTCAAATTACCCTATCGTTAAAAAGATATTTACGTTTGAAGTGTTCAGATGTTAAATTATCCACTGGACCGTAAAACTGTGTACAAAGTGAATGCAATGAGTTAGTGAATATCACTTTGCATTTTTACTTATTACTCGGCCATATAACGTCCATTTAACTTGAAATGTTCACACAACACCCAGTGGACATATACGATAACAGCATATATTGTATCAACCACTCATCACTTTTTGCAAGTCAACAAAGTTACTAGATCCCTTTAACTCCTTGCGGCCTACTGGAAGAGGGTGGGCTATGTACAAAGTCAATGCGGATTTCAAAATCTTGTAGGGAACGGGTTAATATGTTTTTCCCAAAAGTGATATTTCAGATTTCAATCATATACCAATATTATTTTAAGATATCTGAGAATTTTATAGAAAAAGACTAGAGTAATGTTGACCTTAGAGTGAAACAAAATGAGTAAATCACTGTCCAATTTTATCCCGATCGTTCGTGTGAAGTATCTACATTTGGATACTCTCGAGTCTTCACTATGGTTGAAAGCGTCCAGACGCTTTAAAATTCAAATTCTTCTGTTACTAATTAGCCAAACAACAAGTGAGAAGAATGAATTGTGAAAGCTCCAAGTGATTTTGGTAAATTGTTTACAATGGATCACTAATAACATCTAATGTGAAATTTTTAGAAAATTGGGTTAAAAATGTGTTTGCCGATATTGATATTATATTATGATACATTAAAGGGATAGTTGAGTATTGGTCAAACTTAACTTTAGTAACCAAAACCTGCACGATTACGATACAAACTAATAGTTATAACTTCACCATGCTCGAAAAGTATACACAATTACAAACGACAAAGTAAAACCCCTGTTATCATTCAAAAAGAGCCGTTACAACTCGAAGTGTCAAATTAACTCGGCGCGAAGCACTAGCGTTGTAGGTCCTAATACGGGACTGTATAGTGCAGTGTGCGGTAATACGGGACTGTAGTGCAGTCACTGTGTGCGGTAATACTATACAGTAGTACGTGTATATTATGTATCGCAACCATAGAAGTATGACTCCAACACTGCCGTTGACGCAACTCGCAAGCCCCATTCGCATTCGTTCGCCTTTCGTTCACAGTCGCGCTAACACACGGAGAGACTGGTCCATGAGGCGCATATATCACTGATTTTTTGCGGAATGGAAGGAAAAATCATAATCTTAATCCACCCGGTAGTTGGATCACATATTGGAGAGTAAATTGCTGGTAAGTACCGTATTATATGTATAGTTTTAAGCACAATTAGCGTGCACACAAATATTTGGTTTCAGTCTTTTATTAGGAGAACATAGAACGCTAGTGCCTCGCACTAGCGGTTCTAAAAAGTGATACCCGGGCGTCAACCACTTTTATATGATATTTTGAAAGCAAATTTCACAACAATTAGAGCATTTGAATGGAAATTATTATTATTTCCCATGTTTTTTTCGATGATCTTTCATATGGAATTGAAATCAACCAAATCCGTTACAATCGATGTTGGGGGGGGCACTTTGGAAATTACCAAAACTCAACTTGGCCTTTAAAGATGAATTCCAGTTTTGGGAAAGAAGCCGAATACATCTATATTGATCATTATTGTTGAATAAGTATTGAAATAGGGCTTGTGTGTTAAAATCGGAACCTAAGCATCGTTAAATACAGAAATATCGGAAGAAATCCAATATCCGCTTGTGAAATTTATAAATCCACTGCCAGTTCGGACCTGTCCACGCCGCTAGCGCTGGGGGAGATATCGACAAGCTGGGGACAAGCCCGTAAAAACAAACACCTCGTGTACTCGCACGTGGTCATTGTACGTAGCGTATGGGTGATTCCGGAGTTGGCGATCTCTATCTGCAGCAGATCAAGTTATAATTTTGCAAATATATCAATTAGTAGGCGGTTTCTTGGCCAAATTTGGATAATCCTATATTAGTACAATTATATTCTTTCACATTATTAGTAATAAGAGCTTCCATTTCATTTTTTTGCGAGGGGGGCGTTTCCAAAACTGGCCTTTACCTTTAAATACACTTTTGTAATCATAATTTAATTTCTTACCATATTTCACAATCACAATTCACATGTCTCAAAAATAAAAGAAAGTTATTCACAATTTTAAAAAGAAAAGTTGCTCACCGTTACTTAACGTTAACAATCACATCAGTCATCCAACATGAAAATTGGTGCAAAAACAGGTTTAATTTATAATAAATGTGTTTCTGTTCGCCGAGTGTAAAAACATAATTGAATTTCCCACACAAGGCCACATACATTCCACAAACAGCTAGAAACTAGATCATATATAATAAACAATGACACAAAATAATTTGAAATCACTAGTAAGATCCAAGTCGAATGAATGAGGCAAAATCACAAGTTAAAACGTACATCACAAACAAGTGTTATGTTGTGGTACAGGTGCCTAGCTCACTCCACTGATAATAATAAGCAGTTTACTATGTCGGCAGCCGCAACATACCCGCATGCACAGCTCCGCCTCCCCCCATCCAGTCAGCTCATGTGATGCATGCCAGTGCAGCGCAACGCTAAGCTCCCTATGCATGCATACATGTGTGCGGCGAGAAGCCGAAACCAAGTTAGAGAAAGTGAATGCACCCTCTGAAATCTCACGGTATAATTCCTGTTTATGCTAACATATTCCTCCGTTTTCACAATCACTACATGCATGGGTCTCACACTCAAACAGAAATTACCTTTAATTTCTACCAGCTAAGCAGAATTTTGATCATATCGGCGGTGAAACGTGCCTTTGTCCTCCCTTCCGCTCCATCTTTTCGCTAAATCTGCAGCGGTAGCGGCTCCATAAAGTTTACATTACAAATCGCGTAATTTGACCCCATTCAATATGGTTTTCCGGGTCGTACCTTTTCGCCGACCTCCTCGGGCCAATCGCAACCTCGCCTCCAGGGGCTAGCACGCTGCATCGGCCGGTCGGTTGGCTAGCCACGGCAAAACTTTTGACCAATCACAGAGGAGGAAACTCGCCACTGACCAAATGGCGATTTCCTAGCTCGACCTTCGTACAAAAGATCGCATTGCGTCCTCCGGTATAGTAAATACAAAAATTGGACAAAAACTTGAGTCTTTCTATAAGTTACATGTTTGCTTTATTTCGGCACTATCTGCTCATTCATAACGACACATGGGCAACGAAAGTAAAATAATTTTGTCATAAACTATAACGTTTAATATTTTATAATACAAATCATTCGAATATGTAGGTCTGTTCTTTTCCGTTCTTCTTTTTTGTTGTTTTGTTAAAGGGATAGTTGAGTGTTGGTATAGGGGGGCACTTCACAAAATATTTTTTTGTGAGATAATGAGAAACTGACTGTCAAATTTCAAAGAACAAACAATTTTAATGACAGAATAAACTTTATTTGAACAAAGTTGGTTCAGAAACGGCTGAAATATCCATAAAC